>QJSC01022404.1:0-18549 GCA_003697955.1 Calidris pygmaea
GTTTGTAATTCTACTTTTTGCCCTGCTTCTTCCACGCAGGATCCTGAACTCCAACATCTCATGGTCACTGCCGCCAAGGCCACCCCCAGCCTTCACACCCCCAACTAGTCCTTCTTTGTTTGAGTTATGGTTTGAGAAAACCCATAACAATTTATTGTTGTTTTGACAATTATTCTATCACCCAATGGCCCCTCCCCACCCGGAAAGGGGAATTGGGGAACACAAAGAAGCACGAGGGTTGAAATATAATTAACAATAATACTAAAGAACCAGTATTAATCCCAATACTGATATAAGATATACAAGGATTATACTCATCCAATTCTATCAGTAGGAAGCTGTGCACTCCCAGCAGTGGGCAGCAAATGTTGGACACTGCGAACACAATGGCTTCGGAAGGAAAGGAAGGCCTCAGGGGTCCGTCACCGGGGCAAGGAGTTCTCTGGACTGCTGCCATCAAGGTAGAGAGAGAAAACGATGCAGCAAACTTTTAAATTTATATAGAATGTGACGTTCATGGTATGAAATAATCCTGTTGGCCAGCCTGGGTCAAATGCCCGGGCCTTGCTCCTCCTCGTCCTTGCACCTGGCAAGGCTCAAAAACACTAAGACCTTGAATCCCACAGAGCCTGGCTGGTTATGAATAACGAAACAAAAAACCTAGACTCAATAGTCAATGTGACTATTAAGCAGGTATTCTTTATTGCAGCGCTAGGGTCACACTGGGATTTTCCTCGAAGTACTCCCGCCCAGTGAAGGTTTCAAAAGGGTTTATATTCGCAAAAGATTTGCATATTCATAGTTTTTCCACGAAACGATTAACATAAGCACGCCTATTCTAAGAAATCATTATCCTAAACACGCCTTTGATAACATAATTAAGTTACGAGTTATTTCACAGTCTTTGCTGCCATCTATTGTCTTCGGTTAGTAATTGCAGGCACTCTGGTGGTCGTTTACTTCATCAGGTGGTCGTATCCTCTTCTTCATCAGTTGTCCTGTAGATGAACCTGGGTCAGCCTGTACCTCATTCTTGAAGACTTGGCAGCCTTTACCGTCCGAGACTGGTTTCTTCTGCTTTGGTGGTTATACTCCTCTATCTTTTGCATTCCTGGTTTCTTATACACAAGGTTACTTCACAGCTTATGTTTCTTACTTAGATAACACTTTGCAGAACAAGGCCATTTCTTAAGATTAGTTAAGTAAGTACAATTTGTAAGACTCTATTATCAACTAGGCCCCCTATCAGTAAATATTTTCATGAATTCAGACACTAGAGCCTTCTAAAAGTGCAGTTTTCCCAAGCATTAGAAGAAAAGTTAGTCCTGTGTCACTCAACCCAAGCCAAGCAGAACTCAGCACAAGGTCCAGCAGAGCACCTCTCCTCGTTGGTTCCTCCACCACCTGTGTCGAGAAGTTATCATCGATGCTCTGCAGAAACCTCCGGGACTGCGTGCCTGGCTGTGTTGCCTTTCCAGCAAATGTCAGGGTGGTTGAAGTCCCCCCACGGGCCTGTGACTGTGAGGCTATTTCCAGCTGTCTGTGGAAGGCCTCATCGACTTCCTCTTCCTGATCTGGTGTTCTGTAGTAAACACAGTGTCTCCCATATTAGCCTGCCCCTTAATTCTTACCCATAAGCTCACAACGTGTTCTTTGTCCACCCCTAGGCAGAGCTCACTACATTCCAGTTGCTCTCTTGCATAGAGAGCGACTCCACCACCATGCCCTGCTGGCCTGTCTTTCCTAAAAGGGACGTAGTTGTCCATGACAGCATTCTAGTCATATGTGACCTATCCCCCCACGTCTCTGTAATTGCAATGAGATCATGGCCCTGCAACCACACACAGACCTCTAGTTCCTCCTCTTTATTCCCCATGCTGCGTGCATTGGTGTACAGGCATTTCAGAGAGGCAGTAGAGCATGACAGTTTCCCTGGAGGGGAGTAAGAGGATCCACCACAGCCATACACACCCTTGAGGTGGTTGGCCTTCTGGATCTCATCTTGGGAGTCAGCTAAGAAACATTTGTCACTGCTATGGCTGGCCTGGCTTATTTCCCAGTTGGTTTGAGCTTTGCCACCCTGGACCCCACCCCCCCAAGTCCTTCAGGTTACAGCCCGCCTCACCAAGCTGGCCAGCCTGCTGCCAAAGATTCCCTTGCCCCTTCTAGACAGGTGGATCCCATCCCTCTCTAACAGGCCATAATCATCAAAGTATGCCCCATTGTCATAAAAGCCAAAACCTTCACGATGGCACCAGCCACGTAGCCAGGAGTTGATATGCATTATCCACCCATTTCTGGCTGCTCCCTTTCCTCTGACTGGTAAAATGGAGGATAAGGTGACTTGGGCACCAATTTTCTTCACTTGCACTCCCAGGGCTTTATAGTCTTCCTTAATTCTGCCCGGGTTCCGGCTTGTAGTGTCATTCATGCCCTCATGAAAGAGTAACAGTGCGTAGTAGTCCGTGTTCTTGACAATTTGTGGCACCCTGTCAGCAACATCTTGAACCTTAGCTCCCGTGAGGCAGCATTTCACATGCTTTTTGATTGTTCTGCATTAGAGATGGGGGTTTTTGCAGCTCCGATGACAAGATGGAAAGCAACTTGCAAATTTTCCTATGAGTATGTATATTAGGTGGTGCCCCAGTTTGAAGTAAAACCAAACCAATTTTGTGTTCTGTATTTTTACATTTTAGCTAGGCCTCCTCTAACTCTCTGAAATTAACGGCATATTGTGGAGAAAACTGCTCGTTCTCAGAGTGATAAGACCAATGTTTGTGCTCCAAGCCAAGGAGTGGTATGCAGAGAGGCCCTTGCTTATGCTTATTGCTATAACAACCAAGGTCAGCCAATTTTCGTTATTTGCCCCTTAGAGGGTCAGAAACGGAAAAACGTAGAGGGGTCACATCTCTTCCTGCGATGGCCGACGTCCGAAGAGGACTCTGTCTGTTCATCTGCCTTTGATCCCGATCCGTGTGTTCCTGACTCCAGAGCTGGAATCCAGTTCCCATCCGTCGTTGAGTCCTGTCTGGGACTTCCCCAGTGCCTGCCGGTGATGTGACTCTCATCCTGGGAGCTCGATATGGTTTTGTATATATTGTATCTATTTCATTATTTTCTTCTTTTTTAATTTTAATATTAATACTTCATTAAAGTAGTTTAGTTCATTCTAAACTTCTGAATCTCCTTATCTCTTCCTCTCCTCTTTTCGGGGAGGGGAAGGGCCATCTGTCAGTCCGGTTGCGGTGATGTCGGCTGAAACCACGACAGATGGTTTAAGGACTATCTGAAAATGATGCTACTTATTTTCAAAATGCTCTGCTACAAAGATATGTTCAGGATGTTTTAATGGTGCATGCTTCTGTGGGTTTTTTGCTACGTCTCTTCTCTGTTCCATTTGTGTTCATGCTATTTCCCTCTTACCCCAGCCAAAAAGTGTCTGAAATATAATTTTCATTTCTCTCTTGAAAAAAAACCAACCTTTATCACTGTGAATATTATTTAGAAATTGCCTCACTCTATATATGTATGTATGTCAAACAAAAATATGTGTTGAAAGTCAATATTTATATGAGGATTTCACTCCTGCTAACATAATCAAAAATTGTATGGTTAAACTGCATAGCAGTTTAGCAGTTTAAAGCCCTAAATGTGCAGTATATATTAAAAAAAAATTTACATTATTATAGCTTTTTACTATTGGTGTATGGAAATTTGCAAACCAGCGACCTGTTGGTCAGAAATAAATAACCCAGAAATTAAGGTATGATTTTTGTGGTATTGAAGAAAAAAAATCAAAGCAATTTTAATGCTATATTAAATGTATTAAAACTCTATTTATTATAACTTTGAAATTTGTTCAGCATACCTGTTCTTCACTCTCAAAAGTACATATACTTGCTTTCAAGTATGGATGTGTAGAAGTTCTCTCTGGATTTATTAATGGTCTCTCTCTGATGGTAATTGCTTTGTCTTCATGGAATCAACGGTCAGATTGGTAGATCCTCCAGACATAGATACAAATATGATAGCTGTAAGTTTTGTCACACTGTTTGAATGCTGTTTTGCAGTTAATGGTTCATTTGTGTTCATCTTAATTTAAAAAAAAAGTTAAGGAGACTGAAGTTGCATACTCGAGATGTAAACTGCGCCTTGACTTTTAACATATAATTCTAATTTTAAAAACCAAACCACATCTAGTTTTAAAATATGAAAATATATAGGGGTGAATATAATTTAATTATAAAAGTTAAATTCAATTTTTTTTCAAAGATGTTACAGCTCTACTCTTTTTAGATAGTGGTCTTTCTACAATAAAAGAAACTAAGGAAGTCATCTGTACAAGACTAAAATTGGTTATGCTGCTATGTATACCAGTGTAAATTATTACAGAAAAGCTTTTGTACTAGTCTCTGAGAAACTTCAAAAATCAGCCATAATTCATAATATTATGCTGAATGTGTTACTATGGCATTAATCATCATGAAGCTATGAGTAGATAATCTAACTGCATCTGTGTCTCACTACCTTCCACAGCCTCTTCAGAGGCTCCCCACTTAAATTTTCAGGCTTCCATCCCTTTCTTCCAAAATGCAATAGTTTGCTTTCTTCAAACTAATTTTTTTTTATTATAAATTCTGCAAGTCCAAGCCTTCATTTATCATGTTTCCAGCTTCATTTATTTTCTTTCCCTCACACACATGAATTTGTGCTTTCCTGCTCCCTTCAGTAACAAAGAAAGATTTTAATATAGGTAAAATTAGAGATGTGCCTTGCTGGAGTCAAAGCCTGATTATTTTTTATTTTTTTTCCCCCTTTTTCATCTTCAATATTTCCTGTTTTCACTATCAATTTTGTTTCTTGCAGGGTGGAGAGGTCACTCCCTCTACACAACTACAGTCTGCGTAGCCAAGGAAAGATCTAATAGCCCCCGAGTAGGAGTTGCTTAACTCCTTTATTAGCTGGAATTACTCTCTTGTGCTTTGCTAGTTCTTCAAGAGAATAATAGAAGAATATGGAGACAGATAAAAAGCACAGCTCAACCAATAAAGCAGTAGTTGCTGTCTTCAGTTAACTACAATTTTAGATGGGCATGTGTGTCCTAAATACTTCTATACATTTTTATTTTTTTTTGAAAATGAAAGATAGGAAAGCAAAGCTTGTATTCAAACCACTTTGTCTCTTTTTGAAAGTAAAAAAAAAAATAAAAAAAACCATTCTCCCTTTCTTAAAACTGAAGCTGCTACCTTGTCCTGATTTGTGGATGTGGTGGGCTGACCTTGGCTGGATGCCAGATACCCACCAAGCCACTCTATCACTCCCCGTCCTCAGCTGGACAGGGGGAGAAAAAATACAATTAAAGGCTTGTGGGTCAAGATAAGGACAAGGAGATCACTCAGCAATTACCGTCACAGACAAAACAGACTCAACTTGCGGAAATTAATTTAAGTCATTACCAATCAAATCAGAGTAGGATAATGAGAAATAAAAACCAAATCTTAAAACACTTTCCCTCCTCCATTCTTCCTGGGTTCAGCTTCACTCCTGAATTCTCTACCTCCTCCCCTCCAGGAGGATAGGGAATGGGAGTTGCAGTCAGTTCATTATATTTTGTCTCTGCCCCTCCTTCCTCCTCACTCTCTTCCCCTGCTCCATCATGAGGTCGCACCCACAGGAGACAGTCCTCCACAAACTGCTCCAGCACGGGTCCTTTCCACGAGGTGCAGTCCCTCAGGAACAGACTGCTCCAGCGTGGGTCCCCCCACAGGGTCACAAGTCCTGCCAGACAACCTATTCCAGCATGGGCTCCTCTCTCCATGGGGTCACAGGTCCTGCCAGGAGCCTGCTCCAGCATGGGCTCTCCACATGGTCACAGCCTCCTTCAAGTGCATCCACCTGCTCCAGCACGGGGTCTTCCACAGGTTGCAGGTAGACATCTGCTCCACCGTGGACCTCCATGGGCTGCAAGGGAATCTGTGCTCTGGTTCCTGGAGCACCTCCCCCGCCTCCTTCTTCACTGACCTTGGTGTCTGCAGAGTTGTTTCTCTCACATACACTCACTCTACTCTTCCAGCTGATGTTGCACAGCAGTTTTTACCCTTTCTTAAATATCATAGAATCATAGAATGGTTTGGGTTGGAAGGGACCTTAAAGATCATTGAGTTCCAACCCCCTGCCATGGGCAGGGTCACCTCCCACTAGACCAGGTTGCTCAAAGCCCCATCCAGCCTGGCCTTGAACACCTCCAGGGATGGGGCATCCACAACTTCCCTGGGCAACCTGTTCCAGTGCCTCACCACCCTCACAGTAAAGAATTTCTTCCTAGTATCTAATCTAAATCTCCCCTCTTTCGGTTTAAAACCATTACCACTCATCCTATTGATCCCTGATAAAGAGTCCCTCCCCATCCCTCCTGTAGGCTGTAATACTGGAAGGTACTGGAAGGCTGTTATAAGGTCTGCCTGGAGCTTTCTCTTCTCCAGGCTGAACAACCCCAGCTCTCTCAGCCTGTCCTCATAGGAGAGGTGCTCCAGCTCTCTGATCATCTTCGTGGCCCTCCACTGGACCCATTCCAACAGGTCCATGTCCTTCCTGTGCTGAGGACTCCAGAGCTGGACACAGTACTCCAGGTGGGGTCTCATGAAAGCAGAGCAGAGGGGCAGAATCACCTCCCTCAAACTGCTGGCCATGCTTTTTTTGAAGAAGCCTTGATACAGTTGGCTTTCTGGGCTGCGAGCGCACATTGCTGGCTCATGTTGAGCTTCTCATCCACGAGCACTCCCAAGTCCTTCTCCTCAGTGCCGCTCACAATCCATTCTCCATACAGCCTGTATTTGTGCTTGTGCAGGACCTTGCACTTGGCCTTATTGAACTTCATGAGGTTGGCACGAGCCTGTCCAGGTCCCTCTGGATGGCATCCCTTCCCTCCAGCATGTCAACCGCACCACACAGCTTGGTGTCATCTGCAAACTTGCTGAGGGTGCACTCTATCCCACTGTCCATGTCTCCGACAAAGACGTTAAACAGCACTGGTCCCAGTACCGACCCCCGAGGAACACCACTTGTCACTGGCTTCCACTTAGACATCGAGCCATTGACTGCAACCCTTTGAGTGCAGCCATCCAGCCAGTTCCTTATCCACCAAGTGGTCCATCCATCAAATCCATGTCCTTCCAGTTTAGAGACCAGTGTCAAATGCTTTGCATAAGTCCTATTAAATTACATCTGTTGCTCTCCCCTTATCTACTAACGCTGTCGCACCATTGTAGAAGGCCATCAAATTTGTCAGGCATGACTTACCCTTGGTGAAGCCATGTTGGCCGTCACCAATCACCTCTTTATTTTCCATGTGCCTTAGCAACGATTCCAGGAGGATCTGCTCCATGAGCTTGCCGGGCACAGAGGTGAAATTGACCGGCCTTGTAGTTCCCTGGGTCTTCCTTTTTTCCCTTTTTGAAAATGGGGGTTATATTTTCCCTCCTCAAATGGTTCAGGCTTGAACCCTGGGAATATCTGAACAAAGGAGGGGGTTGGGTAAAGTGGGGGGAGGACTTAATTCTATTAAAGGGAGTATATGTAACCCCAACCAATCAAGTAGTGGCTTTAGACTGGGAGCAGCCTGTTGTAGATAATCTACCCCGACATTTCAGATTTGAACCCCTGGGTCAATGGTTATGTTGGGGTGATCCCTTGCCTTGCGTGTGGGATAACCCTCGTTCATGAATTGATCGGGAGCTGGCATTCGAGCTGGGTACTACTAGAGTGTAAAAGCTGTAGAAGAAGGTGGTATTGTTTGTTGAGGAGAAGGAGAGCAGAGTGCCCCAAATGCCAGTCCCCTGACCTTAATTATCTGAAGAAAGAACAGGACGCTGCCAAAATAATAGGGCTAGCATGCGGTAAGAGAAGCCTGATCCCAGACACCTGGGACGTGTGGGAGGGGGACTGGGAGAAAACAAAGGAACTCTGCAGGCGAAAATTTGGCTGGAAACTGAAGGAAACCGGCTATGGAGAATAGTCAAGGGGGAATACTGAAAAAGAGTCCCCTGGGGTGCATTCTTGCACACTGGAAAGACATCGCTGGGACCCAAGGGACGGACGATAGAAGGACCCTCATAAAGTATTGTAATCAGTGGTGGCCCCTGTATAAATTAGAGGACGGGGCTAAGTGGCCGTTTAATGGGTCCCTGAATTATAACACCATACTACAGCTTATGCTCTTCCTAAGGAGGGAAGGAAAGCGGGATGAAGTGAGCTATGCAGACATGTTCTTTACCCTTCAAAATCATCCGTAGTGGCAAAGAGACTGTGGGCTGGTACCACCGCAAGACCCCATGGTACTTGCACTCGAACGGGAAAATAACAGGGAAATGGGAGGTAGACTGCGGCGGTGCTGTTCTGCTTGTAGCATAGGGCAGCGGTGTATAAAGGTGGGGAAAATACACCAGGGGTCTGAACAAGATCTTAGTGATTTACTTAGACCCCCCCTCGTACCCGAGAAAGAGACAGAGAAAGAGATGGGGAATCAGATAGAACCTCCCCCCCCGATAGCCCTATAGCCTCCTGAACTAGGGGGAAACCAACAGTCCTGCAGGCACCCCTTCGGGAAGCGGTGGGACCCGAGGGAGAAACAAGATTGATTAGAGTTCCGTTTTCTACCACCGATCTGGAGGCATGGAGAAGAGTAGCTAGGGAGTATAGAAATGACCCCATAGTTGTGGCTAGACATTTTCAGTTTATTATAAAGCAGCACAACCCGGATTGGAATGATATACAATTGTCGCTGGAATCTATGACTGAAACCGAAAAACAATTGATCCTGAAGGTAGCCGGAAATCTAACAGAAGACCATTATAAGACAGTGGGAGAAGATGTGAAAGAATATTTCCCACTACAGGATCCGAAGTGGGACCCAAACCGGCCTGTGCATATGGACCGGTTGCAGGCTTATCAGGAATGGATTCTGAAGGGTATGGAAAGAGCTATTCCAAAAACTATCAATTGGTCAGCTCTGTATGCTATTAAACAGGGGCCCTCAGAATCACCATCTGAATTTTTAGGCCGGCTAAGGGATGTAATGCGCCGCAGTACACCCTTAGATCCTGGGTCGGAGGTGGGGATTCAGCAGCTGGTGTCGTTGTTTTTGGGGCAGTCGACAGGAGACATTAGGCGTAAACTCCAGAAACTGCGACCGAATGAAAGCAGGAATTTAGAAGTGCTGCTTGATGAAGCTTGGAGAGTGTTTAGCATCCGGAAAGAAGATTGTAAAGGAGGCCAGAAAAGGATAGTGGCTGTTATTAGAGAGGAGGGAGACCGAAAGCCCAGACGGGGGCCACCCCGGCTAGGCTGGGACCAATGCGCTTTGTGCAAAGGGTATGGTCATTGGAAAGGAGAATGCCCTAAAAATAAGAACAGGGGACGGGGGAGTGGCCAAGGGAGGGTGATAGCCCACATGAAAGAAGACTGACGGGAACCTGGGAGATTTACCCTAGCGGATCCCTTGGTTGCCATAAAGCTAGGGAACGAGCAGAAGGAAGTAGAATTTCTGGTAGATACGGGAGCAACTTATTCAGTTTTGAATCAAGCTTTAACCCCCCTGGGAGATGAGTACATTATGGTAAAGGGAGCAACTGGCCAAAGTGAAAAGGCATATTTTTGTAAACCTCTTAAGTACAAAATGGGAACACAGTGGGGTATTCATAGATTCCTATACATGCCAAATTCCCCCAAAGCACTTTTGGGGAGAGATCTGTTGGGACAACTGGGAGCGGTTATTAAATTCGAAAAAGGGGAGGTTACTCTGGAGGTAAAGGATCAACAGTATATTCAGATAATGAGCTTAACTTTGACCAACCTCTCCCCAGAAGGAAAGATCAATGAAGAAGTCATTAACCAAGTTTATCCTGGGGTATGGGCCACTGATGTGCCCGGGAAAGCTAAGAACGCACTCCCTGTTAAAGTGCAGCTCAAGGAAGGATATCAGCCAGTAAAAATCAAACAGTACCCTCTAAAAAGAGAGGATAGGGAAGGAATCCGACCGATCATAGAAAAATTCCTTCAGTTAGGGATATTGAGAGAATGTGAATCCAACTTCAACACTCCTATATTGCCAGTCCGAAAACCCGATGGTTCCTATCGGATAGTACAGGACCTGCGAGCAGTGAACAAGATAACAGAGGACCTGTACCTAGTGGTGGCCAACCCATACACCCTACTTACCACATTAACCCCCGAGCTAACTTGGTTTACCGTTTTAGATTTGAAGGATGCCTTCTTTTGCCTCCCTCTCCACGAAGCCAGCCAAAAGTTATTTGCATTCGAGTGGGAAAACCCCAAAAGTGGGCGTAAGACCCAGCTTACCTGGACGGTGTTGCGGCAAGGATATAAAAACAGCCCAACTATATTTGGCAATCAACTTGCAAGAGACCTAGAATCCTGGGAGCAGCCATCAGAAGAAGGGAAGCTGTTACCATATGTGGATGACATCCTAATTGCTACGAAGGCAAAAGATGCATGCATGACCTGGACGGTAAGCCTCCTCAACTTTCTGGGGCTCCAGGGGTATCGAGTGTCCCAGAAAAAGGCTCAAGTTATACAACAAAAGGTAATCTATTTGGGATATGAAATCAGTGCTGGAGAAAGAACTTTGGGGAGGGCCCGTAAAGAGGCCATATGCCAAACTCCAAAACCCAGAACGGTGAAGGAATTGCGGACCTTTCTGGGAATGACTGGGTGGTGCTGGTTGTGGATTTATAATTACGGACTGCTTGTTAGACCTTTATATGCGTTAACTACCACGGACCGGAGGTTCCTCGAGTGGGATGATGACTCCGAAAAGGCCTTCGAGTCACTGAAGAAAGCCCTAATGTCAGCCCCAGCCCTAGGATTGCCGGACGTGAGTAAACCATTTTTCCCTCACGAAAAACAAGGGGTTGCTCTAGGATTCTTGGCACAGGACCTAGGCCCATATCGTAGAGCAGTGGCCTATTTTTCCAAACAATTGGATACAACTGCGAAGGGATGGCCTGGGTGCTTGCGAGCAGTTGCAGCAGTAGTGTTAAATATACAGGAGGCCCGAAAATTCACTCTGGGCCAGAAAATAACTGTATTGGTATCCCATACAGTATCCGCAGTATTGGAAGCTAAGGGCGGACATTGGCTTTCTCCGCAAAGATTCTTGAAATATCAGGCTATAATGGTAGAACAAGATGATTTAGAGATTGTAGTCACTAACCTTGTCAATCCAGCCTCTTTCCTTGAGGGAAACATGGGAGAACCAGTGCACCACGACTGCTTGGAGACCATCGAGGCAACATATTCAAGCCGCCTGGATTTGAAAGATAGCCCTATGGACAATGCAGAAAACTGGTTCACAGATGGAAGCAGCTATGTTTTAAGTGGCGAGAGGCATGCTGGATATGCCATTACTACCAGTCAGGGAATAATAGAATCCGGACCTCTACCCATAAACACCTCTGCGCAGAAAGCGGAAATAATTGCTCTGACTCGTGCTTTGGAGTTGGCCCAAGGCAAAGCTGTGAACATCTATACAGATTCGAAATATGCCTTTGGAGTTGTGCACGCGCACGGAGCTATCTGGAAGGAAAGAGGATTATTGAGCTCACAAGGAAAAAACATTAAGCACGCAGAGGAGATCCTGAGACTGTTGGAAGCAGTACAGCTCCCGGAGAAAGTGGCGATTATGCATATCAAGGCGCACCAGAAGGTAAACTCGGAGCTGGAAAAAGGAAATGAGCTGGCAGACAGGGAGGCAAAACAGGCAGCCAGGAAGAAGGTAAAAACGGAAGGGGCTTTGATCCCCGACAGGTGAATCTCCTTAGAAGGTAAGCCAGAGTACACCAAGGAAGATCAGAAACTTATTACAGATCTAGGAGGGTTATTTAATCAGGACGGGTGGGCTCACACCCCACAAGGGAAATTAATTGTTCCTTCCTACCTAATACGGTCCCTGGTAAAGGAGGAACACAGGAAGAGACATTGGGGAGCAGAGGCCTTATATAAACATCTAGTCAGAGAAATCACAGCTAGGAATTTATATACCACAGTGAGACAAGTGACTCAGCATTGTGACCTCTGCCTCCAGACTAACCCTAAGAATGTTCCAAAACCAGAAATGGGCCAAATTGAGAAGGGCAATGGGCCCGGGCAACAGCGGCAGATTGACTTTTCGGAACTCCCAAGAAAAGGGGGGTATCGATATTTATTGGTACTAACGGATACCTTTTCAGGTTGGCCAGAGGCATTCCCCACCAGAACCGCCAAGGCTCGAGAGGTAACCAGGGTGCTAATACAAGAAATAATTCCATGTTTTGGCGTTCCGGCAACTATATCCTCGGATAGGGGGTCACATTTTGTTTCAAAAGTGGTACAACAAATTAGCAGGCATTTGGGTATAGATTGGCAACTTATATACCCCATATCGCCCTCAGTCGAGCGGCCAAGTAGAAAAGATGAACCACCTAATCAAACAGCAAATTGTGAAATTAGGGCAAGAAGCTAATTTGACCTGGCCTCAGTCCCTTCCCTTGGCTCTTTTGCGGATACGAACTAGGCCAAGAGCAAGAGAAGGACTAAGCCCTTTTGAAATCTTGTATGGACGGCCTTATGGGATACAGAGAGGAACGTCCACACAGGTCGGAGAGGAAGTTATGACTTCCTATATGGTTGCATTAAGCAAGCAACTCAGTAAAATTGGGAAATATGCAACCGGAACCCGCGGTCGGGGCCTAGATGGGCCTGTTCATAGCATACAACCTGGAGACTATGTTTATGTAAAATCCCTCACAGAAAAGACCCTGGAACCACAGTGGGAAGGGCCGTATCAAGTCCTCTTGACCACGTTCACAGCCGTGCGCATTAAAGAACAGAACGCCTTGATCCATCATACCAGGATCAAGAAAGCCCCTAAACCGCAATGGAAGTCGTCACAAGGACCCCTGAAGCTGCGCCTCCAACGAAAAGATGGACGTTAATCATTGTAATGCTGGGGTTTTGGTCGGGGGCGGCGGGAGTGTGGAACCAGAACGTGTATATACAAATAACTAAATCAGTAGTAGATAATCTAAATCTTTCTGACTGCTGGGTGTGTACAGCTCTCCCCAAAGGAAATTTAGAACTTCTCCTCCTTGGAATACCAGTGTCTTACGCGAATTGGAGCTGGCCATATGACAATCTAAACAATTCTACTCCACCTACAGGGGGCAGTATTGTATGGAGTGTGACAAGGAGGGACTGTGCTCCGGGCCAAGCGAAATCCAAACTCCCTAATGGTGAAATTCTCTGTTGGGGGAGCAAGAGTCCCCTGCCCCCAAGTACTTACCCACTTCCAAGGTATACTTGTGGCAATAATAATATCTCCCCACTGAAATTTGACCTGCAAATATTGGAAAAGCCAATATTCATAAAGAGACATAATAATACTGCCCCAAAGGCTGGAAGTTTTAACCTTAACTTAACTGTTGATCTCAATGGGACCATATGTGAGAGGGGGAGAACCATCAATGATAGCAGTAGCGGGTGTCCATTAGCAGTGACAAGGGGATTATGGCTTAATTATTCTTATGACTGTATCCCTGATGGACTCTGGTGGCTATGTGGGGATGGGCACGCCAGAAAATCACTGCCTGACTATTGGGATGGAGTCTGTACATTAGGGTATGTGATTCCCCAAAACAGAACATATAATCATTCGCATCCTCCACCAGGAATTATGCGTACGCACTGGCGGAAAGTGCGTGAAACTCCCCAAAACCCCCTTTCAGAACGACCAACCGGTTTCCATAGTTTTGCCCGCTGGCTTATCCCCTGGCTTGGGGGATGTTTTCATATACATACAAAGCTATAACTGTTTTTAATAATGATTAAACTCAGGTAGTTCAGTCTAACAGCTTCTGTTGTCTCAGACAGCTTCACGTCTCAAGTTGTTTTAAATCTGTTGTGCAGAGATGTGACAGGATTAGGACTTTTACTGATTAAAGAGTTTTTTCAACTAAAAAAACTTTCCTGAAAATGTTTTTTATTCATTGGCACCATGTACTGTTTTTTTGCTTTTATGGGTAGCTCATGATTTCAGACAAGTATGGTAACAATGTGGGAAAGGTACTTAATACTAAGAAAGTAACACAGCAATTTCCAAAAGCTTATGACCTCTTTAAACTTGATGCGTACAATTCAGGCTACAGGATTATATCTTGAGCCTGTAATTCAGGTTTTCTTATTTGTCCATACCATGTAGGGCATGCTGGTTCACAGTAGGTAAGATGGCAAAAGTAAAGCTGTTTATATTTCTATTTACTTTTTCATTCTAGTCCATTCTCTTCCTGTCTTGCATGGTAGAATATCTACTTTGAGGCAGTACTTAGTTTTCACTGTTGGCTCATTTGAAGTTCCTGCCCAGAATTGTAATGCAGACCTCAGTGTGGAGAACTCTCTGTCAAAGAACTAGTTACATGTTCTGTGAGGATGCCATCAAGTAGAGCTGGCAAGGAAGACTATCCTAATGTTGCCCTGTCACCTTTCAGTGAGGGAAGAGAGAAAGCAATTCTGGGAGACTAAGAAAAAGAAAGTACTTTTAGAAAACAATCAAAGAGCAAGTCATTAAAAGATAATAGGAAAAGCGTTTTAAAAAATATATTACCATAAAACAATATGCTTGTTGTGGGTTGACCCCTGGCCAGCAATGAAGCACCCACACAACCAGTCACTCGTTCCATCCTCATCCCACTCTCCCACTGCCAGCAGGACAGGGAACAGGAAGAGCAAAAGCAAGAAAACTCATGGAGCAATATAAAGGCAGTTTAATAGGTGAAAGAAAGAGAGGGGGAAAAAACCAAGCAATAGAAAGGAAATCACTCACCATCTCCCACAAGCAGACCGATGCCCAGCCAGTCTCCAAGTAGCAACCACCTTGGAAGCCAAAAAACCTCTTCTTCCTCCACCCCAGTTTTTATTGCGGAACATGGCATTATATGGCATGCAATATCCCTCTGGCCAATTCAGGTCAGCTGTCCCAGCTGTGTCCCCTCCCAACTTCTTGCCCACCCACCCCCAGCCTACTCATTGAGGCAGGGGCAGAGTGGGAAAAAGAGAAAGCCTTGATAATGCCCAAGCACTGTTCAGCAATAGCCAAAACATTGGTGTGTTATCAACACTGGTTTGGCCACAAATCCAGAACATGGCACCATAAGGGCTGCAGTGAAGAAAGTTAAAACCATCCCAGTCAGACCCAGTCCAAAGATCAATTTCAAAAAATGATAAATTATGGGAAGAGGACAGGCTGAGGGAGCTGGGGTTGTTCAGCCTGGAGAAGAGGAGGCTCCAGGGAGACCTAATAGCGGCCTTCCAGTACCTGAGGGGGACCTACAGGAAGGCTGGGGAGAGTCTGTTTACAAAGGCCTGCAGTGACAGGACGAAGGGCAATGGCTTTAAGTTGGAGAAGAGCAGATTTAGATTGGATATTAGGGAAAAGTTCTTTACTGTGAGGGTGGTGGAGCACTGGAACAGGTTGCCCAGGGAGGTGGTTGAGGCCCCTTCCCTGGAGATATTCAAGGCGAGGCTCGACGAGGCCCTGGGCAACCTTGTCTAGTTGGGGGTGTCCCTGCTGACTGTTGGGAGGTCGGACTAGATGACCTTTGGAGGTCCCTTCCGGCCTGGACCATTCTATGATTCTATATTATGTCTCTGAATTAAATCCAGCTATGATAACTAAATAGCTGCTTATCCTGGATAGTGAGGTAACAGATGCCCTAGAAATGGTTAAATGCCCAGCCAACTTTCTAGTTGATCTGTCCATTGATATCATTGTGACTTGTACGCTAAAACAGTTTTTTTCTCATCCTATTTAGCATTGCACTCTGCTGGGTTTTTCATTTAGTTTGACTTTTAGCTTCCAGTCTTTGACAGTAGAAAGGTAACCTCTCAATACTAGGTATTTCTGTACACAGCTGAAAAGCTGCTTTGCTATTGTCGCGGATGGAAATATTTGACATGATTATGATTTAGTAGCAATTTAAAATTTATTAATGATTCAAGGTAGATCAAGATTTAAGTTTTAGCAGCACTTAATCATTAACTGATTTAAGGATTTACAAGATGATTTAACAAAATAATTGAACAGCGACTTAGTTACAGATTTGAAGATGACAAGATTCACACTAACTTACTATAAGGTATCCTAAATCAGTACATATAAGCACAAACATAGTACATCTAAGCACAAACATAGAAACACACAACACTTAAGGGGTCACACACAAGTTTTTAACTATTAGGACTAAAGGTATCTTCACAACGGGTGACTCCAATGAGTCAATGGGTTCCCCTTTTACATGTGCACGGACAAATATTTGGATCCAGTAAAATATAAGAACATCCACACTCGTAAGAGCTAATGTGTATATAGAGATGTGGAGAAAATAGAGGCTAGCCTATAGTTAAAATTTCTCTCTTTGAGTTTAGAGCAAATACTCACAATGCATTGGCATTCCTCAGTGGGCGATAACCGGGACTCACCTCTCAAGGTGTTTGCCTGAGCGGTGTCCTGACTGAGGGGAGATGCTGGCTCACAGCCCGCTGCAATCCAGGAGAGCTCAAAAGTCTCGCTAGAATCACTACTTCTAGGGTCCGAGATAATTGACTTTCGTCAAGTATTTTTCCACTCCGGCCCAACTCAGACAATGGAATATTCTGGTATTTTCCACCAGTTGTGCAAGTCCAGAACTTGCTAGATCTGCAAGTTCTGGTATCATCTCCCTTTGGGCCATGATCCAGGTACAGATGTACTAGGTTGTCAGGGAGTGATAGTCCCAAGCTAGGGGAAGCAAGAGCCAGGCACGTTAAGGGAGTGCCTTAAAACTCCAGTCCTTTATCTTTTGCAATTCATGCCTGACATCTCCTAGGTTGGTATGCGGCCCAGGGATGGGGAATCGCACCAAGTATCAAGTGACTTGGGAGGCAGGGGGAGTAGCACCACCACAGCTATACAGCTTCATTTTCCTGTGAAATATTTGCCACCAATATCCATGCACATGTTTAGATGTGGTCTTAAAGTAGTTGTTGCTAATGCAATTTCTTTACAGATTAAAAAAATAGAGGGAGTCATATCCTACTGTGTGAGCCGATGCAGGCAGGACGCAGGAACAACCACAAAACCATGGATTAAGGGCAAAGAGCAAATTTAATCTCAATAGCTCATGGATCGGGGAACCTCTGAAGCAGCACCCGGGCAGAGGCAGGCAAGCAGGGGCCGCAGGCTCCGTGGAGTGAGAGTCCTTATTAGCAAGGGAGGGAGGGAGCGAGAGAGCTCCCACTTGCTGTTTGGGCCTGTATTTCAAGGATTCAGGCAGGCAGAGTTTTCTGCTGTGCTTTGATCTCTTCAACAGCAGGGCAGGAATCCCAGGTGTGTTTGATAAGGTGCCCCTGAGTCCATCCCAGGCCTATGTTATCTAAGTGCAGATGTTCTACTTGCTGAGCACACAAAACTAAGCAACAATTAGTGTGATAGATGTGTTTTCCAGCACCCCACATGCGAGTCACTTGAGCGTATTTACAGTCCTCCTCGCCAATCTTCCGTTACTTTCCCACACCTACAGAAAAACTCTTTTTTGGTGTCACTCTGCGAGTGTTGTGGCAGGTACAATACATCTGCAAGTGGTATCAGATATGATGGAAAAGCAAATTGTACAGAAGGTAAGGAGCAAGGTTTTTAGACCCTAGTGTCTTCATTTCCTACTCTGCAGCCCTATTTCAGTCATATACTGAAGTTTGAAGCTGCTGCTTGTGATCATTTTTGTAGCTATTAGTTAATGTCTCAGAGCTGGTTTCTAAAGCTGTACTTCCCCTTGCCTGGTAGCTTCAAATTACTTGTATAAAGAGTTGCTTGCTAAAATAGTCAAAACAAAACAAAAAGGTTTTTTCCCTCACTCTGTTGAAAGTGGCACTACATCTGCTCTGAGAAAAGGCAGAGGAGATTGATTTCATGCTGGAAAACAGACAGTCAATGGGAAGTAGGGATATCTGGATGCTAATTGTGGGTTTATAACTGGCTTACTAATATCTATCTGTATAGGGGTTTTCTCTTCTTTAAAAAGGATATTTATTTCCTTATGCAAGTGTCGCGGGCGGAGTGATTAACTTCACTCATAAGAGAGAAGTAGTGAAATATTTATTAAGGTGAAACCTTAATAGGATGCCCAGGGAGGTGGTGGAGTCTCCTTCTCTGGAGACATTCAAAACTTGCCTGGACACGTTCCTGTGCAACCTGCTCTGGGTGGACCTGCTTTGGCAGGGGGGTTGGACTAGATGATCTCCAGAGGTCCCTTCCAACCCCATGTGATTCTGTGATTCTGAAACAGTGATTTAACAAAATCAGTAGTAAACGCGACAGTGTTTTCACTGAATTTCACTGAATTTCACTGAATTTTTAGAGTTGGGAGGGACCATAGAGATCATCTAGTCCAACTCCCCTGCTGAAGCAGGATTGCCTAGAGCTAGAGCATGTTACACAGGACTGCATCCAGGCGGGTCTTGAAAATC
>QJSC01022405.1:5755-22878 GCA_003697955.1 Calidris pygmaea
GGGGGACGTGGGGCACTGGGATGGGGTCAGGAGGCACTGGGGGCACTGGGATGGGGGACGTGGGGCACTGGGATGGGGTCAGGAGGCACTGGGGGCACTGGGATGGGGGACATGGGGTGCTGGAGCCACTGGGGTAGGGGATAAAGGCTGCTGGGAACACTGGGACGGGGGTTACTGGCACTGGGAATACTGGGATGAGTGACCTGGGGGCAATGGGGACTGTGGGACACCAAGGGCTAGAAGAAGGGGAGGACATCCCTGTGCATACCCCTCCCTTCTCCCCCCTCCCAGTTCCTCCCAGTTCATCCCAGTACAGCTCCGGGGAGGCACGTACTTGTCGGAGAGGACCCCGAAGAGGCCTGAGCCCAGGAGGATCCCGGCCATGTAGATGGACTGGGCCACCTGCCTCAGCTTCTTGGACTCACACACCAGGTCCCACTGCCACCAGGAGAGGACATGGGGGTCAACACCCGGACACCTGGGTCCCCACCGACCCCCCTGGGGGGTAAGGAGGGTTCGGGGTCACCCCTCACCTCGGTGACGATGGTGTGAGCGAAGATGCCGTCCTGGTAGGTCCAACCGTCATGGCAAGGCTCGGTGGGCGCCCCGTTAGTTGTGCCATTGACCGTGCCGTTGACCTCCAAGAGGTGCCACTGGGGCTCCACGTAACGGCGACAGCGCTGGAGACGGTGGTGGCCATCGGAGGGGATGGAGACAAGGAGTGGGACGTCCCCAGCGCTGTCATTGGCCACCGGTCGAGGCTGGCAGTGGTGCTCGGGGACGCCGGCGGTGAAGTTCTGCAGAAGGTTGTGGCTGGCCAACATGAGGAGCGGAATAGCCAGGGCGGCCACATAGGTCACCTGGAAGCGGCCCATCCCGCCCAGGCGGGCCAGGAGCTCCACGAAGTTCATGGTTCAAGGGATGGAGCTGGGGGGAGCGTCCACCCAGGTCAGCTGGAGGACAACAGGAGGAGAAGAGGTTGAAGGATGGGCCAAGGGGTGGTTTGGGAGGAAGGGATGAGGAGACGGATCAAAGGATGGGCCCAAGGGGTGGTTGGGGTGGCCAAGGAACAACCAAAGAACGGCCAAGGGATGGTTGGGATGGTCAATGAATGGACAGGGCCAAGGATGGGCCAAGGAACAGCCGAGGAGCAGCCAAGGGATGGTTGGGAGGAAGGGATGAGGGACAGACAGAAGGACAGGCCAAGAGACACAGCAGAGGAGCGACCGAGGAGGAGCCAAGGGGTGGGTTGGAGGACAGTGGAGGTGACAAGATGCTGCTTGGCTGAGGGACTGGGGACATCCAGAGGACGACCGAGTTGGGGACAGGGCCAAGCTGAGAAGGGGTGGGCGAGGGACGGACCAACGGACGGACCAAGGGAGGGACAGAGGGATCAATGGGGAGACTGGAGGAGGGACAGATTGAGGAAGGAATCAAAGACCTTCTATTGATCATCTGCTGATCGATCTATGGATCAATCAGTCTATCCATAGGTCTATTGATCTATTGATGGATTGACCTGGCCATCGATCTATGGGGCCGTCAGTCCGTCTGGTATTGATCTGTCAGTCTGTCTGTCTATTGATCCGTTGGTTGCTTGCTTGCTCTATCAGTGCCTCTGTCGATTGATCAATTGATTGATCAATCGGTCTATTGATCTGCTGATCACCCTATCAATCGGTGTCATTATGAATCGATCGATCACTATTGATCTATGGGGGTGTCTACTGACCTACCAATAGTCCATCAATCTGTCAGTCTGTCTATAGATCTATCAATCTAATTGATCAATCGATCAGTTTGTCGATCAATCTCAGTCTCTATTGATCTATCAGCCACTGCTTCTTTATTTCTTGCCATCAGCTCGCCCCTCGCTGCTCTCCCTCCTCCCCCCCCTCGTTATTGATCAACCAACTAATCAATCAACTGATCAATCAGTCTGTTGATCTGCCAATCACTCTATCAGTCAGCGTCACTATCAATCAATCGATCTCTATTGATCTATCGGGGTGTCTATTGGCCTATCAATAGTCCATCAGTCTCTCAGTCTCTCTGTCTATCGATCTATCAATCTATAGATCTATTGTCTATCGATCAATCTATCAACCTATTGTCTATCAATCAATCGACCCACCAGTCAGTCTGTCGATTGATCTCAGTCTCTGGTGATCAATCGACCACTGGTTCTTTATTTCTTGCTGACAGCTCTGCCCCTCGCTGCTCTCCCTCCTCCCTCCCCCTCACTATTGATCAACCAATCGATCGATTGATTGATCGATCCTCTCTCCCTCCTGTCCTACCAGTCTCTCGATGGGTTCATCCCTCCATTGATCCCTCGCGATCGATTGATCCCTACCGGCTGGTCGGCTCCTTTCCCTCTCTCTGCCGCTCTCTCGGGCTCCGGCTCGGTCTCTCCGGCGACCTGCTGTCCCTCCGTCCGTCCCTCCCTCCGTCCCTCTGTCCCTCCCCACTCCCTATGCCACTCCCCCCCCTCTATCTGCCCGTCTTTTGCCCCTCGATCAATCGATCAATGGATTTCTCTACCCTCCGTGCCAACCGTCGCCCAAATGGTTGACCTGCCCCCCCGTCCCTCTGCCCGTCTCTTGACTCCTCACCCTATCGATTGATTGATTTATCTGCTGATCAATCAATCTATAGCTCTACGTAGGTCTATTGATCAATCTCTGGATCTCCCCCTCTCTATTGATCGATCTATTGGTCTCCCTATTGATCAAACCAATGAGCTCTTTCTCTACCAATGAATTATTGATCTTTATATCTTTATTATCGATAATGTGTTGCTCATCAATTAGTCCATAATATCTCTCTTTATTGATCAATAGTTTCTATTGGTAAAACTATTGATCTATTGATCAACCTACAGTATCTCTTATTGATCCATCTGATGGTCTGGGTATCCCTATTGCCAATAAATTGATCTATAATCTATTCGCCGATCAATCTATTGGTCTGTATTTTTCTACTAAAGAATCTATTGAGCCATGATCCACCGATCAACCTCTGTTGATCAATCTCTTGGTCTATCGATCAATTTATTATTTATAATCTTTTGATTGATCAATGTATCAGTCTTAATCTCTCTATCGACCAGTCTATTGACCTATAATCTTTCTATTGATTGATTTATTGACCTTTAATCTCTCTATTGATTGATCTGTTGGTCTCTGTTGATCAATCTGTTGGGCTTAAACCTCACTATTGATCAATCTATCGATGTATAATCTTTCCATTGATCCCTTTCTCTCTATTGATCCATCTAATTGATCTTTAATCTCAATCTATTGACATATGAACTTTCTATTGATCAATGTATCAATCTTAATCTCCCTGTTGATCAATCATAATCTCTCTATTGATCAATTTCTTGACCTATAATTTTTCTATTGATCAGTCTTCCTCTCCATTGATCAATCTATTGAGCTTTAATGTCTCCTTTGACCACTCTGTTGGCCCCCACTCTCTCCTGATCGATGCATTGATCTCTCTATTGATCCACTCACCTGTCCGTCGCGCTCGTTATCTCCCGTCGCTCTCGTTATCTCCCAACCTCTCCCAGCACCAAACCCTGCTCCCCGCACCCGTCAGCCAGCAGCTACCACCCCTTGGCCCCGCGGCTGCCCATGGCCACAGCCCTGGCCCCGTCCCCCTCCCTGTCCCCCCTCCTATTTAAAGCCACCTCCGGTCCCAGTTAACGTTTGACTCTGGTGGGACCAAATCCCACTATGGGTCAGTGGAGACGATCGTCAGGTGGAAACGCCGGCGCCAGCCAGGCCAGTCCCCGGCCAGGGATGCCCAATGGCTCCCTGGGACCACTCCATCCTCTTCCTTGACGAGGACACCCCCAAGCCCAGGTGGATGGGGACCACCCCGACCCTCCCCCAGCTTGTTTTCACCATCCATGGTGGCTGATTCATGGGGCAAAGTCCCCGGGGGCCCTGAACTGGATCCCTGGGAGCCCCTTGGACCCCGGGCAGGAGGGCAGCGGGAGGCAGCAGAGCGTAGGCAGAACGGGGCAGTGACCAGGGGACTTAGGGGTGGCTCGAGGGGCAGGACCACTGGCTGGATGGTTGGAGAGGAGGGTGCTGGGTGGCCAGAGGCTTGGGTCCTTGGGATGGCTGGGTCCTTGGGACATCTGGGCACCCAGATGCCTTGATTCTTGGGATGGCTGGGTCCTTGGGAGGTCTGGGGATCGGGATCTCTGGGGTCTTTGGCATCTTTGGGAGGTCTGGGATCTCTGGGTCCTTGGGATCTTTGGGACATCTGGATGTCCGGAACCCTGGATCCTTGGGATCTCTGGGTCCTGGGGGATCCCTGGGCACCCCAATACGTGGGTCCTCAGAGCTCCTGGGTCCTCCTCATGCTCTTGAGTGTGACTCTCCCTCCCTCGCAGCTCTGGCGCACGCAGAGGGGAGGAGGGGACGGTGGAGGGGGGGGAACACGCGGTGCCGAGGCCACAGCACCCCACTGGGTCCCATATTTTCCTTCGGGGTGGGACGGTCAGGCTGTGTGGGACCCCCTGTGGCCGTGGGAAAACAACCCCCCCCCCAACTCTCCCTCCCACCGGCCGCATTTCACACGATTTTTTTTGCTTTTATTATTTTTTTTATTCCAGCACAGAAAAACCATCCTGCGAAGCGGCGGTTGGAGAGGAGGCACCATCCCCCAGTCCTACACGGAGAGGAGGACGCCCAGGTCCCCTCCTTGGCCAAGCAAGAGGGTGCCCATGGTCATCACCGTCCCTTTGCTCTTCTTGGGGGGGATGCAACGCCCCCAAGCCCCATTCCTGCTCCTTTATCTGCTGGGTCTGGGGGAGCTTGGGGGTCCCCCGAGGTGGTTGGCACTAGCAGGACCCCGTGGTATCTCTGGGCTGGGCGGGCTGAAGCGGGATCTGGAGATCTTGGGCTTCATCCTTTTGGGGTTGGGTCCTGGGGGGAGAGGGAGGATGGGGTGCAGGTTTTTTTGGGGGGGCAGGTCAGGTGGGTTTTAATGCTGCTAGTCCTCCTCCTTCCCCATTGACCTCTCCATCCATCTTCATAGACATCCGTCTGTCCATCCTTTCATCCATCGCCTTTGTCTTCTTCTTGTCCATCCATCCATCCATCCATCCATCCATCCATCCATCCATCCATCCGTCCATCCCTTGACACAACCAATCCTCTGTCCTTCCACACCCAAGTCCAACCAATCCTTCCCTCTCACCATCCCTCCCTCTGTCCACCCGTCCATCCATCCCTCCCCGTGTCCACCCGTCCCTCCCCTTGTCCTTCTGTCCCTCCAATCCCACCTGCCCTCCACCTCATCCACAGTTTCAGGCAGTGCCTTGTCCCGTGTCTCCGGCAGGAAGATGGCCACCAGCCCTGACACCACCGGGGCCACCCCGTAGATGATGAAGGGCAACGTAGGGAAGACCTCACCCGCTATCTTCACCAAGGGGGCTGTGATGCTGCCCAGCCGGGACATGGTGTTGGCCAACCCCATACCCGTCTGCCTGTGGGACACCAAGAGGCCCTGAGGAACCAGCCTGCATGGTCACGGCCACCCCATCACCTCCCCCGACCTCCACCCCAACTCCTTACCGAATAACGGTGGGGTAGAGCTCACCCGTGTAGAGGAAGACGCAGTTGAAGGACGCAGCCAAGCAACCCTTACCGAAGACAGCCAAGGCAGTCCGAAGTATCCGCAGGTCTGTGGGGATGAGGACAGGACATCTGGGACTCACTTTGGTGTCACTGGTTGGAGTTGGGTTGGGTTGATGGTGATGGAGAGAGGAGACTCCAAACGTAAGGATTTCAGGCAAATCACCCGTAAAAAGCTAAAATCACTCAGGCTGTGAATTGTGTTAAAGGGTGGAGCTTGTTTTGGCCCTCCCAGATGGTGCCTTATGGGCTGGAGATGAAGGGGCCACCATGGCCACCACCCCCAGTCCTCACCTCGTGGCACCAAGGTGTTGGCCAAGATGGCCAAGCCAGCCAGGATGAGGGCAACGGACTGGGTGAAGCGTCGCCCCACGTAGGTGATGGTGAGGATGGAGACCAGCTTGGCTGGGATGTCCACGGCCCCGAAGATGAGCTGGATCACGTAGATGTTGAAGTCAAAGTTTTGCAGGTCCATGGCCAACCCGTAGTAGGCGAAACTGGTGGAGAACCTAGGCCAAGAAGAGGTGAGAAGAGGGAGCAGATCTCACTGGTTGGGAGGTGTGGGGTGGGATGTGGGGTCTCACACCATTCCCTGGCCTATGGGATCCAGCCAGGAGATCTGTATCCCTTCCTGGAGCACGTGTGGGCCAAGAGACCTCTGTTGACCAAGTCCTGCACCGTGACTCGGTTTCCCTTTCCAATATGGACCCAGCTAAGGTAGGTGGATGCAGGAGGTGTTTGGGAAGGGGTGGATAGTGGGGTGGCTGGATCAACAACTGGGGGAGGGCAGATAGACAACCACCCACTGATGTCCTCCACCACCAGACGTACCACACGAAGCAGAGGCAACAAGAGATGCGGCGCACAACGGGCGTCCGGACCAGGTCAACCACCGTGTGGTGACTCCCCGATGAAGCCATCTCCTTCTGCATGTAGGACCTCAAGGCCTAGAGGGAGACGGGGGTGGACTCTGGGGTGGGAGGAGCAGAGAGAGGGGAACCAGGAAGGAGCTGGGAGGCGGCAGGGGATTAAACCCTGGGCAGGATGGGGGGAGGGTGGGTGGGAGGAGGGATGGAGGGAAGAACCAAGAGATGGAGGGACAGATGGTCAGATGGAGATGGTGGATAGATGGGTGGGTGGTTGTAAGAGGGGCTGGCTGGATGGGATGGATGGAAATGGAGATGATGGAGATGGATGGATGGATGGATGGATGGATGGAGAAGGAGATGATGGAGATGGATGGATGGATGGATGGATGGATGGATGGATGGAGAAGGAGATGATGGAGATGGAAATGATGGACAGATGTCTACAAGGATGGCTGGTCATTTAAGGGGCTGGAAAGATGGGTGTAGGGGAACCCTACTGTTGGCCCTCTACATGAGGGCCAGGAGAGTGGAGGTCACTTCCCCCCACCCCCTATAAAACACCCCCAAGATGCCCCAGGGGACCCGGCCAGAGCCTTTTACTTCTATATCGAGTTTGTCCCCTTCTTCTTTCTTCCCATTTATCCTGGCCACCTTCTGGAGCTCCTTCAGGGCTTGCTGGGACTTGCCCACCATGACCAGCCAGCGAGCTGACTCTGTTAGCCACCTGTGGAGGAGATGGGGGACAGGAGCCCACAGATCATCCCACCATCCCTCTGACCCTGTCCCCAGCGATCTACCCCTCCAGCCATCTCTCCATGCTTCCCTCCATCCAACCTTCCATCCATCCTTGCACCTTCCATCCATGCGTCCATCCATCCATCATCTTTGCACCCACCTTTCCTTCCATCTGCCCATCCCTGCAACCCTCCATCCTTCCATCCATCCCTCCATCTGTCCATCCATCCATCCTTCCATCCATCCATCCCACCATCCCTCCCTCCATCTGTCCATGTGTCCCGCCATCCATCCCTCCATCCTTCCATCCATCCCTCCATCTGTCCATCCCTCCATCCCTCCCTCCAGCCATCCCTCCATGTGTCCTACCATCCATCCATCCATCCCACCATCCATGACTCCCTTCCTCCTCCTCCTCCTCCTCACCATGAGTAGAGGAAGAAGCAGAAGAAGGGCAGGGACACGGTGAGCTGCAGCCAGCGCCAGTCAGGGACGGCGTAGGCGATCCCGGCCAGCAGAAACTGCCCCGTGGTGTAGCAGTAACCCATGAAGGTCCCCGCCAGCGCCCGGGTGCGGGTGGGCATCCACTCCAAAGCTGCCGAGACACACGGAGAGAGATGTGGAGCAGAACAGGAAGGGTGCCCTGGGCCGGGACTATGGGGCCGGTGGTGGCCACGTACAGAGGGAGACGCTGTTGAGGACGATGCCGGAGAAGGCCATGCCCGTGAGGAAACGGAAGAGGCAGTAAACGGTGAAAGTGGGGGAGAAGGAGCAGCATGTCCCCATGGTGCCCATCTGGAAGTAGCACCAGATGAGCAGCGACCGGCGGCCAAACCTGGGTGGTGAGGAGGAGGAAGAGAGGGTGAGGAAGAGGGGGTGAGGAGGAGGAAGAGGGGGCGAGGTGACCCCCATGATGCTGTCCCACCTCCTCACCTGTCTGAGAGACCCCCGAAGACGATGCCGCCCACCAAGACTCCGGCCATGTAGAGCGACTGGGCCAACTGCTTCAGGCCCCGGGAGCTGCACACCAGGTCCCACTGGTGAGGGACAAGGACATGGGGTGGGACAGAGACCAGGGGGAGACACCTCTGGACTCCCTCCTGCCCCCCAAAACTGGCCATGGTGGCTGGTAGGGTTGACCCAACACAAGAGTCAAACGGATGGCCAATGGAAACACCAAGAATGTGCCAATAAACACTTGGCCGCCCTTCCCAGCGCCCCCATGGTTGGAAGCTCCTTCCAGGGGGTCACCTGGCCCCTTTTTGAACCCCTTGTTGATGGCCACCAACTCCCTCATCCCCCCCATTATTGTCCTAAGCTCTCACAGCATTGAGTGCCTCCACCAAGGGGTTGAGTGGGGAAGATGCTCCAGTTGGAAGAAGTCAACGTGGTGATGACAGCGGACCCTTCGCTGGTGCCTCAAGGTGGGAACTGCACACAGGATTGGGTGAAACGTGCCACCAGCCCCAGATCCCACCCCACCACTGCTGCCCTCCTACCTCGGTGACGATGGTGCTGGTGAAGACGCTGCGGTCGTAGGTCCAACCATCATGGCAGGGTTCTGTCTCCGGCCAACTGCTATTGGGAGCCGAACCGTTGGCCTCCAAAAGCCACCACTGTGGTGACACGAAGCGCCGGCACCGCTCACCGCGGGGAATCGAGACCCTCAGCAGGTCCTGGGGGTCGAGGCCGGTGGCATTGGCCTCCCAACGAAGGCGGCAGTGATGGTCGCTGGTGGCGGCCGTGAAGTTCTGCAGAAGGTTGTGACTGGCCATCATGAAGACGGGAAGGGACAGGAGGAGCACCGAGGCCACCTGGAAGCGTCCCATGCCCCCCACATGCTCCAGGAGGCTGGCGAAAGCCATGCTGCCACCGTGAGACCCCGGGAACGCCCCACAGCCATGCACGCCTGCCCCAAAAGGGATGGATTTCACCCCCAAAATGCTCCTCTGGCTCCGGCGGTGTCCTCACTCCCCAGGTGCTGGGAGAGATGGTCTCCTTTATAACCCGGGCCACCGGCCGTTTGGGGTTAATATTTGACATCTGGGGTGGGGTTTTTTTGGTGATTGTTATTTATTTTTATTTTTTTTTTCCCAGAAGGAGAAAGGCAAAGGCAGGGAGGCAAAAGTGCAGGCAAGGACAATGCAAAGGTGGCCAGGGGCCACCAGGCGCCTGCAAAGGGTGACCAGAGCCAAAGCCATGGGCAGCACTTCCCTCCGCTCGTCCTGGCAGCCGAAACGTCCCCAAAATAGGGCAAAATCGGAGCAGGAAGAAAGCAAATAATTGTCTTTTTTTTTTAATTTTTTTATTTTCCAGTGTTAATTTTTTTTTTTTTGGGGGGGGAAAAAGGTGGCTTTTGGAGACGAGCCATCTGAGACCAACCTCCTTCATCTGGCTCATGGGGTTACCCTCAGGTGAGCATCCCGGAACGGCCCTGGCAGGGGGACGATTCTTGGCTTGGGCCAACGTATGGCCTTCGCCGGCCCCGTTGGGTTAAATTTTAGCGATTTCCGTGGTGGAAAGGGGACCGAAAGGTGCTGACGGAGGTGGCCCTGCTTGAGTCAGCGCATTCTCCACCGGGGGGTTAATTTTTGATGGGGTTGCACCAAGGAGGGGGTTGCTGGGGCCAAGGGACACGTCGGCAATGGGAGCAAGGGCCAGGATGGCCTCGTGGGGGGAGCGGAAATCGGGGAAGGGGCATCATGGCGGCAGCCCCATGGGTTGCTGGGAGGGAGCTGGGGTGGGATTCGGGAGCTCCTCACCGTTCCCCTTCTTCTCTGAGACTTGGGGGACCCCTCTCCCGGGTGGGTTTGGTGTTATTGGGTGTCGTCTTGTTGGAGGTGACCTCCAACTTGATCTTCCTGGGTGCCATCTTATCGGTGGTGACCTCGGGGACAAGGTTATGAGGTGTCATCTTAGCGAAGGTGACCTGCAGTGTGGTGTTCTTGGGCAAGACGTTGTTGGAAGTGACCTTGGGGACAAGGTTATGAGTTATCATTGGAGGTAACCTCCAGCGTGGGCGTTCTGAGGTGCCATCTTATTGGAGGTGACCTCAGGGACCAGGTTACGAGGTGTCATCTTATTGAAGATGGCCTCCAAGGTGTTCTTAGGCAGCATCTTATTGGTGGTGACCTCAGGGACAAGGTTATGAGGCGTCACCTTATTGGTGGTCACCTCCATTGTGGTGTTCTTGGGCACCATCTTTTTGGAGGTGACCTCAGGGACACAGTTCTTAGGCATTTTCCTATTGGAGGTGACCTCAGATATGGTTATTGGGTGTCATCTTATTAGAGATGACCTTGGGTTGGCTCAGACAACACCCCGAGACATTGTCCCCACCAGGGCTGCTTTATTCCTCCAAGAACTTCCCCTGCCCCACACAGGGAGGTCACCAGCCATGGGTACAAATTTGTACCCATCCCCAGACAAGGCTGTGGGGACCCATGGGGGAGGGTGGTTGCCGGTGGCCGAGCATGGGGTGCTGTTCCCCCACACCCCATGGTCCTTCAGGCTTCCTTCTGTGGAGCCTTGTCCTGGGGCTGGAGGGGAATCTTCTCTTTGGGGTCATCCGTCTTCTTCCGCTTGGCCCTGGAGGGAGGAAGATGAGGAGGAGGAGGGTCCCTAGGGCATGGCAGGATGGGTGAGCCACCAGCAGGGTGAGAAGCAGCCTGCACCGTGTCCATCCCTCTGTCCAACCACTTATATCACTGGTTCTTCTGCCAGTGCACCCATCCACTTGTCCCTCAACACATCAACCTGTCCCTCCGTCCAAAATCTCTTTATCATTCAGTCCATCCATCCACCATCCAACCATCCATTCATCCAACCATCCCTCCATCATTCAATGATCGTCCGTCCATCCATCCAACCCTCCATCATCCAACCATCATCCATCTAAAACCCCACCCACTTTGTCCACCAACCCATCCCTCCATCCATCAGCATGTTCATCCAGTTCACCCAGTTCACCATCTCTCCATCCGTTCACAAACCCCAATCATTCATCTACCACTCCATCCATCCATCCATCCATCCATCATCCATCCATCCATCCATCCTTCATCCACCCACTTTGTCCACCAACCCATCCCTCCATCCATCAGCATGTTCATCCAGTTCACCCAGTTCACCATCTCTCCATCCGTTCACAAACCCCAATCATTCATCTACCACTCCATCCATCCATCCATCCATCATCCATCCATCCATCCATCCTCCATCCACCCATCCCTTCCTTCCCTCCACGTGCCCACCTGCTCTCCACCTCCTCGATGGTGTCGGGCAGTGGCTTGTTGAGGGTCTCCGGGAGGAAGCCGGCCGCCACGGCTGCCACCACGGGGGCCACCCCATAGACGGCAGGGGGCAGGAAGGGGTAGTACTCATCCATCATCTTCACCAGCGGTGCCACGATGCCACCCACTCGGGCCATGGTGCTGCCAAAGCCCAGCCCGGTCTGCCTGCCGGCACCGCGGGGGGTCAACAAGGAGCAGAACCCACCCTGGGGGGTGTCACGGGTGGGTGATGGGGGACCTGCCCCACCGTGGGGTCACGGGGATGGGGTTTTACCTGATGGGAGTGGGGTAGAGCTCGGTGGTGTAGAGGAAGACGCAGTTGAAGGAGGCGGAGAGGCAGCCCTTGCCGATGACGGCCAGCGCCGTGCGCACCGTCTGCAGCTCTGGGGCAGAGAGAGGGACGGGGTGGACTCTGCTTTTGGGCAAGAGCCACCTCAGGGGTGGGGTGATGGTGGGGAGGAGAAAGGAGGACGTAGGGATGGAGAGGTGGAGAAGTAGATGATGGATGGATGGATGGATGGATGGATGGATGGATGGATGGAGACGTGGATGGTTGGATGGATGGAAATGTGGATGGATGGATGGATGGATGGTTGGAGTTGTGGATGGATGGATGGAGACGTGGATGGAGACGTGGATGGATGGATGGATGGAGATGTGGATGGATGGTTGGAGATGTGGATGGGTGGAAACGTGGATGGATAGATGGAGATGTGGATGGATGGATGGAGACGTGGATGGTTGGATGGATGGAGATGTGGATGGATGGAGACGTGGATGNTGGATGGATGGATGGATGGAGACGTGGATGGTTGGATGGAGACGTGGATGGTTGGATGGATGGAGATGTGGATGGATGGATGGATGGAGATGTGGATGGTTGGAGATGGGGATGTATGCATGTATATAGACATGGATGGATGAAGATGTGGATGGATGGTTGGAGACGTGGCTGGATGGGTGGATTCTGAGATGGTGAGTCACCATCCTTGGTGATTTTCAAAAACCATCTGGACAGAGTCTTGGGTGACCAGCTCTAAGTGGCCCTGCTTAAGCAGGAGAGTTGGGCCAGGTGACCTCCAGAGGTCCCTTCCAACCTCAACCATACTGTGGGTGAGTGAGGGGTTGGTTGATGGGATGGATGGATGGATGGAGAGATAAGAGCATGGATGGTGAGGTAGGTGAAATGGAGAAGGGCGGGATGGGTGAAGACCAAAGCAGAGTTGTGTGATGGACTGGTGAGGACATGGGTGGCTGGACAGAGCAGTGCAGAAGACCCCCATCGCTCCATCGCACCCACCTGCGGAGACAAAGATGTTGGCAATGATGACCAGCCCCGCCAAGAAGAGGGCCACCATGAGTGACACCCGCCGGCCAATGTAGCTCACGGAGATGGTCACCACCACTTTGGCCGGGAAGTCAACGGCACCGAAAATCACCTGGATGAGGTAAATGCTGACACCAAAGTTTTGCAAATCCATGGCCAGCCCATAGTAGGAGAAGCTGATGGAGAACCTGGAGCGGGCAGAGAGAAGCATGGACCTTGAGGTGGCATAACCTCCCTGGGATGTCACCATCACATGGGTGCAGGGGTCTCAGGTGGAGGAGAAGAGGGTTTGGTACAATGCCCTGATTGTCTGTCTAGATGTCCATCTTGCCATTCATCCATCTGACCAACCATCTGTCCATCTACCCTTCCATCCATCCGTCATCTGTCCATCCACCTGTCTACCCACCCATCCATCCATCCAACCCTCCCTCCTCCTCCTCCTCAGCCCCCTCAGACTTCTCCAGCCCAACCCAGTCCCACCAGACAATGGAGAGGCAGAAGAAGATGTGGCGGATGACTGGGGTCCGGACCAGGTCAGAGATGGTGTAGGAGGCCTTCAAACCAGCCAGCTCCTCCTTCATGTTGGACTTCAGGATCTGGGAGAGGGGAGGAGATGGGAGAGGTTGGTTGGGACAGGGATGGGAGACCAAGACCTCCTCGCCATGGAGCCACCATACCTCAACTGTGATCTTCTCCCCTTCCTCCTTCCTCTTGTTAATCCTGGCCACTCGCTGCAGGACCTTCACGGCCCTCTCGGCCCTCCCCGAGAGCACCAGCCAACGGGCGGATTCAGCCAACCACCTGCAGCCAACGAGGGGGAAACTGAGGCACGAAGAGAACCCCACGTGGCCCCGCGGCCTTCCCCGAGGGACACAAATGTCCTACCAGGAGTAGAGGAGGAAGACGAAGAAGGGCAGAGAGACGGTGAGTTGGAGCCAGCGCCAGTGGGGGACAGCGTAGGCCACGCCGGCCAGTAGGATCTGGCCCAGGGTGTAGGCGAAGCCCGTGATGGCCACCGTGATGGCACGATAGGGCGTGGGGATCCACTCCACCACTGCAAGGGACCACGGGGACACATCTGACTGGGTGTCCCACCCCTCCGTGACCCTTCTTGTGAGCGTGGCCTCCCCATCGTGTCCAGATGTGTCCACACCACGTGGTCCCATCCCCGGCCACGGTGATGTCCCCACCAGTGACCACTGGGATGTCCCCATCAGCAGCCATAGGGACATCTCCATCTCTGGGTGGGATTGTCCCCATCCAGAGCCATGTGGCCATCCTTATCACTGTCCCCACCCCTGGCCACTGGGGACATCCACATCCATGGCCATGTCCCTCTCCATGGCCATGCTGGTGTCCCCATCTGTGGCCACAGTGATGTCCCCACCCGTGGCCATTGGGCCATCCCCAACCACAGCCATTGGGTTGTCCCCACCCATGGCCATGCCGATTGTCCCCACCCAGGTCCCCCACAGTCATCCTCCTCCCTGTCCCCTCACCCAGGCAGGCGATGCTGAGGCCGAAGCCGGAGAGGGCCATGCCACCGGCGAAGCGGAAGACGCAGTAGGACGCGTAGTTGGGGGCGAAGGCCGTGCACGTCCCCATCACCCCCAGCTGCAGGTAGGACCACATCAACATGGCCTTGCGCCCAAACCTGCAACGGGGACGCACTGGGTGCCACTGGGCACCACTGGGCGATGCTCTGGCCAAGGCCCCATGGGGAAACTGAGGCACGGGGAGGGGTCTCTGCTGCCTTTACCTGTCTGAGAGGCCCCCCAGGACCAGGGCACCCACCAGGACCCCGGCCATGTAGATGGACTGGGCCATCTGCCGGAGCTGCCGGTAGCTGCAGACGAGGTCCCACTGCGGGGACGAGGATGAGGTGAGGACAACCTGTCCTCTCCTTCCACCCATCAGTCCCTCCTATTTTCTCCTGTGCATCCATCCATCTATTCCAACATCTTCATTCTGTCATCCTCATCTTCCCCATATGGGTCCATCTCCACCCCTTCATCTCCATAGACCTCCACCTTCATCCCCCCAACCCTGGTTGACTCCATCTCCTCCTCTCCATTTCCATATGGCTCCATCTCCATCCCCCCAACCCTATATGACTCCATCTCTTCATCTCCATATGGTTCCATCTTCATCCCTCCAACCCTGCTTGACTCCTTCTCCTCCTCTCCATCTCCATATGGTTCCATCTCCCCTCTTCTATCTCCACGCGGCTCCATCCCTGTCACCACCTTTGACAAGTTGGTGGCCACATGGACACCAGGGTCATCTTCCCACCCTCCACCCCTCCCCACCTCTCTCTCCCTCATCCTCACACCCACCTCGGTGACGATGGTGGCCACGTAGATGCTGCGGTCATAGTCCCAGCCATCGTGGCAGGGCTCGGTGGGCCAGGGGCCAGTGCTGCTGTTGGCGAGGGACGAGGCCACGTAGCGCCGGCAGGACCCCAGGGTGGCATCGGGAGGCCCCAGGGTGCCATTAGACCACCCCAGGGTGGCATCAGGTGGCCCCAGGGTCCCATTGGAGGACCCCAAGGTGGCATCAGGCTGGATATGGGTGCCATCAGGGGGCCCCGGTAGTCCATCAAGTGTGACATGGGTGGCACCAGGGATGTAAGTGCCATCGGGAGACCCCAGGTTGCCATCAGGGGACCTCAGGGTGGCACCAGGGGACCCCAAGGTGCCATCAGGAGACCTCAGGATGGCGCTGGAGGACCTCAAGGTGCCATCAGAGGCCACTGAGGTGCCATCAGAGGCAGCCGAGGTGCCATCAGGGGTGGTTCCGGGTGGCCCTGGGGTGGCGCTGGGGACGCTTGGGGTGGTACCGGGACCGGGGGTGACACTGGGGACGTGGCAGCGGTGGGGGGGGACGGCAGCGGTGAAGTTCTGCAGCAGGTTGTGACTGGCCATGAGCAGGATGGGCACCGCCAGCAGCGCCGTCTGCAGCACCTGGAAGCGTCCCAGCCCCCCGACCTGCTCCAGCACCGCCCCGAACGGCATCCTGGGACGTGGGGACACCGTCAGACACGGGGACACGGCTGGACACCAGGACACGGGGAACGTCATCACTCGTGGGGACACCACCACCCCCCGGGGACACCATCAGCCGTTGGGATGCCATCAACCCCAGGGACATGGTCACCCATGGGAGTAGCATTTGGATGTGGGGACACCGCTGGACACCAGGGTAGGGGAGACACCATCACTCGTGGGGACATCGTCACTCAGGGGGACATCGTCACTTCTAGGGCCACCACTGGACACCAGGGTACGGGCAACACCATCACCCAAAGGGACATCATTGGACACAGGGAGAACCAGGGCATGGGGAGCACCACCACCCATGGGGACACCATCGTCCATGGGGACAGTCATCCACAGAAGCACCACCACCCATGGGGACACCATCATCCATGGGGACAGTCATCCACAGAAGCACCACCACCCATGGGGACACCATCATCCATGGGGACACCATCACCTGTTGGGTGACCGTCACCCACAGGGACACCCTCACAGGGGACGTTGCCACCTACAGGGACATGAGTGTTGTGTGGTCACGGGTCAGTCACCAGCAGGAGCGTGGAGATGGGGACAGCAGGACATGGGGACAACAGGACATGGGGATGGGGACATGTGGTGGCACCCATCAGACATGGGGAGGGGACACGGGGCTGGCACAAGGACAGGGACCGTGGGGACACAGCGGGGGGGACACGGTGACCACCAGGGAATGGAGCAGACAGGGACGGTGTCACCACTTGCGTCACGCGTCCCCAACCCCTCCCGATGTCCCCGTCCCCCTCCCAGCGTGTCCCTGTTCCTGCTCCACCTCAGCCCGGCTCCCTGGGGACGAGGACATCCGGCCAGCTGTGACTCCCATGTCCCCAAGGTGAAGGGTCCCTTCTTTGATGTCCCCAGCAGGTCCTGGCCCCGTGTCCCCTGGTCCTTGTGTCCCTTCTCCAACGTCCCCATCCCCTAGGTGGCCCAAACTCACCCCCACGTACCCTTTTCTGGTGTCCCCAATGTCCCCTGGTCCCCAACCCCTCCTTGATGTTCCCAACTTGTCCCCACTTCAATGTCCCCGACCCCCTCCCTGATGTCCCCAACCTGTTCCACGTCCCACCATGCTCCTTCTCAACGTCACTTCCATAAGATCCCTGACCTGTCCCACTGTCCCCCTTCTGATGTCCCCAACCCCTCCCTGATGTCCCCAACCCATCCCC
>QJSC01022406.1:0-18565 GCA_003697955.1 Calidris pygmaea
AGTCCTGAGTAATGTGCTCTAGGCAGTCCTGCTTTGGCAGGGGAGTTGGACTAGATGATCTCTAGAGGTCCCTTCCAACTCTGACAATTCCGTGATTCCGTGATCCTAAGGAAAGATATCCTTTAAAGTCGTATTTTTAGGGTCACAATAGAAACTATGGATAAATGTTACATTAAAAAAAAGAAAAGCCTCTTGTCCTCCAAAATGACCGCATGCTTATATTTACTTTCACTAGCCACAGAAATTTCTCAAGGTTTGAGCCGATAGGCAGCCCAACAGTATACCTGCTAAATCAGACCTCATAGATTATATTACATCAATTTATGAATACTAAGCTAGTTCTGACATAGCTAAGAGCAAATCCTTAAAAATCCTGTGTTTGTTCAGACTGGCTGTTAGTGTTCCTAATTTACCTACTGGCTTAAGAACATGATTCAACCTACCTACTAACAAGAGTGCCAAGTTCTAGAGATACATTTAATTGGCACTTTGCTTTTGTTTCCTAAGCACTTACTCATATAAACTCCTTCATGTTTAGAAGCACCACAGCTCATGCTATGCCTACACTTTAATATGATTCAGAGATAAGTACAGAAGTATGAAAAATCTCTATAATTTACTCGGGGGTCTTGACATGATCAACATGGTCTAAAAAAACTTAATTCACTCAGACAACATTAACTTCAGTTCAAAACACAGCCTGAGGAACAAAAAGTAGCACTTCACCACATCTTACTATAAGAAGTGTGATGTTCTAGTAGTTAGAACACTTTAATCAGAATTGGGGTTTGGTTCTCCTAACTCAGTGGGATGAGCACTTTATTTTATCAATTGTCAGGGAGCGACTATCATACTAATCTGACACACTTTGGCATCTTCTGTTTCTTACTGTTTTACCAAAGAATTGCTTTCTTTGGTGAGCACTACAGAGTTTTTGAAAGCACCGAAACCTGCTATGCAACAAATGGAGAAAATACTTCACTTTAGTGATACTATTCTTCAGATTTTTTCACAACTCCCTATAACTGCAAATGGAGCCAAGGTCCTAACTTGGTATTGTATGAGATTAGATACATCGCTCAACTGTTCTCTGGTGCAGCAGAAGAGTATAAACATACATAAAAATAGACAAACACACACACACACCCTGCCTATTTTTCTATAAGGGAGGTAGTCTTCCATTAACAGGATAGCATAGCAGCATATTAAATTATTACAGATATGTCTTGCAGCATTGAACTGCCAGCACTAAATAGTACAGATCACTTGACTGACTGGTATATCATTTTTATACAACTTAAGCTCCTATAGATGCTTTCTACATAAAGCATATAGTATTAGCAGAAACTTGACTGACAATGGAATATAGGTAGGCCAGAAGTTAGATCATACAAAAAAGGAAAATTAAAAAAAATAAAAAGATTATGATCTAATTAGATTTTGAGAATCTGTATTAAAAGTTTACATATTGACAACAAGCATATTTTATATTTAAAGATAACCATTCTCTAAAAGTAAATTCTTTGGTACAAAGAGTCTCTCAAGTTTTATTACACTATACTGAATACATATTCAGTGTGTTATAATCTTATAACTATTTCTTTAGGTTTTTTTATTAGTAGTAATTACTAAAGAGTATTGATTTTTCTGTGTAAACAATAACATCAGAGCTTTTATTCAGAAAGTCAAAATTGATAGGAAATTTACCAAAAGACAGGTCTAAAAAATGGCACTCTGACAAGAAGAAGTCACTCAGTGCAAAAAATTGTACTTATATGATAAAATTTAGTTTGCCACTTCAATGTCCCTCTGCTATTAATCACTCCCTTTAAGATTTTTCCACAGATCACATTCCACTGGGCAACAGGTTATGAAGATGAGCTGAACACTATTCACTGTTGTAATTCTGACATTTCTTGAAATTATTATCTTTTTAAATTAAAAAGAAATTACATCTTGTCTGTCAAACATTTTCACCACCTTCTAAAGTTCATTCAGATATAAAAGACCAAACTTAATACCGAAAGTATGATGAGGATGATAATGATCACGATGCTTATAGCAGCTGCATTTTTAAACAAACAGGTCTGGTACTCTTGCCTGTAGATGAATTAATATCACCTGTGAAATGTCTCAAATGAATTAGTGCATGTTCCTCTAAAAAGGTGTCAATGTTGATAGCCCAGCTGAAGTGTTTCTGTACCTGTTGGGTATGACGGCACTCCCTGGTCAGAGGTGTAACCAGAATCGTTTATTACAACAAACATGCAGCTTATATCGTACTAATGTATCTTCTTTCCCAACCGACACACCCCTGCAACCCCCTACTGCCAGGCGGGCGGAATTCCCCTCAATCAGTCGGGCCGCCAGGTGCTGTTTATGGGTTGTCTGGACTTGCTCACGGGCCGTCCCCTGCCAGTGTTCCTGCTGCTTCTATTCCTTCTTCTGGTCTTTGCTTCTTCCACAATCCTCTTCACCCATATATACCAATGCTTATTACCCAATAACAAACAGGAGGAATTGGAAGCCACTATGCAGCGAGAAGGCTACGATCTAGTCACTGTTGCTGAAATGAGATGGGATGAATCACACAAGTGGAGCACTGCAACTGATGGCTGTAAACTGTTCAGAGGGGACAGGTGAGGAAGGAGGCATGGAGGATTGCCCTCTATTTAAGAAACTGAATTGACTGCACAGAGCTGTCTTGGAAAAACAGTGATAAACAGGTTAAGAGCTTAAGGATAAAAATTAGGGCCCAAGCCAACAAAGGAAACCTTGTGGTTGCTATTTACTACAGGCTGCCTGACTAAGGGGAGCCTGTAGGTGAAGTGTTCTTACTTCAAGTACAGGAAGCATCACACTTGCAGGCTCTGATCCTGCTGGAGAGCTTCAGTCAGCCTGATATCTGCTGGAACAGCAGCACAGCAACCTGTAAGTGCTCTATGAGGCTCTTGGAGCACATTGAAGAGAATTTCTTAATCCAGGTGATAAACAGCCTGACCAGACAAGAAGCATTACTGGACCTGCTGCTCACCAACACAAATAAACTAATTAGAGAGGTTAAGGTCGGTGGCAGCCTTGGCTGCAGTGATTCCTGGTGGAGTTCACAATCTTGAGGGATGTGGGCCAGGTGAAGAGTAAAGTCAGGACCCCAAATTTTAGGAAAGCAAACTTTAGGTTGTTTAAGGAATTAGTGCATAGGACTCCCTGGGAAACTTCCCTCAGGGGCAAAGGAGATGAACAGGGCTAGCAGCTCTTTAAAGAATTTTTTTTTTAGGGCACAAGACTTCTCAATTCTCATGTATTATAAATTGGGCAAGGAAGGCAAGAGACCAGAATGGTTGAGTAAGGACATCCTGGTCAGACTAAGGTATAAGAAGAAAATGCATAGCCAGGGTCAAGTATCCTGGGAAGAATATAGGGATGATGCCCAGATGTGTGGGGGTGGGATTAGGCAAGCTAAGGCACAGTTGGAACTGACTTTGGCAAGGGATGAAAAGAATAACAACAAGGGTGTCTACAGCCACATCGTTTAGAAAAGGAATATTAAAGAAAATGTACCTCTCCAATACATAAGACAGGAGAAACAGTGACAACTGACATGAAGAAGGCTGAGGTACTCAACAATTCTTTTGCCTCAATTTTCAATTCCAATGTCCCTGAGGACTATCAAATAGTCAGTCTCACCTCTGTGTCCAGTAAGATCATGGAAGCTATATCAAAGCATATGGAAGACAGGGAGGACATTAGAGATAGCCAACATGATTTCACCAAGGACAAATTATGTCTTACTAATCCGGTGGCCCATGATGGAGTGAATTTTTAGAGGATAAAGGAAGAGTTACTGCTATTATATTCCTTGAGATCTGTAATGCCTTTGGCACTGTCCCACACAACATCTCTCTACATTGGAGAGATATGCGTTTGATAGGTAGACTGTTAATGGATAAAGAATTGTATGGATGACCATATCTAAAGAGTTGCAGTCAACATCTCAATGTTCAAGTTGAAACCAGTATGAGTGGTGTCTCCCAGGGGTCCATATTGGGACCAGTACTGTTCAATAGCTTTAGTAATGACATAGGAATGAGTGCATCCTCAGCTAGCTTGCAGTTGACACCAATCTGAATGTTGCAGCTGATTCGCTAGAAGAATGGGATGCCATCCAGATACCTTGAGAGGCCTGAGGAGTGGGATGAGAAGCCTGATGAGTGAATCTCATGAAGTTCAATAATGTCAAGTGTAAGGTTCTGCATCTGGGTCAGGCGATCCCCAGTATCAATACAAACCGGAGGATGAATAGGTTGAGAGCAGCTCTGAAGAGAAGGCCTTGGGGATACTGGTGGATGAAAAGCTGGATATGCAATGTGCACTTGCAGCCTAGCAAACCAAGTGTATCCTGCATAAAAAGCGATGTGGCCAGCAGGCTGAGGGAGGCTGCAAAAGCTATCCTATGAAGAAAGGTTTTCTTTATAGGGACAGTTGGGGTTGTTCAGCCTGGAGAAGAGAGGGTACTGGGGAGACTTAATAGTGGCTTTTCAATTTTTAAAAGGGGCTTATAAGAAAGATGGGGACAGACTTTTCCCCAGGCCTGTAATGAGACGACAAGGGACAACAGTTTTAAGCTGAAAGAGGGTAGGTTTAAGTTAAACATAAGAAAGAAATTTTTTACAATCAGGTGGAGAGAAACAGGATCAGATCTCCTAGTGAAGTTGTGGATGCCCCATCCCTGGAAGTGTTCAAACTCAGGTTGGACAGGGCTTTGAAAAACCTGACCTAGTGAAAGATAGCCCGGGCCATGGCAAGGGGGTTGGACTAGATGATCTTTAAGGTCCCTTCCAACCCAAACCATTCTATGATCACATAGACATAAATAGATATTTAGATTCTTTGTTTGGGGGGCTTTTAAATTTATTTTCAATGTCCTCCTCTATCTTGCCTCCACAAATGACTTAGTTTAATATCTTCCTTCAAATAATCTGAGGGATAATATTTTCTGTAATAAGACCACTTTCTTGTAAAATTAACTCCTTGAAATATTATTCCAAATGAATTTCATTTTCCACATCCCTGTAAATTTCATGTACTTTTTAATGACATATTTCCTACAGAAGAAGTTCACATTGCATGAAGAATTGGTCCCTCTCATTATAAACTTGAGTAAGCGATCTTGTTAGGTATCTTCGATATGAATCAGCTTATCTAGAGTATGCATATTTCATGCAATTTGTGGATATGAACAAAATTTCTACTAACTATGTGAGGATAATACCAATAATATTCTGTAAACAGATTTGATTTTTAAGTCTTTTCAGTAACATTAGTGATAGACTTCTTTTTTATATAGTATTATGTGTGGTATCTTGGCAGTGATCTTAAGTCTTTCATGATAGCTTTACTGGAATCTCAGGTATCATTGAATCATAGGGCATTTCTTTAGATGCAAATTTTATAGAAGGAACATGTTGTATCAGGTGGATGAATCGGTTTCAGAGGAAGAAATCACATTTCTCTGCATCAACTTCATTTTAGCCTTAGAAAATCTTTTAAACAGGTGTCAAGACACCTGCAGCTCTTACACGCTCCCCCAACCCAAACAATAAATGAAGAAACAAAAAATCCAAACTAAAACAAATCCAACCAGAACCAAACCAAACCAACCCAACCCAACGTTTAATTCTGTACAAAGGAGATACATTGAATTAACTTAGACATGTAACACTAGAATATCCCAAATTTAATGATCCAACATCATTGCGAGCTTTCATGTTTAGGTTAAAGTACCTATATGATGAGGTTTGTTATTATATGAATTTGAAAAATTAGATGATTACAGGGTAAACAACATGCAAATATATCAGAACTTATTTCAGTCTGTGATTCCTACAATTCTGTCTACCTTGCAATGCAGAAATACCAAAGCTAGACTTAAATGACTTGACTCTGAGTCTTGTAGCAACTTAATTGCAGTAATGTCTAGGTCCATATAGACTATTATACCTTACTGAGAAGTGAATACATCTGAACATTTCTTATTGACTTAGAAAACTCTCAGACATACTAGATCACTATAAAGGGAACTTTTCGTTATGTTCTAAAAGTGATATAAACTTGCAGAGAGAACACAAGCCCCAAGGTTTGCAGCAATTTGTTTATCAAAAGAACATTTTTTCATAAGTTTTAGGAAAATCAAGGATAAATAGCTGATGGGATTTATCAACTGGGCATTTTTCCCAAGACTAAGAGGAAAATTATTGTGCTCCTAATAAAATAAAGGAATAGCTAATGCACATTGGTTACCCATTGTCTGAGATTTCCTTTGGCTTCTAGGGTATTTAAACCGATGTACTTGATTTAGAATGTAATCTGTAACATAATATACTGTGAAAGTCTTTGACTTACATAAAACATATTTCTTTACAGATAATGTAAGATCTTAATTTAGTAACAAGTAGCAGATAACAGAGTGCATGTCAGGTTATACTAAGATCAGTAATGTATATACAGAGTGAAAGTGAAACATAACAATAGTACAGCCCTGTTGATGCTTGGAAGCTGTATGTCCTAGAATGAATGTTGGAATACCAAAATAAACAATTGTGAGTAGAAGCTGAGTTAATGGAGACACAGTCCAATTTCATAATAACTATGGGACATAATAGCCGTTCAAAAAGTGTTCTAAAATCGTTGTAGGGGTTTAAAAGTTTATTCCCATTTAACTCTGACAATTGAATATTTTGCTTTACCATGGATTCTTCTTAAGTTGTAACTCAGAGAGATGCACCGGTCTTTAACTGCCCCTAAGGAGTTTATGCATGTTATTCAAAAAACAAAATTGTATATGTAACCTTCCAGTTGAAATTATCTTTCAAAATTCTATTTAAAAATATATTTTATTTATTTGAAATTCTTGCTGAAATACACAGAGATAAATGGATATTCCAAAAGCTGAGCATACAAAGCTCATTTTTAATAGAGTAGCTTGGCTTAAAGCTAACTGCCCAAGATGATTTCATACGATAAATATGAATTACAGATATACAGCACTGAGAATTCTACAGGGTTCTCTCTATTTTATAACATAGGTTAGTTGTTACATTTAAATTTAAATCCTAGAGATTTTTAATTTTGCATGGTAAACTAAAATATTGCAACAAGCATTTAAATAGCATCAAATGCTTTGCTTTTTTAGATTAAAGAAGCTTTTGAATTTCAGTGGGAGTATCTCAGTATATTATAAATTGACTGATTCTTTCTTTCATGTTCTTTATTATTTGATAGCATAGTAATAGGTCTTAGGAGACATCCTACTACTGCAATCGAGAAAAAAGTGAAATTATTTGATTAATCTGTATGACAGATTTTAATTATAGAACAAAGGTAGCATGTTTCCTGTATTCTAAGGAGAAAGAAAAAATGTAACACAGTTTAAATTCAGAGTGCCATCTAGTGCTGAATAGAAATGTAAAAAAGTAAACATATTTAAACTACACATACATGTATTAAAGATCTTAAAGCCCATAAAAATTAAAATTAAGTATGTTTATGCTTAACATAGTACATTACAGGAAGTAACTTTTAAAACTGTGATATATTAGCTTTTAAAAATGTTGCAAAATTTTTGTCTGGAAAATCTCAAATATACCACTATGCCTACACTTCAAAATATCTGACAACACAACATATGGAATTCAGATATTTCTTTGCCAGTATGCAGAAACCACTTCATATGAATACATTATGGTCTCATATTCTGTTTTCCTTCCTTGATCAGTTATATCAGTGAGCATTAACTTCTTTTTTTTCCCCCCAGTTGTAAAACACAGTTGCTGTTGTGTTGGCTTGGGGTTTTTTTGCTTCTCCCAGTGTCAGTGAAAGCTATTGAACCTATCAATTTCCCTTATTTGGTTTGTTTGATGGAATTCCTTGATCAATAAAGTATATTTCTGTGGAAATCCTTATCCAGTGTTCATAAAAAAAAGTAATAAATCCTCAAGTCTTTGACTCAAATTTATCAGTAAGATTGTTTACATTTTGTTTGTTTGTTTGTTTGTTTGTTTTAAAGTTTGGTAGTCAAAAGCTATGGCAGAATCCAGGATTCAGAAAATAAACATTTTTCTGGAAGGTTAGATACAAAATCTAAAAAATTGGAGGCCAAATATCAGTCTTTCCATTTCACCAGAAAATCGCCAAATTCAAGAAACAATGTGTTTGAAAAATCAGTGAATTATAGCTGTCACTTATGTCCTCTGGAAATACCAAATATTCTACAAGCTAAACAGTTCTCATTCTTTCCTGTTGACTTTCTATTTTTAATAAGACACCTCAAAAAAGCACATTAAATGAAGAACTAGAACTTTTATATGTAAGATCCTACTTTACACAGATGCAGTTAAATACTATGCTCAACAGATCTGTCTGTAGTCTTAAGAGGAGCAGTCTCCCAATTTATGAACTTCTCCCCTTTCTGCTTTCCTTTCATTCCTTACCAAAGCTCACTAACGTGCAGTTTTTGATAAAAACACCTCAACATGACATGCAAAATCATTATGAGTATGTTCTCAATACATTTGCATTTAACCCAATCATTTACTCCAAGAAAATAATTAAAGCATGTATGTTTTTAAAGGAAAATTACGTTTTTACTGTAAGGATATTTTAGGCCACCGAATAAGTAAATATCTTAACAAAATTATTCTTTATTGTACAATAATGAACGAAATGTCCAGCTTAGAACAGCATGTTTATCTTACCGAGTAAATACACCTGACCAGCACTGTTAGGAATATACATTTCAGCCTTGATCACATTTTACTGTGTGTAAAAAGTGAGTGGTTAAGGAAGGCTGTAAACTAAGTGCTGCAGGAATCCCACCAGAAGAATTTTAAAGACATATGCAGTGCATCACTGAATCTGTTTCATAACATTTCTCCTCCTCTTCCCTTCCTGCACTTGTGAACAATTTATCCTGGTGGAAAATCCTGTCTCCAGGCAGACTGCCTGTTGGGGCCCTAAAGGCGATGGTTCATTTGGTATTTATTTTTTTTTAAAGTCCAAAATGATAACAAATGACCTGTAGGTCAAACAACCAAACAAAAAAAATCTCAGATTGAGACTTTCTTCCATATGTTTGGAACTGATTGCAAGGGAAATGAAACATTCCCATATGATTATCTATAACATCAGAGACAGTTGTACAGATGGGCTTTACAGATAAACCAGCTGATCATTTCAACTATTTGGCTCTTATTTCTCCTATCACTTGAGGAAGATAAATTAATTCCAAACTGAACTCAATAGGTTTCAATGATAAAAATAGCCATCAGTTTCATCATAATTTCTAAATGGAAAACATAATTTCCCTCCAAAACACAAAATTGATGTATTTGTGTAAACCATATTGTCCTTCATCACTTAGCTTGTCATTATTCATGTAAATTAAAAACAGGAAGAAGGAATCCAGTCTTATGTCCATCTTACAGTAGACCTCCCAAACAATCCTGATTTCTTACAAGTCAAGATGAAATTCCTTTTCTGAGTTAAAAAAATTAGACACCAGTTCTCCAGTTGGAACATTCAGAATTTTGTTGATAGTCATAAAGAGTTAGCAGCATATTAATCAACTTATATTTTAAAATGTCAATTCTGTAGAAAATATTAATTTGCTAAAAATTAATATTTATATTTAAATAGAACAAAATAATTGAAACATAGCAATATTTCCAGAACTATGAGGAATGAGACTTTTCAGCATAAATTAAGCATTCTGAAGATTTAGTGTTTAGTCTGATACTCAAACTTCCTTTTATCACCAACACAGAGAATTAGACAACTCCAGGGTGCGATACATGCCTGAATCTTCCATAGACATTGACTTTAGAAAATTAAAGGTAGTGAGTTTAATTTTTCTAAAGACATCTTGCTGCTGACTCCTAATAGTATAAGTACCTAATTTAAGGGGAATGGTACTTGTTTTGGATGACTTAAAAAGTGATAATCATTAAGTCTCTCTTTTTAATTACTGACAGACACTTTAAGGCAGAAGTCTGTGTGTTTGTGGAGTCTCCATCCTCGGAGATATGCAGAAGCCATCTGGACATCATCCCGGGCAGCCAGCTCTAGAACACCCTGCTTGGGCAAGGGTTTGGACAAGGTAATTTTCAGAGGTCTTTTCCAATCCAAACCATTCTATGATTCTTTGATTCTGTGAAGTCACCATTCTATATTGGACAACCATTTTGTGACAGGATGATTCACCGTAAGAAAATTCTTAGCTTTTCCTACTTATTATACAGGGAGACTAGATGACAAGCTAAGCGTAGAAGTCTAGTTTTATCAGGGCTAAAATTAAGTAAAATAATTCACAGTCAGCATGTGTGGATTACCATAAACAATACTGAAAAAGGCTACCATTATATACTAAATCTGCATATAATGAATGTAATACAGCTAATAAACAATTATTTATTGAACTAAGAGTGCAGTATGAAACTGTAATCATTGAGACTTATCTTAACAGTGACTGGAAAACTGCCTGAAGTACGTATTGCATTACTGGTTCTCCAACCCATATCTGTTTGAGTGCACCATAGTCAATTCTTCCTCTAAGGAAGAATAAGGATGTGTGAAAGCAAGAGACCCCTAATATACTTCATTGTGGATCCAGGAAGAGATAGGCAGGCAACTGGAAAACACTTAAGGTTTGAAAAGTTTAGATGCAGTCAAAGTTGGTCTCAGATCATCATACTCATCCTCTAATGTGGGTACTGGTTTTGGCTGAGACAGAGCTAATTTTCTTCACAGAGGCTTGTATGGTGCTATGTTTAGGATTTGTGACCAGAACAGTATTGATTACACACCGGACGTTTAGGTTCAAGGTCTTCTTCTCATTCTGCCCCACCAGTGAGTAGGCGGGGGATGCACAAGAGGCTGGGAGGGGACACAGTGGGGACAGCTTATTCCAGCTGACCAAAGGGATACCCCATACCATATGATGTTATGTTCAGCAATAAAATTCAGGGGAAAGAAAGAGGACAGGAGTAACATTTGCAGTTATGCCATTTGTCTTCTCAAGTAACTGTTACATGTGATGAAGCCCTTTTTTTCTGGAAATGAATAAACACATACAAACATACATACAAACATATATATAAATATATACAGGGAACCTATGGTAGCAACAAAACCTATTCTGCCAAGTGGTAGTCCTTTCTTTTACCTGTGAACTGATTATCCTTTTTCCATGTTATAATAAGAATGTAGTTTGCTTGTTTGTTCGTTTGTTTGTTTTAAAAGGGGGGATAAAACAGAAATAAGAAAGACAACTTGAAAATTCTCTGTTGTTGCTGCAAGACTGATACCAAGATACCAGACCTGAGAACCTGCATATTGTGAGTTAAATGGGCTGCCCTAAGCCAAGGAACTTCAAAATGGAAAGAGAGCCTCAAAAATTGCCTCTTATTCTTGGTGTAAAAGAATATACAGCAGAAGTCAACAACACATCTAGAAAACAGAATCACTTTACAAGGCTGCTGCTTTATCCTCCAAACCTTTTGGGACCTTAGACTTTTACCAATGAATAACTTTATAAAATAACTACACTTTTTTGAAGACAAATTTCTGGTAAATCTAGAAGTCCTGTGTTTATGTATTTCTTTTTAAGGCTTTTAAGGCATGTCTGATATCTTTGCTATTCCTACGTGTATAGGACATTGAGCAAAATGTATTTGTTGGCTTTAATGAAAGAAAAATTAGAAGACAAAAATGTCAGTACAGTCACACTGACATTCCAAGAAAGAGGAAATCTCTCCATTTCCCTGCTTTTGATGTCAATATTGCTGGCAGTTTATCTCTATTCCTCACAGTTACCCTAAAAAGCAGACATAAGAAACAGAAGTCAACTGGTAAATTCTTTTAATTCCTGTACACTCACATACACACACGTACAAACACACACAGAGACAGAGATATGCTGACATATTGGCAAACATATTAATATCTGAATTTATATTAGAATTTTACTGAAGTAAGAATAGGCACTTATACGGTTTTTTGAACAGAAGGATTCCTCTTTATTAATTTAAAAGCTGCTTGGTGACATTAATACAAGCCCGAGAGAAATAACACGTTACAATTAATTCAATTTAGGAGTTGTTATTTTTTTACAGCCTTTTAAATAATAGCACTGCTCAGGTTAAGTAATAACTAATAAACTTCTACTTCTTCACTGTCAATAGCTGGCATCTGCCTCCAGATAGTATCAAACAAGCTGGTAACTAAGAGTTCAAATTCAATGAAAATATCAGTTTCAAAGTCTGAACAGTATTATATTTCAGGACTGCATAGAGGTCCCAGTCTATGTTGTTACTTTTTTATAAATAAAAAAAAAATCGCACATACAATGTCAATTTTTTTATCTCAATAGAAATTACTTCAATTTTAGTTTGAATGTTTTCAATTACATTACACACACTTGTCATCTTGTGAAAGAAACTCAAATAATATTCCAGGGGTTTTATGTTTTTGAGACCCATAGGACAATTCATTAAGCAAATTATGTTTTTCTGACACCTATGATTTTTATATTGAAATGCTTCATATCTTGTTAAATTAAAAGTAGGTAATATTTTCAAAACACCAAACTGACTTAAGAATTTACATCTTATTATTAAAAGAAATTGGACTCTTCAGTAACTTTCAGTTACTTAGACATATATTTATTTAGGTTATCTTTAGCCATCAAAAGTTGTTCATCTAAGACAGGGTCTAACTCACCTGTAGAGGGTATCTTTCTTAAACTGGGAGTAATTTACATGGTATAACCCTGACTGGCAACTAAGTACCACACAGCCACTTGCTCACTCACCCCATCCCACCCTGAGTGGGATAGGGGAGAGAATCAAAAGAGTAAAAGTGAAGAAAAACTCATGGGTTGAGACAAAGACAGTTTAATGGGTAAAGCAAAAGCTGCACACTCAAGCAAAGCAAAACAAGGAATTCATTCATTGCTTCCCATTGGCAGGCAGGTGTTCAGCCATCTCCAGGAAAGCTGGGCTCCATCATGCATACCAGCTACTTGAAAAGAAAAAATGCCATAACTCTGAACATCCCCCCTCTTCCTTCTTTTTCCCCCAGATTTATAGACTGAGCATGATGTCATACGATATTGGAATATCCCTGGGGTCAGCTGTCCCAGCCTTGTATCCTCCCAACTTTTGTGCAATCCCGGGCTACTCACTGGCAGGGTGGTAAGAGGAGCAGAAAAGACCTTGACTCTGTGTAAGCACAGCTTAGCCATAACAAAACCATCCCTGTATTATCAACACTGTTTCCAGCATAATTCCAAAACATAGACCCATACTAGCTACTATGAAGAAAATTAACTCTACTAAATCTAACTCTACCAGCACAGTAACCCATTGGAAGCGTCTCTCTCCTCTCTCTCTCTTTACTCTCAGGACAGATGTTTATCTAGAATGTCTAGAATTCCAGAGAACAGTCTTCCTTCTGAGCTATTTGCTTAACATCACCAGCAACTTTTGTCATTAGTAATAACCTATACTGCTGACAAAGAACAATGAATAATGTTGAACTTTTTAGCTCTTTTAAATCAGAGTTGCATGTTCCTGATTTAAAAAAAATATTTTTCATTTTTAGCATTCACATGCACATAGTCCTTCTGAGAGGCAGTAGCTTTTATTTTTACCTCTAACTTTTAATTTGTGTGGATAGTTTGCCTCCTGTTCTACCTTTTAAATTTATTTTATTTTTCAGTTTCAGCTTCCTAGATTATGGTTCTGTTTATCATTTTAAGTATTGGAGTTACAAGGGTTGATCTTACTTTGTGTCAGACATCCAATTCTAGTAGAAGGGTAATTTTGATCTAACTTTAATCCTGTAAAAGCCTAGATTTCAGACTTCCTGCACAGTTGATGAAATCCTTCTGGACAACAAAGAATCTTTCCTTTAACAGAAGGATTGAATTATTCCTTGTAATTTCAAAACATTCATTTCCTGGAAAATACATTCTGTGGCACATGCCAGAAATCTGATGACATAAAAGAAGAATCCTATTGGAGTCTGTTGCAGCTCCTACCCTCAGCCTGCTTTTCTTTCCATGGAAATCAAAAGAAAGATGAAGGAATGATACATAAGCAAGTTTGTTCTGACATTAATTTGGAACACAGGCATATATATGTAGGTGGTTCAGGAGGTATAAAGCTCTCTGAAGCCCCAGTATATAGGCATAGGCTATCCATTATATACAAGCATACTGCATCTGAGCTACTCATCTCGGCCTCCCTTTAGAGCTGATGAAGTAAAATAAGCTTCCTCACTGTTTAATTGAGATCAGAAGCTAAATACCCTAAAAATGCCTATGTGTATGCATTGAATATAAAGGAGATGCGGAATGACTAACTCTGATGTAGATATCTACATTGAGTCAGACAAATCTCACTTGTAATATGTAAAATTAGAAATTTTCATGTTATGAGTCCCACTGTTATATTTCCCTAGTAATCAAAAGAGAACGAACCTCCTATGGACATCTTCTAGTTCTGAGAGTCATTCGGAATACCCAAATTTAAGTTTTTTCTGTGTATTGGTTTTCAGACCCATCAAGATCTTCCAATGACTACTAATTGACAAAGGCCCAGAAGTTTTTATGTACAAATGAAGTCATCCTGATACTGAACAAGGGCACAGAAAATTTTAATTTAAAAAATGAAGTCATCCTACTATAGCACCTAACATTCCACAGGATGAATCACTCTTCTTAGCATTGCAAACCTACACACTGTTTGTGTGTATCCCCACGCTTTAAAATATTTTATAATATTTACATAAATAAAAATAGTGATTTGGTGCAGTTTTTCTGTAATTTCTTTTACAATTCTAGCATCCAAGGTCTTACATTTATTGATGTGAAAATGTTCCATTTTAACAGACTTTTAAAACCTTTTCATTTGTTGCAAACATTTTGCTGGGAGCCCCAAAGCTAGAAGCAGTACTCCATGTGAGTCTGCAGCTTTTATCACGTAACCTCATATAAAACACAATTAATTATGCAGGTATTTAATCCTTTACTTCTTATAGGATTTGGAGCAAATATCATATGATTTCAGAAAGCTATTTCTTTTAACTTTTTTCTTCTTGATAATTTACTGACTTTAAAACACCAGACAAATCTGTGGTGCAGCCCCTCTCCCCTCTACTAAAAAAAAAAAAAAAAAAAAAAAAAAAAAAAAAGTAAAGGTTGCCAAAGCGGTGATACTTTCAAGTCATCTTCATTGTGAGTCAAGCTGGAAAAGAAATCCTTATAATTTTCTGCTCTGACATTATCTTCTCTGAACACTCCTCTCAGGTTTTGATCATCCACTGACCTTATAAAATTCCCATCAAGCTTTGATCAGCTCATCTGCTTGAAGAATGACTTACTGTTATTTTTTATGCACTCTTCTAGTATTTCCACAATACTTTTTTGTCCTGACTTACTGCGTTTTTAAATTTAACCTGCCAGATTTTAAGACCTGGGATGATTTTTTTTTTAACTTGTATTTAATAACTTACTTTCCCTGCTATTTAGCCAGGACACTTTCCTTGATACATTTTCAGACTTTATCCTGAAGTATTATAAATTGCATTTGAACTTCCAGTACAGTATCTTCTCAAAGTTCCTGAAATTTGAAAATGTTTTACTCTTTTCCTACATTGGCTTTATCATTTTCTTTATAAACTTCCTAATTTTCACATAGTCCATACATTTTTCCCTGAAATCAAACACAAATGACATAGGGTTTTTTGGCTTTTGGTAATCCTGGAAAGGCATTATTTTAACTACATTATAGTCACTGTCATAGACCAGATTGCAATAGTAATATTATAGGTCTATGACATTGACCACAACCAGGACCAAATAGATTTTTTTGTTGTTGCTTTGTTGGTTTTTTTTTTTGCATTTTCAGGTATCTATCTTCTCTATTCCTGGACTGTCTAAAAATTCAGTCTAATTTTCCTTCTTTAGTTTGTAGTTAACCCTGTTTGTGTGATGGTCATCAACATCAACACTGTGTTTTCTTCTTCCACAGCATGGATGATTTCATTCAGACTCAGTATGTCACAATTTCTGGTATAATTCTCATTGACTAACTCATAAAACAGTACTAATATTACCTTTTCCTAATTAGGAATTCAAATGTTGTTGACATGGAATATTCTTTAGTTTATTTTTACCAGCCAAAGGAAGCTCTGTCCACTGTATACTTTGCACCTAGTGTCCTACAGATTGTCTCCTATACATCTTTCTTCAACTAAGTTTCTGCTATGCCTTGGAGTCATTATCTTAACTTAAAACTAGACATCACAAAATACATTTCTGTTATTTACTGGAAGTATGTTCAGGTGTTTCAAAAAGCTATTCACTTTTGGATGTGGCTGATGTAACTTGCTGGTGTTTCAAACCTAACTGTACAATAGCTTGATAACCAAACCAAAAATGCTCCTGCCTTTTTACAGATACAGCCAGTGCAAAAAAAAAATGTTGCCACTTTCCAATGGAGATCGTTGACACCGCAACTGGTTGTCTTTCAAGTCCCCTTAAAGTCTCTTTTACATGAAGTTGAGTATGTTAGCCTGGAGACGAAGCTGTTCTATTCTTTGAACATTTTCTTGATGACTTTTTGCATATCCCATGCTCCTTCCTCAGTAGCACTGCTATTTGGTTGGATGTTGGTCTGCTCAAATGCGTCTTTTGGGGCATTGCTGATCTACATTCATGACTTCTTGAGCTCCTCTTGATCAGCCACCCTGGTCTCAAGAGTTCCTTGTTTCAGAAGACACAAGCTAGTTACCTGGGTTCTGGAGAGAAAATGACACTCATGCAGTAAGTCAGAAGCATTTCATCTAGCATTTAACACCCAGTTGGAATATTAAACGCATTTATTAGTTTAACCTCCTTTTTACTTTCTTGTATCATTCTTCAGCAGAGAATATGTAAAAACTCTGTAAAAAAAAAAAGCTCTTCAACAGGAATTGTCACCCTATTACCTTCATTGACCGGGTCCTTCCTGAATAAATTGTCATTACAAATATTCATGTTTCTTTCTTGTGACTTTTCTTTCCAAGTTTTGATAATAACAGTTACAGTAGAAAAATATATTTTTCTTGTACCTCATTTACAAATCTTAGGCTAAGTATATACTTTTTATCGTATTTTATACAGTAAGATGGATGATTCTTTTTTTTTATTGTATCGGAATATTACATAATTATATTTTTAACCTTTTGTCAGGAAATGCAAAGCAGAGCTCCTCCAGGAGGGGGAATAAAATGGGAGCTGAGACTGACACCAGCAGAGGCGATGCCTTCACTGACCAGAGTGAAGTCCCACAGCACCTGGGTATAGGGATGAACCAGGTGAGGCTGGGGGTGACCTGTTTGGAGTGGGATAGAGCTGGGGACAGAAATAAGTTGTGGTGCAGGCCCAAGGGGCCCATCCAGGAGACAAATTACACATGGCATTGACCCCAGGCCTGCTTGGAGGCAGGCACAGAGACAGAACCAGCCATGGGTACCCCTGCAGCATCACTGGGACCAGTCTGGAGAACAGCTGATTGTGACACCTTTCTTTGAGAAGAGAAAATTTCAAAGTCTAAAAACTAAAGGAATCTGAAAATAGAGTGTACTAAAATCTCCTGTGTAATTTAAGAGAACAATCCCATTTAAATAGGGAGATCTACCCACTGTAAACTATTATTATTATCATCATTATTATTATCTTTAAAAACACCAGCATTATGTTTCAGCAATGATGATTTTTTACATACCAATCTGATAGCCTTCTATGATGTTATAACTGGTTGGTTACATGAAGGGAGGGCAGCAGATGTCATCTACCTTGACTTCAGCAAGGCTTTTGACACTGTCTCCCATAACATCCTCATTAGAAAATAAAAGAAGTGTGGGCTAGACGAGGGGCCAGTGAGGTGGATTGAGTCCTGGTTGTGTGACAGGACTCAGAGGGTTCTAATTAATGGAGTGGGGTCAAGTTGGAGGCCTGTNGGTTACATGAAGGGAGGGCAGCAGATGTCATCTACCTTGACTTCAGCAAGGCTTTTGACACTGTCTCCCATAACATCCTCATTAGAAAATAAAAGAAGTGTGGGCTAGACGAGGGGCCAGTGAGGTGGATTGAGTCCTGGTTGTGTGACAGGACTCAGAGGGTTCTAATTAATGGAGTGGGGTCAAGTTGGAGGCCTGTTACCAGTGGTGTCCCTCAGGGGTCAATACTCGGCCCAGTCTTGTTCAACGTATTCATCAATGACCTGGATGAGGGGATAGAGTGTATCCTCAGCAAGTTTCCTCATTATACCAAACTGGGAGGGCTGGCTGACACTCCAGAGGGCTGTGCCGCCATCCAGCATGACCTGAACAGGCTGGAGAGCTGGGCAGAGAAGAACCTAATGAGGTTCAACTAGGACAAATGTAGGGTCCTGCACCTGGGGAGGAAGAACCCCAGGCACCAATACAGGTTAGGGATGGATCTTCTGGGAAGCACTACTGAGGA
>QJSC01022427.1:0-10462 GCA_003697955.1 Calidris pygmaea
TTCTTAGGGGGCTGCAGGGGTCTACAGGGTTTTTTATGGGTCCGTAGGGGTTCTTAGGGGTCTGCAGGGGACTGTAGGTTTTTCTTAGGGGTCTGCTAGGGTCTTTTGGGGTTTTAGGGGTCTCTGGGGTTTTTGGGATTCTTAGGGGTCTGCAGGGTTCTGCCAAGGTCTGCAAGGGTTCTTAGGGGTCTGCGGGGGGCTGTAGTGGGCTGCCAGGGGTATGTATGGGGCTGCAGGGGTCTGTAGGGGGCTGGAGGGGTTTAGGGGGTTTCAGGGGGCTGCAGGTGGTTTCAGGAGGATGTAGGGGTCTGTAGGGGAGCTCTAGGGGGTCTGTAGGGGGGCTCTAGGGGGCTGTAGGCATCTGTAGGGGGCATTAGGGGTCTGTAGTGGTCTGCCAGGGGTCCGCAGGGGTTTCCAGGGGTTTTCAGGGGGCTGTAGGTGTCTGTAGGGTTCTGCAGGGTGCTTTAGGGGTCTGCCTAAGGTTTGCAGGGGTCTTCAGTGGTCTGGAGGGGGATGCCGGGGGCTGTAGTGGTCTGCAGGGGGCCGTAGAGGTCTGCAGGGGGCCGCAGGGGTCATAGGGGTCTCTAGGGCTTCTTAGGGGTCTGCAGGGATCTGTAGGGGTCTGCAGAGGTCTTTTTGGGTCTGTTGGGGTTCTTATGTGTCTGCAGGGGTCTGCAGAGGTATCTTGGGGTCTGTTGTGGTTCTTAGGGGTCTGCTGGGGTCTGTAGGGGTCTCTAGGGGTTCTTAGGGGTCTGCAGCAGTCTGTAGGGTTCTGCAGGAATCTTCAGGGTTTCTTAGGGGGCTGTAGGGGTCTGCCGGGTGCTGCCGGGGTCTGCAGGGGTCTACCAGCATTCTGTAGGCATCTGCAGGGGTCTGTTGGTGTTCTTAGTGTTGGTGTTCTTAGTGGTCTGCAGGTTTCTCTGAGGGGTCTCTAGGGGTTCTTAGGGGGCTGCAGAGGGGATGTAGGGGGCTGTAGGGGTCTGCAGGGGTCTGTAGGAGACTGCAGGGGTCTGTGGGGGTCTGTAAGGTTTCTTAGGGGTTCTCAGGGGGCTGCAGGGGTTTGTAGGGGGCTGTAGGTGTTTGCAGGAGTCTGCCAGGGGGCTGTAGGGGTCTCTAGGGGTCAGTATGGTCTCTAGGGCTCTGTCGGGGTCTGGAGGGCTCTGTTGTAGGCTGTAGGGTGCTCCGGAGTCTGCAGGAGTCTGTAGGAGTCTCTAGGGGGTCCGTAGGGGTTCTTAGGGGTCTCTAGTAGTCTCTACGGGTTCTTAGGGGTCTGTAGGGCTTTGAAGGGTCTGCAGGGGTCTACAGGGGTCTGCTGGGATCCGCAGGGGTCCATAGGGGTTCTTCAGGTTCCGCAGGGGTGCTGTAGGGGTCTGTAGCCTATTGTAGGGGGCTGCAGAGGTCTGTAGGGGTCTGAAGGGGTGTACAGGGGGCTTCAGGGAGCTGTAGGGGTCTGTAGAGGTCTCTATGGGGCTGCAGAGGGTTGTTGGTGGTTGCAGGGGGCTGCAGGGGTCTGTAGCGGTTCTGAAGTGGTCCTTGGGGGTCCTTTGGCGGATGTAGGGGTTTTTAGAGGTCTACAAGGGGCTGCAGGGGTCTTCAGGGGTCCGTAGGGGTTCTTAGGGGTTCTCAGGGGTCCACAGGAGGCTGTAGGAGGCTTCATGGGGCTGTAGGGGGCTCTAGGGGTCTGTAGGGGGCTGCAGGTCTCTTTAGGGGTCTGTAGAGATCTCTAGGAGGCTGCATGAGTCTGTAGGGGGCTGCAGGTGNAGGGTCTGCAGGGGGCTGTAGGTGTCTGCAGGGGTCCCTAGGGATCAGTATTGTCTCTAGGGGGCTGCAGGGGTTAGTGGTGGGCGGCCAGGGGGCAGCCAGGGGTCTGTAGGGGGCTGCAGGGTTCTGTAGGGGGTTATGGGGGTCTGCAGGGTTCTGTAGGGGGCTGTAGGGTTCTTTAGAGATCTGCAGGGGCAAAGCCTCTTGAGGAGTTTTACCACCTTTTACATCCAGTCACTGAGAAGTCCTGAACAGGCACCGCGGATAAAAACGGGATTCAGGTTGTTGTCGACACTGCCGTTGCCCAGAAGACGTGCTGGCACCGACAGCTCTTCAGGCTCCTGCCTCTGCATGGGCACTCTTGAGTTCACCACACACTCCAGGGAAGAAGGCAAGGTCCTCCAAAGGGCAATGACGAGCAGTTCCGTTAAGCTGTTAGCATTCTTTCATTTACTAGCTGGGGCTTCAAAGTCACGAACCTAATTTAGGTGCCAGAATGGGAGGAGGTGTGAATAACCCCAGAGTGGGAATCCCACTGCCTGGTGCTGGTGGCTCTCCCTTCTCCCTCCAGAGCAGGAAAACCAGCCGGAGAGGCTGATGCACATCTCCAGCTTCCTCATGGCATGGAGAGCCCGAGGCCGCAGGAGGGCAGCATTGATTTTCTTTCCGCAGATCTCGGAGAAGCTCATTCCCCAGGGAGGGAGCCTTTTTGAAGAGTAATCGTGCAAAACTCTTGTGGGGTTTTGCCTTGGTGAAAGCGTGAAAAGTTGTCATGGAGCGTCACTAAGAAAGTATAAGTGCAGCCTTGGCAGATTTCTGATGCAAGGAGGCAGCACCTCTTTTCTGCTTCCTAAACCAGTCCAGTCAAATTGACCGCGGCTGGGACAAGGAACAGGTCCCTTTGAACATCACTGTCCCCAGAGCCTGCTGATTATAGACTACAACTAACACTAACCACCTGTGGCCACCGTTTTCTGTGTCGCTTTGGAGTACATTTCGCTCCTGTGCAGTTTGAGAGGATTTTCTCTGCCGTGACTGGGGAGATAGGGGAGAGGTGGCAGTCTGCTGGACTGGACTCAGCAGTCTGGAGCCTGCTGGGGAGATAGGGGAGAGGTGGCAGTCCCTGGAATGCGCATCCTTCTCCATCCTTCCCCAAGGCAAGCTGAGGGACATTGCTAGAGCTAATGCCTGAGAGCTGAACGCTCCCGTGAGCTCTCCCAGCTCCCAGCAGCCCTCAGAAAGTGGCTCAAGGAGTAAAACCTGAACCCGTCGCAGGAAGGATTAATGAACTGGGCACTGAGCTGGTGCTCCAGAGAGGAATTTGTACCCTTGACACAAGCACCTCCCCACCAAATCCATCTCATGTCCTCTGCCAGCAGAAGGGGTCATCCCGGGTATGGCCACTTCCCAACGCCTCACTGGCCCCGGGCTGGGCGCAGCGTTAGAGCCGGTGTCCTCGCTGTCACCCCAGCATCTTGCATCAGCGGCGTCCCCATCCTCCCTCCGAGGCCGGGGTTTGGTCTGCAGCCACTGCTTCGCCCAGGGAAGAAGACAAAGGGCCCGAGTCCCGCAGCGCCGCTGCCGGCACTTCAAAGGGGTGACGCCATTCAGGCTCTTCCCAGCGAGATGGGACGCAAGCTAAGGGCTGAAATGCTTCACAAATAACCTCAGAGTTTATTGCACGGTGGGGGGAAAGAAATTACCATATCTGTGCACGTAAGAAAATCTGGTGTCCGGAGCGAGTGACAGATGACGGCTATTTTTGTAATAGACATGCATAATAACCTCACTCTCATTTTTAAGAGCAAACTCAGAGGTGAGGGGAAAGAACAGCCAATATGTGGCAAAACCTGGTGTCCATTCTCAGGGTTTGTCCATCATTTGTTACGTTTTTGTTTGAAATAATTTCCCCCCCTTTTTTTTTTTATTTTTTTTTTTTTTTTTACAATGGTCAAACTAAGCCGGAAAAGAAGTTGGATTTCTAACAACAGGTTATGCTCCAGCCACGAGGCTTCCTATCTCGTATGCTCCCAGAAATATATTTTATAACTGCAGTAACATCCGATCCACCGGCTGTTCTGCGGATGTCAAAACTGACTTGAGTTTCCAAACTTTGTGCGCAGCTTTCTGACACAGAAGTTACTTGTTTTGCTACTTGAGATTTTGCTACTTTGAGATAATGCTGTGGCGCTTATAAGTAGTTCATAAAAGAGTGATGGATAAGCGCGATATGCCTATCAGCAGCATTTATCATGGGTGCTGTGAGAACATCGGTCAAGGGTGTTTTATCGTTTGCTGTAAGCAACCCTTTGACCTTTTGGGCTCTGTAAGAATTGAGTCATCAGTTATTAACCCTGCAATAAGTTATTCATATAAGTAACTTTAAGATAAAGCCTGACCGTGCTTCCTTTGCATAACTCCAGCAGACAATTCCAGGGTAGGAAATTATTTCCCTACTGAAGTCAGTGGGTGTCTTTTTATTGATTTTAATGAGACTGCCATCAGGCTGAAGGCAAGCATGCCTGTAGCACTTCTCGGGTGTATTTTCCTTGCTGCAGCCATTTGATTGCATCTTTTGGAGGGAACAGATGGACCTGATTTTCCAGCCATCGTTGCCAGCCAGGCTTGACCAGAGGGGTGTGAACAAGGATAATTAGAGCACACAGAACTCCTACGCCATATGCCAGATTTGTTGAACGAACTCCATCACAGCATAGGCAAGTGTCTACATGTTTAAAAAGGAAGCATGAGAAAGAAGTATGTAAGATGAGAAGGTCATTGGGGCCTCATGTGGGTTCAAGCTGTGTAGGGAAGTCCCTGGCCCTCTTTCACCGAAGCAGAGACAAGCTGCTGACTATAACAAGGCAAGCATTTTACAAAAAATATCTGAAAATAGCCATGATAATAAATGTGAACATGTAAAAATGCTTATGGGAGTGTTTTTATGAGGACTCTTTCCAGTTTAGATTTTCTTCCTGGGAAAACTCAAGAAGTCCATGTTAGTAATTATTAAAAAAGAAGTAAAAATGTCTTTATTTGTTTGGGCCAAGTGAGAAGCACGTTTTCTATGTTGACCAGGTTGATGAGGGCTTAATTCAATGAGCTCTATCAACATCTAGTTTTTAATTTCCTTTTTCTTCCATTTCCCCAAGCATAAGATAGAGCTCGTCAGAATTTGGCACAGGTTTTGGAAATATATTTAAGCGTTGCTCTCTTCAACATAGAAGCTTATGTTGGAAGCAAAGCTATCATCCCATTTTCAGGAGACACTTCAGCGCTGAAGGGACTAATTACCTTAATTGCCTGCCCGTAAGGCTGGGTCTCCTGAGTGCCTAATTTTGTCTCACTGGGTAAAAGCATATGCGTCTTAGCTGGGTGAAAGATGCTGAGGACTGAGGGCTAGTGTTTAGCAGGATGCGGCAGGATATTTTTGTGGCTACAGTGAGGGCTGGACACGACCCTGACCTGTCTAAGGGGGTGTGCAACCAGGGCATCTACCACAGCATCTAAAGACCACCTCCTCCTCGCTCCTGGCCATATCCCTGTAGAACTGGGCTTGGTCTCAGGAGGAGTATTGCATTTTACAGTGTTGATATATAGCCAGGTCACAATTCCTCTGCCCAGCAGAGTGACGCTGCTATAAAGCCAGGTTAACTCTGGGGGAAACCAATCCTGCCTAGAGATAAGCGTGTTGAACTTATAATGAGGATAGTTCTTCTAAAAAGAGCCTTGGAAGCCTGAAGTGGCCCACTCTTCTTACCTGAAGGTAGGTAAATCAAAGAAATTTGTAGATTCATGGTTTGGTGGGGGCTGTTTTGTTTTGTTTGATTTAGTTTGGTTTAAGGTGAGCTCACATCACCAGTTCCAGTCCACACAAGGCCCCCAAACTAAGCTCTGGTTCTTTGACGCACTGTATCTACAGCAGATCATTTTTGTCACCTATTTTTCACTAATTCAAGGGAAAAAAAAAAAAGAAAAAAAATTGCTCTGCAGCAGGAAAGTGAAACATCTTTTGATGCTCTGCTATGTAGAACGTAGCTACCCAAACAATCCAAAAAAGGTCTTCCATTCAGCCTCGGGGAAAAAAGAATCATGTTCAAATTCAGAAGTGTGTATCAGATGATAAAATAATACATCGTGACTCTGTTTTCCTTCGCACTGGATTATCCACACTTCCTGTGCTTGCCATAGCATCCCCCTTCTTTAAGGATTCCTCGACTGGCATTGCCAGAAATCCTGTCTGTCTTGATCCTGCTGACCTGACTTTGACTTCACCATGTGATTGGAAACTGCGGCTTAGTAAGAGGCACGGGATCGATGTCTCCAGGTAAAGCAGGTACCTATCTTACTGCTGCTTCTGAATGAGTGGCATCGGTCCTCCCCCCATTTCAAATACATGCATTAATTTAAGAATGTAGGAGATGCGGCAGCCACAGAGATCTGACTCACCCCAGCCGTACTTTGTACACGTAGGACACATGATATGTCAGCTATTAGAATGCGTAATACAGTATATTAACTTCAAGGAAGAGTGAATGTTGCTTTGCATGCAATGCTTGGGGAGGAAACAAAGAAAACTGGTTCATATTAAGCTTTGATTAAACAGAAACCTAGACATTCCCCCACTTTTCTGAACACAAATAAGAGTGACTCGCGTTTCTTCTGGGTAACTTAATATTTCCCACACCAAGCAGAGATAAGATGTCCCCAGAGCTTGTTATCCCAGAATTTCACTTTCTCTTCATGTGCTCTGGGGCCTTACGGGGGTCTGAGCCCAGCTAAAGAAAGCTGTGGCTTTAGCTTGGCTGTGGGACATTTCTCACTACTTTCTGAACCACTGTTGGGATTTAAACAGGTGAAAACAACAAACAAAACAAAAAAACCAGCCCTAACCCTTGATGTGCTACCATGTAGGGGCACAATTCACGCCAGAGCTGAAAGTCTTGAGGGATCCTTTCTGAGCGATACTGTCACCCGCCCAACCCTCAAACAAAACCAGGCCAAAATGCTGTGTTGTTAGGGAACACGGAGTCATTCACACACTGAGTTTTCCAATCCCTGTGCCAAGTTCAGCCCTAGGACAGCCAGTGGTGACAAATGGTAACAGTTTGGGCTTTGCCACGCGGCTTCAGTGGAGTCACCTTGAATTTACTCCAGTGCTCCTGAGCAGAACTTGGCCCACAGAGGTCAAATGGTGGATCCCAAAGTACACCTCCATGGCGTCAACCAAGGCAGGAATTTAAGATGGATGTTTTCTTGTGCAACCCCAACACCGCCCCCAGCCCCCCAGGACTAGTGACCCTTCCGTACCGAGCTTCAGAGCTTGGTCCTGCTGAACAGAATGGAAAGGCTCAGGATGGATCAGAGCTTGGGCCCGGGCATAAATCACAACTGCTCCCCCAACGGCCTGACCCTACAGACTCAGACTCTGTACACATCACATCGAGTACCTCAGGCATAATCGTCCCAATACACAGAAGGCACAACTTGTCACGTGTTCTGGTTTGTGCCTATTACCTGGTATCTCTTTGTATGATTTATTTTTCTGTCCCCCCTCTCCCCCCTCAAGCAAACTTTCCAGCACTGAATGCACAGAGTGCCTTTTTGTCCCCCGTCAGGTGTCAGTTGGGGGACCTGACGTTTCTGTCCAGGTTTGTCGCTGGATTCATTGACAGGAACAAAAGATTCTTTAATGCCAGGAATGTGACAGGTGTCAAAAAACGAGTGTGAGATTTACTTCCAGCTCTGGTGAAACAAATGCACAATTCAAAACAGATCAACGCTGAGCGAAAATTACTTTGCCCTGTGAAAGTAGTTCCAAAATAATCAACAGCAGCTGTGGCTCCGGCAACCATTGACATCTGATTTGGGATAACCTGAGTCACTCAGGACAGACTTGAGAAAACACTTAGGTCTTGTCGGAGAAACAAACCTCCAAATAATAAGAACAAGTGAGGTTTCGGGCTCTCTGAAAATGCTGAATGAGGTGTATGTCCTCATCCCTCTTCCAGTTTATCAATACTGAAATGATGTACCTGGATTTTATAAAGGTTAGATTAATTCAGCAGCTACTGGAGTAGATAATGCAAGCTAAGCTCATGAGAAACGACTATCACTATGTATTTCAAGCCTTAATCCTTACGTGTATAAGGCAAGAAGGAGAAAGTGAACTCCCAAAACAACTGTTAGGTTTTTTGCCTTCTTCCAAAACATCACTGTGCATTTACCACTGCCAAAGGCTGCATCCTGAAAGGAGAGGAACAACTGTGTGAGTCAGTCCAGCAGTCTCCATGACCCTGTGCAACGCTCCATCAACACAGGTGTCAGGTAACCTTCCTTCATTCTCCTTCAGGGTCAGTGAAACCAAGTTTGAAAGAAGGTGAAAAGTAAGATTTTCTCTGACACGGCTAATCACAGGGAGGAAAACAGAAAAAATAAAAATAAAATAAAAAAAAAAAAGGGCGACTTGCTGGGAAAAATCAGCAAAGTTTGAAATACACAGTGTGAAATAACTGGAAATTAAACTGGTGTATGGTTAAGCTGCCATCGTCTTCCCAGGCAAGCATCTATTGCAGAAGTATTTGGAAAATCACACTCCCACTCCAAACTTTATAAAGTTATGGTCTTGCTTATGAAGATACCTTTCACTGAACCCCAGTACCATATTTTGTCCAAGAGTTCTCCCAAGCTCCAGCTGTTCTGAGCTCCTGATTTTCTGAAGGTGATGTGGCTTATTGGTTTAGGACAGTTTAGATCTGTTCAGCACTTTTCCAAACATTTGCTCAACTCCCCTCAAATTCACATGCAAATTTTCACCCCCTATGCCCTTTGGCAAGGAGCACCATAGAGCTACACCCACACTTGGAGGAAACAACCCCTTCTGCATGTTCTGAATCAGGTTCCTTCATCTGATCCCCCCTTCCAAGGTCTTCTATTGGAAGATGAACAAAAAGTCCCTACTCAGACTCTCCATATCATTCACTCTATCAAATCTGCCCATAGAATACCAATTTTTAACCAGGCAAAAGAGTCCTAGTCTATTTGAACCATTTTTTGTATAGAAGCCGTTTTGTATTTCTGATTTGATTCTCAGGCTACCTGCTCCACTGCGTGCAATGTAGCTTAAAAATATAACATATAACATATAGGAAATGAAAGTATACTGCAGTAATTACTCTGAAAGAAACATTCCTTATTCCAGTGGTCTTCCTTTAAAGTAGCTTTCAATAAGCAACTGCAATTTTCCTCCACTGCCCTAAAGACATCTAATAAAAAAATTATAAAAATATACTTGGGTTTCTCCACTGTTTAATGGGGGAAAACAAAGGAAAGCATCCAGCCTTTGAGTCAGCCTTTGCTGGTTCCGCTTGCCCATGCACCGACGGACAAATCCTGAAATAGCAGAAATCCATGCACCAAACACATTTCCTCAGTTACCTTACAGGCAGAAAGTTTGTCAGGACTAAATGGTACATTCCTTCCTTAAACTTACAGTGTAATATAATTTATGGAGCCATTGCACTTCTCTGGGACAAATGTTTGCAGGCCACTGCTCACTCAGATTTGGGGAGAGTTGTTATTACCCTGCCTGGCTTAAGAAGTTCACTGAATTTCACTGAATTTTTAGAGTTGGAAGGGACCATAGAGATCATCTAGTCCAACTCCCCTGCTGAAGCAGCATTGCCTAGAGCATGTCAGAGCAGGTCACTCAGGAGCATCCAGGCGGGTCTTGAAAATCTCCAAAGAAGGGGACTCCACGACCTCCCTGGGCAGCCTCTTCCAGGGCTCTGCCACCCTCACCGTGAAGAAGTTTTTTCTCATATTTGGGTGGAACCTCTTATGTTCCAGTTGTGTGTGGCAGAGAATATAAGGAGCTGATGTCAGTGGCATTCCCTGTAAAATAAATTTTAAAAAGCTGTCCAATGCTAAACAGAGGGACCAGACACTCTGATGACTCTTTTTTTTCTCGAGTTCCTGTATGTGCACGGGAATTAAAAAAAAAAAAAAAAAAAAAAAAGAAAAAGAACACAAATTCCCAAAGGGAGCTAATTAAATATTCTCTCCACCTTCTTCTCCTTATTCATTCGCTCCCTTTCTTTCAATCAGTTGGCAGGGTCCCATGGCGACCACGCTGGAAGAAAAGCATCCTCTGTAGCAGCCGCGCCTCGCCATAGCAACCGGGACGTCAGCGCCGGCAGCCAAGCCCCGCCGTAGGCCGAGGGGCGGCACTGCCCCCCGGGGGCTGCCCTCCCCCGCTCCCCGGGGCCTTGGGGAGGGACGGGAAGGGGGGTGAGAAGCGGGGGGAACCCCGCAGGAGAGGGAGGAGAGGGGAGGTTTTTTGGGGGGAGGGGGGGGGCGGAGAAGGCAGCCCGGTGCCCGCCCCGTCGGGTCTCCGAGGCGCCGCTGTCCGTGGTGCTGAAGGGCCCCGCAACGCCGAGCCCCGACGGGGCGGGGGGGGGGAGACGGACGGAGGAGGGGTGGGGGGGTAACCCCCAGGGAACGGGGAGGAGGGACGAAGGGAGGGGATGCGGGGTGGGAAAGGAGGGCCCGGGGGCGCCTGTCTCCTGGGGAGGGACAGCCACATGATCCGCATCCCACATGACACAGAACGGGACCGGTGGCAGCAGCCGCTCCGACGAAACGTCATTATTGGGTTGTTTTTTTTTTTTTTCCCCCTTCCGTCAAAGAAGAGGGGTGGAAT
>QJSC01022514.1:2798-111653 GCA_003697955.1 Calidris pygmaea
AGAACGACCCTGCTGCAAAGACACGTGGGTGAGCCCTCATGTATTTTTTGGAAAAACCCTAAATTTACAGTTCTTCACTAAGAATACAGTTGTTTACCAGATGAGGAGATTCAACTACTAGAAATACCCGAGAGAGATGCAGTAAAAGAACCTTGAAAGCTGTCCCTTCCTTCCAAAGTAATTTGGCTTGAAGAAAGTCCTCACAACTTAGGTTCTCAGTTAACCACAATTATTTAGACAGAGAAATTGGTTGCACAGAGATTTCCATATCAAAAAAAAAGCTTCAAATAAAGTTCTAAAAGAGAACAGACTGGATAAGAGAGAGCCCAGTAACTGGGTAAAGAAGCCACCATAGACCAGTAGGGGCTTTAGCAACCGGACCCCAGACAAGGGCAGACCTGCAGAGGAACGGCACCAGCACGACTTCCCTTTCCATTATTGGATTTTTCAGTCTTTCAAAAATGGTTCAGTGGTTTTCAGTTTGATGCTTTATTGCAACTTATAAAAAAGCCACATTCCTGGGGCACCCGCAGTTTTCTAACGTCACACTACAGAAAGCCCTCACCATCCAAGAGACAGAAATGTTTACGAAAACTCAAAGAGATAAGATCCTGCCAAGGTCACTACGTGCCTGGTTTGTGATACACAAAATGTAGGGAGACACACAGAGGGAACGAGAATCCCTTTAGAATCACAGAATCATACAGGCTGGAAGGGACCTTTCAGATCATAAGTCCAACCATCAACCCAACACTGACAAAAACCACCACGAACCACGTCCCTCAGCCCCACGTCTGCCCGGCTTTTAAACACCTCCAGGGATGGTGACTCCACCACTGCCCTGGGCAGCATCTGCCAAGGCTTCACAACCCTTTTAGTAAAGAAATTGTTCCCAATCTCCATCCTAAACCTCCCCTGGCACCACTTGAGGCCGTTTCCTCTTGTCCCATGGCCTGTTCCTTGGGAGAAGAGACCGACCCCCCCTGGCTACACCCTCCTTTCAGGGAGTTGGAGAGAGCCAGAAGGTCTCCCCTCAGCCTCCTTTTCTCCAGGCTCAACACCCCCAGCTCCCTCAGCCGCTTCTCACCAGACTTGTGCTCCAGACCCCTCACCAGCTCCATTGCCCTTCTCTGGACACGCTCCAACCCCTCAAGGTTTTTTTTGTGCTAACGGGCCCAAAACTGGACCCAGCACTCAAGGTGGGGCGTCACCAGTGCCCAGTACAAGGGGACGGTCACTGCCCCAGTCCTGCTGGCCACACTGTTCCTGACACAGGCCAAGATGCTGGTGGCCTTCTTGTCCACCTGGGCACACTGCTGGTTCATGTTCAGCCCACAGTCAACCAACACCGCCAGGTCCTTTTCCGTGGAGCAGCTCCAGCCACTCTGCCCCCAGCCTGGAGTGTCCATGGGGTTGGTGTGACACAAGTGCAGGACCCAGCCCTTGGCCTTGGTGAACCTCACAGCACTGGCCTAGGCCCATCCACCAAGCCTGTCCAGATCCCTCTGCAAACCCCTTTGCAAACTGACTTTGCAGGGGTTACAGTACAACGAGCAGCCATAAACCCCCAGGGCCAGCCAGACTTTTACCTGGGCCATCTGCTCATTTTTATATTATTTCCAATGATTGTTTTACGGTGAAGATATTAAATTCACTTCTGGCGTTACTTCCAAGTAAGAGCATTAACTGCTGATGGCCAACCATGCATGGAAGCATGGAATTATTTTATATAAACCTCAATTAATAATTTTACCTCCAATATTACAAAGAAATATTTACTTTATAACCATTTCCATGTACTAAACATTTAGTCAGCGCAAATATTCCTGTTTTACCACACATACACACAGAGCAAAGCCAGGGTTGATGCCTCAAGGACTATCAGCACCGCATCGCCTCTGAGATGCCCAGATCTGATTTAACCTTCCAGGAATTTGTGTCCAGTTCTGGGCTCCCCAGTTCCAGAAGGACAGGGAACTGCTGGAGAGGGTAAGATGATGAGGAGCCCGGAGCATCTTTACTGCAAGGAGAGACTGAGGGACTTGGGTCTTTTTAGTCTGGAGAAGAGAAGGCTGAGGGGGGATCTGATCAACACCTCTAAATCCTTAAAGGGTGGGTGTCAGGAGGATGGGGCCAGGCTTTTTTCAGTGGTGCCCACAGTGACAGGGCAAGAGGAAATGGGCACAAACTTGAATATAAGAAGTTCCACCTCAACATGAGGAGGAACTTCTTCACTTTGAGGGTGGCAGAGCCCTGGCAGAGGCTGCCCAGAGAGGTGGTGGAGTCTCCTTCTCTGGAGACATTCAAACCCCACCTGGGCACGTTCCTGTGGGACCTGCTCTGGGTGGACCTGCTCTGGCAGGGGGTTGGACTGGATGATCTCCAGAGGTCCCTTCCAACCCCATGGGATTCTGTGATTCTGTGGTCCTGTGAATGCAGATCTGAGGCAGAGCAACGATTTACTCCAAGACACACGCATATAGTTGCCCTAAAAGGAGTTAACTTAGTCAAGATAAAATGGAATTATGTACAAAACTCCCTCAGAGGCCTCCTTTGGCACTCGCATTTTCTACTCGGGTTACCTGCTTTTCAGATCAATATTTTTCTCCCCTGGTACACAGAAGTCTGATGATACTACAGCAATTTATTATAATACAGCGACAGTTCTTCAATAAAGCAATTTTAAATGGAAATTACAAACTTCCAAGTAGCCACGCCTGATTGCATCACCGGGAAATAGCTTGTAGATAGCAAACTTAAATAAGCTTTGAAAAACATCAATACGTGGAACGCAGCTGTATAAAGCTTGAATTAGCATTAAAAAGCTGATTTTACAATTTATCTGCAACTATTTAAGTTACAGGAATAGCCTAATAGTAATTCTAAGATGATATTAAAACAAGAACAACAAGTGAGCAATCATATTTGAACTTTTGAAGTATGTCGTTTCGTATGAGTTCAAGTACCTGCTCTTGGCCTGGCTGGGCAACCTGCCACCGTGAGCACAGCAGGGCTGATTGGTGTTCTCTAAAATTCATCGCTTGAAACCCAGATTATTTAATGATTATATTTTCATTAATCACACCATAAAGAAATGTTCTCATCAGGTAATTGGATACCAAAAAAAAAAAGGGTTACAGGATATGCCACTGAGGAATTATCTCCAGTTACTTTAGGGTCGACTCCAATAGGAAAATGCAGGTTTTAGTTTTACAAACTGGATTCCTTTATCCAAGTTTTTCAGAAAAAAAAGTTAATTAAAAAGAAAAGGGACTGCTTGGCTTTGGGGCTTGCTAATTGGTACCACAGATCCTGCCCACTATGCCAGGATCTATCGATTTAACTGCACTCTCATCTACTGCGGCGCATTGGAAAATTCAACGTTGCCGTCACAGAATAACCCGAGATTTTGTACTCGGCTCACCTTCCCCACTCCCTATACAGAAATTAGCTCCCTTACCTTCATAATGTTTACTAAATCTGTTTGATAATAGCGATCCTGGTGTGCATTAGCAGCTGCTAAAGTGAGAAGATAATCGTTCCTTGCATGGATAGCCTTGGAGTTACACTCGGATCGTCGTGCTTTTAACTGCAACAAGAAACTTCAAGTTAAAAGACAGGTACTAATGAGAAGTTAAATCACCAAACATGTATTAATAGTAAATTAACATGGATATGTACGTATTGATACAGTCAAAACTTAAAGGATTAATAGCTTAACAGTTTTACTAATGGTAAGGGGTAATGGTAAGTTAATTTTTAATGTCTTTTTCTCTCGTGCAGTTGTAATTTCACACGTGGTCTTCAAAGAGCAGGTCTAACTCCCACTGGAAAAAAATTTTCCTTATATACTTGGTCATAAGTAATTCTGTGCTCTGGGTGCTGAAAGATTCTGCTGTTACCTCATCACTTCTTCTAACAATTTATCCTCCCCAACGTCAGTCATCTCTAGATTCTCTAGATTTCATGTGTCTCATGAAATTAGCTGCAAAGAATGATTATAAGAATTTTTAAGGTGTTTCTTTCATACTCACCTTTACACTTGCCTTCTGCAAGCTTATTCTTGACTGAAAAAGACTAAGTTTGGACCTGAAACAAACATTAAAAGAAGAGATTAATGTCTTATACCCCTTCCACAAAAGTACAAGATCAGCACGTCACTGCACTTCACTTCTGCAAAATTTTAATTTAAATAACTTTTTATGTCTGAATTTTTATTTGTATGGCTTTAAACAAAGGAAAATACTACAAATTATGCTGAGCTACGTCAATAACATCTTCACTGCATGTTCTGAAATCTTTTGTACCAGCTTACCCTGTTTTTTGAACAAAATTTAAATACATCATGAAAGGGAAACTGAGTGGCGGCTGCAACTCAACTTATTTTGGTGTTTCATCAAACATTTTGAGTCAGACACAGACACTGACATCAGACACAAAGTGCTGGAAATCAGTTGGTCATACAAAGGAATATTGATGCAAAATCATTAATAATTATATTCCAGGAAGCTGGAAGAGTACTCACGTATGCACACATATTTTTAAAAGGAGAACTGGTGTGATTTTCACGTTGGGATTAATGAAAGAGGAATTAGAGAAGTACTTTATTAGCTATTTGAAAGACGGTGGTTTAGAAAGTAAATAAGAAAACAAAATCAAGTCAATAGCTATTTTAGTCAGGACAATGCTGCAGTATGAATCTGGCCCAAAATTCCCAAGCTCAAATATTTTGTTGCTTTTTTTTGTTTGTTTGTTTGGCTTTTTTTTTACTTTCTCTGGCTATTACAGGTAATTTTATTAAAGTTCTTCTTTTCATCATCCAGCCCTCATAAAGCGAAAGATAGAAAATTTCTCTAATGAAACTGTAATTTCTTTTTGTTCCCTAAGAACAATCCTGAGGAATTTCACAAAAGAAAATAAAAAAAAAGAAATAAGCTTGCAAAAAAAGGGTAAGGCAAACTCCCCTAAGAGAGGCCAAACTCCAAAGTGAAAACACGTGAGTTACTGCCTTTCCTGAAAGGAAGGAAATCAACCTCTTTAGGATGTCAGGGAGCATAAAAACCTAAAGCCTCAAAAATTTATCTTCAAAAATGGAAAACAGCATCCCATCCCCTCTCCCCCTCCAAACGGACTGATACCAAACCTGAGATCTGTGGAGAGAAAACAAAAGCAGCAGTTTTTAATATCAAAAAGAGCGCCAGCTCACATGCTGTCCTTCCAAAAGGTCAAATTAAAGCAGGTAGTTTAACTTCCCTCCAAAAAAAAACAGCCTCAATGAGTTATATTTGAGTTATATGTTGAATATTTTTCCAGGGGAAACGCACGCTTTAAATGGTTACAAAAATGTATATAAGCAAAAAGAAAAAACTTTGGCACGGGCTCCCTGAAAGCAATTCTCTTTCTTCTACAATAATATCAAGCGTGAAAACTAATACAAGTACAAATCTGCTTTATACACACGCAATTATTTATACATATGCTATTATAAAAACATACTTGGCCTCAATATCAGCTTTCTCCCGCACTGCTTGAGCCATCTGTTCAGTCTCAAAATATTTCTTTTTGCCTTTAGCTAAATCTTTTACTGTCTCCTGCAATTCAGCTTGGATCCGTGTCAACTGGTCCACGCACTGAAAAAAAAAACCCAAAAAAGCATTCCGGAAACAAAGCATTAATGTTGGTGGGGTTTTTTTGCATCCAAATAATACCATCATCATCGTTTTCCTACTTTTCGTTACGTTTTAGATGAAACGAGGCGTTTTCAATTATTCAGGTCTTTCTTTCAAAGCTGATCAGGACATAAAACCGTATTTCTTTCTTTCTTTCCGCTGCTTTTCCAACTATTCAAATTCAATGATAACTTGCAAATTAAATATCAAAGTTCTGAAAGCTTTGGACAAGGTAATTAGTTGAAATAAGTGGAAGAAATCCAAAGGCAATCTAACTGGAGGTGATGCAAAAAATGATTCATTCTTCCTCCTCTAAAATTTAAAACGTCAGACAAAAGCTACCAGATAAGATACAGCACAGCAGGAACTACAACAATTTAATAAACATTATTTTAAGAGCTTTTTTCTTAAGCTATTCCAAGAGCTTTCCAATAAATAGGGTTGTATCAGAAATCAGTGCTGTTCACAAAGAAAATTTAGAGGCTTAAAACGCAGCGAGACAAGGAGCGACAAGAATTCCATCCCTTTTCATTAATATGAGCCAACCAGTGCTATGACGTACATTTTAATGTCAAAAAATAAACTGTCTTTATCTTAACCCACAAGTTTTTGCACTTTTAACCCTTCTGATTCTCTCCCCCATCCCGCCGGGGCGGGTGATGGATCTATGTTAAGCAGAAAGGATGTACTTAACAAAACAAACGGGAATTTGCAATATCTAGAATTATACTGTCTTTGAAAGAGATTCGTAAAGATTTTCTTTGACCCAAACTAGCTTAAGTACATGTAAAAGTGATAATTCAATGCTTTTATATAAAATTATAGCTATTACAGACTAGATGTCAATGAAGGCTCCAGGCAATACTTAAGAGGCAGAGCCTCAAGCAAAGGAAACTGAAGGAAACTTAAGCTTAAAGAAACCAATTTGCTTTTTAATTTGCCTTTTTGGCCTTCAAAGACCAGACCCAAGGTCCCACCTCTTTTCACATCATGGTCACACACCCGACTTCCCCCATTCAAGGTGCCACACGTTGTCCTCCCACTCAGCACCCCCCCTAAACACCCAAGGTTTTTCATTACACTAATTATTCATGCACGTAACCTCCTTTAAAAGCTTTGCAAGACTAATGAGGTGACGTAATCCAATAATGTAACATTAATTTCACAGTATTCAAAAACCATTAAATCATTTTTCTACAGTCACCTGGAGCAAAAAAAAAGAAATTTGGTTCAATTAATAGAAATTGCTGATCTTCTCATTTCACTAAAAATGTCAAATTTCTTTCTGGCTATAAAGTACATAAAAATTAATATAATAAGCCCCGTATTTGATGTGGGCAGAGCAATAAAGCAATGGGCTCTGTAAGGTAAGCTTCGTGGTGGGTGGTTCAGTGGATGATAGAAAAAAGAAAGGTAGAAAAATCTGTATATATTGGACAGCTGACAGAGACCTAAAATCATTTCAAAAAGAGTGGGGTTTTGCTACATCAATCGGTATTTCGATCCCTGAAGTCTCCTGCCGGCATCAAAAAATTAAAATATCAAATAACCCCGGTTGTTAACGCGATCGTTTTAAAAGCATAAAATGATCTTGCTTTTAGATCTCTGAAGAAAATGATCGGGGGACTGGATGCCATTTAGGGGTTTGGGGTTGGGTAGACATTGGTCTCCGGGGAAAAGCTAATGGCAGGGGGTGGGCTGCTGTCCCCAAACCCCCGCGGCCAAGAAGCACCAAGGGAGGGCAGGGGATCAATTTTCTTCAGAGGTCAAGCGTGGTCTCCAGGAGACACATTTATTACCCTCCTCCAGAGCCACTCGGCCATTTAGTGATAGTTTTCAGCAAATGATGATGAGGTTTTCTGAAATTGTTCCAGTTTGGTATTAAAACGGGTCATAAAAGTGAAGTTTCTCTACGCTACCCAGGCGAGGAAGTAAAAAAGGTTTATAGAAACATCTGGAAAATAAAGATGACATCTCATCAAAAGCAACTCAATACCTACTGCGATCTTGGAAGGAGACGCTGCTTCTCCTAGAAACTCGATTTGAGATGGGCATTCCAGGGTAAAGTTACAAGTATTTTACCATCTCTGAATTTCAATTTTGATAAGCTTTTGTCTGGATGGAGGTCAGCAAAACACGTTATTTGTCTGTTTGGAAATCCAAGGGAAAGGGTGCGAGACCGGACTGCGTGAAACGCTACATTTCTTGTGGGGAAAAGTTAATACCAAGTGGATGGTTATTCCAGATTGTGGGGAAAGCTTTATCGCTGTTAAAATACTTTTGAACCGGAATTACTGCCCTGATAATTGGAATTACTTCTTCTGCTAACCCCAAAGTGCAGGAAAAAAGGAACCTCTATCGTTTATATAAATTAAAAGAAGTGCTCCCCAATTCCACTGCTGACTCATAAACACTGAACTACCAGCATCTGCAGGAGAATAAAACTGGAGACTATTTACTCCATAAAGATATTATAAAATTGCTGCAGTATTGCTTGGCAAGGTTCACAGAAGAAGAAAATTCCCCAGGACAGTAAACTGACATTAATATAAGTTAAGTTTTCCTCCAGAAAAACAGATATTGCACGTGCTTCTGAGAACTGTGCAACAATTTGTGCAGAAGCTGAGAGCTCAGGTCATGCTAACATCTGCTTTAAAGTTTGTAGCCAAATATTTGACAAAATACTGCTTTAGGATATAGTAAGTAAATAAGTAAGTCACAATAGCCCCTCTGCTCTGCCCTGGGGAGGCCCCAGCTGGAGCACTGGGACCAGTTCTGGGCTCCCCAGTTCCAGAAGGACAGGGAACTGCTGGAGAGGGGACAGCAGAGGGCTGCAGAGATGCTGAGGGGCCTGGAGCATCTCTGTGCTGAGGAAAGGCTGAGGGACTTGGGTCTTTTAGTCTGGGGAAGAGAAGGCTGAGGGGGGATCTGATCAACACCTCTAAATCCTTCAAGGGTGGGTGTCAAGAAGATGGGGCCAGTCTTTTTCCAGTGGTGCCCAGGGACAGGACAAGAGGAAATGGGCACAAACTTGAATATAAGAAATTCCATCTCAACATGAGGAGGAACTTCTTCACTTTGAGGGTGGCAGAGCCCTGGCAGAGGCTGCCCAGAGAGGTGGGGGAGTCTCCTTCTCTGGAGACATTCAAACCCCACCTGGACTCATTCCTGTGGGACCTGCTCTGGCAGGGGATTGGACTGGATGATCTCCAGAGGTCCCTTCCCACCCCATGGGATTCTGTGATTCTGTAATAGGTTGCCATCACTTTTTAGCAAACAAACCTGAAATTCTTGCTTTTGGCTTTTTTTATCTTTTACCTTGAGTTCAGGCAACCTCAAATTAAAGCCAGAGCTGATGTTAATAAACGCTCAATGATAACGGGGAAGGAATATTTACAAGCGCCAACTAATATCAGAGACACTTGTAAAGTCTGTTCCACCAGCATTTCTCTTTCCCTCCTTTTGTCAAGCTTCGTCCAAGCCACGTAATGGGCATTTCAAAAGATGGTTCGTGAAAACTTCCAAAAATATATGTTTGGGGCTGTAGTGACTTTTTGTAAACTCTGCTCGCTCTTTAAAACAGGAGGTTTTCTCCTCGCTGCAGCCAAATCCACACAACACAAACAGTAAATAATTAAAATACGAAGAGTATTTAGCCTTACTTAGATGCACATAATCGTATTTTTGAAATATTTCTTACTGCCTTATGGAAACAGATCGAACATCGCGTTTTAGTCGAAACACACATGGCAGAGACCTCTTAAGACATAAATGGCTTTAAAATGTAACAACCGATTAAATTAAAGTGAAGCTTATTTTTTTTTTCCTTGACCTACGCTATTTCCTTTGCGTGGATTAACAGATCAATTATAGCAGCTTTTGGAACGCTTAATTTGTGACACCTTTACCCAGGTGGCTGGACAACCTCCATTCTACATCTTGAAGATCGCACGAGTCATTCTTTTCTATTTAAGATACACTTTTTCTTCAAATCAGGACCTATTATAATAAAATCCACCTGCAATTGTCACTGCAAAACGAATTTGATGTAATGGCCAGAGCATGACGGTGGATTCACAGAGATATTTTTGACCAATTGGGTATCGCATTTTAAAAGACTTGTTTCCAAACAATTTTAATTTCAGATAACACAGCTCAGATCTTCCACAAGCTGCCGATTTATTCCCTAACAACGTGCTTAGGAAGAGACTAAAAAATACACACGCATTTTAGAAGCGCTGCACTACAAGATTTCTAATAACAATTTTCTCAAAATAAAACCAACAAAATTTTAAAGAATTTAGAAAAGCACAGAAACCTTCTTCAGCTGCTGCTCCTTAAAGCACCGCACGGTCCTGGCTGGTTCAGAAATTAAGTTTTTATAGTTCTCACAGATGTTGAGTCGGGACTGGGCCACTTGCATCGTGCCTTCGAGAAGTGATTTCCAAACCGAGTACATGCTCCTGAAATAATGAAACACAGAAAGGTCGCGGGTGGGAAGGAAGGGAAGGCGTTACGTTGACATCACGGCTTGGTTTAAATAACAGTAGCATAATTCTTCAGAAGATTGCTTCTAAAAATAAAGCTAAAGCACAATCCTTCCTGCTGATCCAGCAAATAGTCGCACTTTTACCAAAAATTTTAACCCAACTTTTATCAAAGGTAAAAATTTTTCCTCCTCTCCCCGTTTTGTGTTTCTGTTTTTTGGCAAATATTTTGGGTTGAACCTGTTGCTCTGATGGAACAGGCCCCACAGAACCCAACAGCCAAAGCCAGAGCGGATGCTGACAGGATTTTTTATAAGACCATGGATTTAGTGATTTTGGGGATTTTGCAATCAAGCAAACAGTTACAGACTCCTCAGCAGTTTTGCCTCCGCTGTCTGTAGTTCCTTCATAGAATCATAGAACGGTCCAGGTTGGAAGGGACCTTTCAGATCATTGAGTCCAACCATCAACCCAACACTGACAAACCCACCACTGACCCATGTCCCTCAGCATTTTCAAATACCTCCAGGGATGGTGACTCCACCACTGCCCTGGGCAGCCTCTGCCAAGGTTTGATAACTCTTTCAGTAAAGAAATTGTTCCCAATCTCCATCCTCAACCTCCCCTGGTGCAACTTGAGGCCGTTTCCTCTTGTCCCGTGGCCTGTTCCTTGGGAGAAGAGACCGACCCCCCCTGGCTACACCCTCCTTTCAGGGAGTTGGAGAGAGCCAGAAGGTCTCCCCTCAGCCTCCTTTTCTCCAGGCTCAACACCCCCAGCTCCCTCAGAAGTTCTCCAGACCCTTCTCCTTGTGCTCCAGACCCCTCACCAGCTCCGTTGCCCTTCTCTGGACATGCTCCAGCCCCTCAATGTCTTTCTTGTCATGAGGGACCCAAAACTGGACCCAGCCCTCGAGGTGGGGCCTCCCCAGTGCCGAGTTCAGGGGAATGGTCACTGCCCCAGTCCTGCTGGCCACACTGTTCCTGACACAGGCCAAGATGCTGGTGGCCTTCTCTAGACCCCTCACCAGCTTCGTTGTCTTTCTGTGGACTCACTCCAGCATCTCAATGTCTTTCCTGTAGCGAGGTGCCTAAGACATCATGGGTAACAGCCCAAAGACAGCAACCGTAACTCTGTAACGAGCTTCGTAGGGTCTCGATAATTCACCAGCAAAGCTCAGAAGTGCCCAACTCAGAAGGAGAAGGTGGAGCAGGGAGAATGGGCCAAGAAGGTGAGAAGATCCCCCCTGCAGCTGGCAGAGAGGAAAGATCTCTGGAGCCTGCAGAGCCCACAGACTCGGTGAGAGAGAGGGAGGGGGTGGCAGGTATTTGGAGAAGACCTCTGGGCACTGTGGGTGTATCTGATGGCACAGAAGGCAGAAGAAAGACTCGTTGGGTGGAGCAAACTGTAGGTAAGAGGGGTATGTGTGTCATGGGAGCATTTTATATAGTCTTAAGACTGATAATTCAGTTTATTTCTGCTTAGACACGCAAGTGGTGTGAAGGAACTGAAAGTCCAAAACACAAATCTATCAACAGCTTCTTCCTGTTTGAAATCAAATTTGTCCGAATACAAACAACGCATTAAAACCAAGTATCTTCAAAGTTTTTCAAAATATTTAGGAGGTATTATTCAGAGGTGGGGGAGGCTTTCAGCAACTAAGTCATTTCTGGTTTGATGTTATGATCCACCTTTCATGTTAATGACACTGAGTTTTGTAAACAAGCGTGTCTTGCTTTGCCTCCTCCTTGCTCTCAGATGGGATCTTCATGAAGAATGATGCCTCCCAAAAAGAAATGTGTTGCTTTTTTTTCGTACGAAGAAATCCACACTCTTTATTTATAATATTACTCTAACCGTAAAGCTATTTACTAAAATATATATTGAGATACAAGCGTTAATCCCCAAACAAAGTGCACAATTACAGTTGTTGTCATGTCTTGCCATTTTGTTTTTCCAATCCCCCTAAATTATTCGAGTAATAAATGTCTATTTAAGAACAATCTCGGAATTTCAGGGGAAAACAAAGCTTCATTTTTAACTGGCAATGCTCTACAACAGGGAAAAAAAATTACTTTAACTACAGAAGAGCAGTGTTTCATTGTTGAGTAAAATAATTATACAAATGGAAATTATAAAGACAGCTATTCCGAGATATCCAACTGTTAAATTACCTATAATCACTTCGTTCATCAGCTTTCACTCCAAGCCAGTCCTTCTTCAAGTATTGGCTAGCCAGCTTCTGAATGCTCTGTTAAAAGAAGGAAAAAAACCAATAAAAGTTAAAAATAAGAGGTATTTAAAATCACATTTTTGCTGCCATATGAGCCAAATGATAAAACTGACATAGAAAGAAATAATCAATTTACAGAATTAGCAAAATGCTACAATGCTACAATGCAAGGCTTCTTTTCACCCTTTTTTGTAGTTTTGTTTGATTTTAGTTGCTGTTGAGACAAATTACTGAGTTTCATCTTCATGTTGTAAATTCAGAGGGACTCTGAATCTACAGAGTTTTACACTGAAAACCTTTCTGCGTGTGACTGCGCCCAGTAAAACCAGTAACACAGAAGATGCCTGAGCAGCGTGTGGCAGAACCAGCGGAAGGAATATTGCAAAATGTCTCGATTTATCCCAGTTCTAAGAGTGACAATTTTTACTGAACTGAATGAGGCCACGGGGTTCCGAGTAGCAATGAAATATCCGGCCATTTATGAGCCCAAACTGAAACGTCCAACTCTGATCATTCACGTTATGAGTGAAGTGAAGATGCTCGACTGTTCCCAGGATCAGCCCCTTCCTCAGAAGATTACGATACACTAGAGATTGAAAAATGCACTTCATTTTTAATTATTAATGTTAATTACGCTCTTTAGTCTCTACACTCCGCTTTGCAAAGCCTGGGAAAAATCAATAACAACATTTTCGTATTCAACCTTCAAGAGAGCAGCAAAATTTAACGCGTAAACAACGGGAGAGAGGGGAGTCGCCGTCGCAGCAGTCCCTCCTTTGGCTCCAAATCTCAATTAATATATCACTTATGAATTAAGTAGCATTAAATGGAACAAAAGGATGCATATTACCCAAATCACAGAGCTGGGTAACGGGTTTATGAACACCAAGTGGCATTTTGGCTTCTTCAGGAAAGCCATCACCAGAGAAGCACTCGCCAACTAAAATCTATTTATAGAATCATAGAATNATCTAGTCCGACCTCCCCGCAGTCAGCAGGGACACCCCCAACTAGACCAGGTTGCCCAGGGCCTCGTCGAGCCTCACCTTGAATATCTCCAGGGATGGGGCCTCAACCACCTCCCTGGGCAACCTGTTCCAGTGCTCCACCACCCTCACAGTAAAGAACCCTCTCCTCATCTCCAATCTAAATCTGTTCCCCTCCAGCTTAAAGCCATCGCCCCTCGTCCTGTCACTGCAGGCCTTTCTAAACAGGCTCTCCCCAGCATTCTTGTAGGCTCCTTTCAGGTACTGAAGGCCGCTATTAGGTCTCCCAGGAGCCTCCTCTTCTTTAGGCTGAACAACCCCAGCTCCCTCAGCCTGTCCTCATAGCAGAGGTGCTCCATCCCCCTGATCATCCTCGTGGCCCTCCTCTGGACCCTCTCCATCAGGTCCATGTCCTTCTTATATTGAGGGCTCCAGACCTGCACACAATACTCCAGGTGAGGTCTCACCAGAGCAGAGTAAAGTGGCAGAATCACCTCTCTGGACCTGCTGGCAATGCATCTTTTAATGCAGCCCAGGATGGGATTGGCCTTCTGGGCTGCAAGTGCCCACTGCCTGCTCATGTCCAGCTTCTCATTCACCAGCACCCCCAAGTCCCTTTCCTCAGGGATGCTTTCTAATACCTCACCCCCTAGTTTGTATTGGTGGCGAGGATTGTTCCGGCCCAGGTGCAGAACCTTGCATTTGCTCTTGTTGAACCTCATGAGGTTCACCTGGGCCCACCTCTCCAGCCTGGCCAGGTCCTTTTGGATGACATCCCGTCCTTCTGGTGTGTCGACAACACCACACAGCTTGGTATCGTCCGCAAACTTGCTGATGGTGCCTTTAATCCCCCTGTCTATATCATTGATATTTAGCCAAGAAGTGGGATGAACTGGGTTGAGATTCCCTTCCCAGCAAGGAAAAATCAACGCCACGGCTGCTTTCCAGAAGAGCAGATCCTGGGGAAAAGACTGCGGTGAGACACCTTCGCACCTGACCCACTCGAGAAGGACAGAACAGTATCAGTATTTTCCACGCTCTATTTCAGATGTTGTCACCTGCTGGGACAGCCTTTAAGTGCTCTTAGAGGAAAACATCAGAATATCTCAAAAAAACCCAACCAGATTTTATTCTTCTCTCATCAGCCCATTCGATGCTAAAATCTATTCCCGAGCTCACAATCCGACTGACACTTTCACAAAGAAAAATAGTAATTGTTTCTAATCTATCATTAGTGGAAAACTTATGCTCCCTCGTATTAAATATACCTATTTCATCTCAGATTCCAACTGCTCTGAGCCCATCTGCTGAGCTGGGTACCAGTTTTCGGTGTTAATGATGCTCACAAATGAGTTTATGCTAATAGTCCTTGGGAAGCCAATTTCTTAACATGTAACTCATTAATATCATAGAATGGTTCAGGTTGGAAGGGACCTTAAAGATCATCCAGTTCCAACCCCCCTGCCCTGGGCAGGGACACCTCCCACCAGACCAGGTCGCTCCAAGCCCCCTCCAACCTGGCCTTGAACCCCTCCAGGGATGGGGCAGCCACAGCTTCTCTGGGCAACCTGGGCCAGGCTCTCACCACCCTCACAGCAAAGAAGTTCTTCCTAAAATCTAATCTAAATCTCCCCTCGTCCAGTTTAAAACCCTTCTCCCTCGTCCTATCCCTACAGGGATATCTGTGTCCTGTTGTGCTGTTATTTCCCGTTCCGAGCTTCCACATCTTCCCCAGTTGCCTTCGCTGATTCCTATCGCTCTTTTTGCTCAGTTAAAGACCATTTTCAAATTCCACGTCGATATTTCACTCTGACACGTTCACGCACACAGTCAGCAATACTTTCCACAGATTAAGTTAGGCATTTGACTATAAATTCTTGCATTCTCATCGCAGTTTCTTCGGTTTTTTAAAAAAATACACAAATCGCATTAGGTAGCTGTTAAAAAATCCAGATAAAAGGAAAAATAAAATTTCCTTTAAGTCTGACAGAGCATTTTGTGATGACATTTGGAGCTTTGTTACTCTAGTTTCAGGTTTTTATCCCTTCTGCACCAGACTCCACCTACGAGATGTGCCTCAAGATGCGACACAGACATTCATAAACACAAAACTAACCACAAAAAAAAAGCCTATTCGCAGTTGAGGACAACCTACGCCAAAATTAAAGACGTTAAAAAGTCACAAGAGAGATAAATACAGCTACAAAGATGCTGAGGGGCCTGGAGAACCTCTCTTACGAGGAGAGGCTGAGCGACTTGGGTCTTTTTAGTCTGGAGAAGAGAAGGCTGAGGGGGGATCTGATCATAAGGATGGGTGTCAGGAGGATGGGGCCAGTCTTTTTTCAGTGGTGCCCAGGGACAGGACAAGAGGGAATGGGCACAAACTTGAACATAAGAAGTTCCATCTCAACATGAGGAGGAACTTCTCCACTTTGAGGGTGGCAGAGCCCTGGAAGAGGCTGCCCAGAGAGGTGGGGGAGTCTCCTTCTCTGGAGACATTCAAACTCCACCTGGACACGTTCCTGTGCAACCTGCTCTGGGTGGACCTGCTCTGGCAGGGGATTGGACTGGATGATCTCCAGATGTCCCTTCCAACCCCACATCTTGCTCTGATTCTGTGAAATAAAGCCATTTTAGCACCCAGAAACCCTATTACTGATGTCAGCAAACCAACTATAAAGAGTAGCGTGATTAACTATTTATTTCCAAAGCAAACTCGCCACCAAAATCAATGAAAACTGGAGAGGGCTCCAGCTGCAGAGCGAAGGTGTGTAATAATTTAGTATTTGTTCAGGAAAACCCATAAACCACGCGTTGGCATTTCATACTGAAGTGCCGTAGGCGAACACATGGGTTTTCATTAGACCAGCACAGAAGGTTTGCTTTCTTAAACTTTATGCCAAACGTAACCTTTTTGTATGAGATCTTCCTTGTTCCGTTCTCAATAACGCCTCTTGTTTTGCGGGAAAGAAACAAAGAACTCCAGTGTTGGGCTCAAGCGGGGAAATCAACTGGTTGTTTAACCTTTGGCATCGCCCGCAGCTCAGGAACGTGCTTCTTTCTTCCTTGAAGGTGCACATCCATCACGTTTTACAGGCTTGAGAAAATGGTAGTTCAACCCAAGAATGAATTTGTAGAGAGGTAAGAAAAAAACTGCATGCAGAACTTCTCCTGATCTTAATAGCGTTTGTTGACACTTTTCTTTAATGTTTCTTTAAAAGGAACTTCAGAGAATGAGACGGAGCTTCACTGAGTAAACGTGCTATCACAAATCACAATGTAAATCCCCAACCAAAGTTGAGTGAAATCATAGAATCGTCGAATGGTTTGGGTTGGAAAAGACCTTAAAGATCATCCAGTTCCAACCCCCTGCCCTGGGCAGAGACACCTCCCACCAGACCAGGTTGCTCCAAGCCCCCTCCAACCTGGCCTTGAAAACCCTCCAGGGATGGGGCAGCCACAGCTTCTCTGGGCAACCTGGGCCAGGCTCTCACCACCCTCACACCAAACAAGTTCTTCCCCACATCTCATCTCAATCTTCCCTCTTCCAGTTTAAATCCATAAAAACTTTCCTTCAGCTCAGCTTCACTGGGGTACAGAGCATCACGACTTAAAATCCTGTTCTGGAGGTGTGGTATTTCAAGGTGGGTGTATCTGCATCCCCAGGTGCCAGGTGGCTCATCAGATAATAGGATAATTAGGATAATCAGATATTAGGAAAATGTTTACACTGAAAGGGTTATTAAGCCTTGGAATGGGCTGCCCAGGGCAGTGGTGGAGTCCCCATCCCTGGAGGGATTCAAAAGACGGGTTGACATGGAGCTTAGAGACATGGTTTAGTGATGGGTTTTTATCAGAGTTAGATTGATGGTTGGACTTGATGATCCTAAAGGTCCCTTCCAACCTAGACCATTCTATGATTCCAAACCTTTGGATTTGAAGAAACACTAAAATACTTTTTAATATAAATATCTAAAAGTGCAGTTCACCAAAACCACAATAATACTCTGCTCTCTGATGGCTGTGAAACAAGAAGGGGTTTTGATTTCACTTTCCCACTTCATTCCAAGGTTCGTATCATTGAATTTGAAAACAAAGAAAGTTCAGTTAATTATTTTTGAATGGTAATTACAATGGATTTCTTTTCAAGTACGCTATTTTTAGTCGATAATTATTGACATGAAAGGTCAAAACTGTCCGAAATCCCCTGCAAGCACTGGGCAACCTCTGCTCACCCTTTTGTCCAAAGAAATGTACTCGATGACTCCACTTGTGTTTGTTAATTAACACACAAAGCAGGATTTAGAAAGAGCAAATATAAAATAGTATAAACAGACTGGCTGTCACATAAAACTGATTTTTACTCGTGAAGAAGATGCGTATCCTTTCTCCATATCTTGGTTTTCCCTTCCTCCCCCTCCATCAAACCCCAGGTTGTATCGCTGTGCTATGAAACCATTAATATTCCCCATTCACGGGAACTGGTTGCAAATCTGCCCGAGAGAGGGATGGACGGGACGTAAAATCGTGTCAATCGATCATCCCAGGAATCAACACCCAGAAATGAAATTCTGCTGAAGGCAAAGAGCATCATAAAAAGCAGCAGTTTCACCTGTGCTCAAATTCACATTTCCCAGTGCGGTGGCTCCTCTTTGATTTGATCCCCAGAACTGACCTCACGTTTATTACTGGTGTTTTCTAATAAACCAGTTGTGACAGATACCGGGGGAGGAAAAGTACACATTTCATAGATTCATATAATCGTGGAATGGTTCAGGTTGGAAGGGACCTTAAAGATCAGCCAGTTCCAACCCCCCTGCCCTGGCCAGGGACACCTCCCACCAGACCAGGTTGCTCCAAGCCCCCTCCAACCTGCCCTTGAACCCCTCCAGGGATGGGGCAGCCACAGATTCTCCATGCAACCTGGGCCAAGGACTCACCACCCTCACAGCAAACAAATTCTTCCTAGGATCTAATCTAAATATCTCCTCTTTCAGTTTAAAACCATTACCCCTTGACCTATCACTACACTCTTTGATCAACATCCCTCCCCATCTCTCCTGTAGGCCTCCTTCAGAGACTGGAAGGGGCTCAAAAGTCTCCCTGGAGCCTTCTCCAGGTTGAACAACCCCAACTCTCTCAGCCTGTTTTCATAGCAGAGGGGCTCCAGCCCTCTGATCATTTTCATGGCCCTCCGCTGGACTAGTTCCAACAGGTCCATGTCCTTCCTATGCTGAGGACTCCAAAGCTGGACACCATACTCCAGGTGGGCTCTCACCAGAGCAGAGCAGAGGGGCAAAATCACCTCCCTGGACCTGCTGGCCACACTTCTCCTGATGCAGTCCACGATGTGGGGGCTTTCTGGGCTACCAGCACACATTGCTGGCTCATCCTGTCCACCAGCACCCCCAAGTCCATCTCCTCGGGGCTGCTCTCCAGCCATTCTCTGCCTAACCTGCATTTGTGCCTGGGATTGCCCTGACCCATGTGCAGGACCTTGCACTTGGTTTGGTTGAACTTCATGAGGCTCACATGGGCCCACCTCTCCAGCCTGTCCAAGTCCCTCTGGATGGCATCCCTTCACTCCAGCGCCTCGACCGCACCACACCTTGGTGTTGTCGGCCAAGTTGCTGAGGGTGCACTGAATCCCACTGTCCATGTCTCCAACAAAGATGTTAACCCGCACTGAATTTGCTGTAACACTAACAGAAAGTAAGCAATTACCAACGGAGAAGGAAAGAAAATGTCCCGAATTAAGAGATCATTGATAGAAAACGACGTGGCTCTTTAAAAGACACATTAATGATGCTTTTCAAAGGAGTCCTGAGATCTTTATCTGTCATAACTGAGAGGAGCTGATGACAGACAGATCCCCTAAAATCACTTATCAGTTGCAGAAAGCACAACAGACGCCAGCTGATGTAATGCTGAGTTTTGGAAAATATCTATCAGGAGGACAAATTTAGTGTTTCTTTTCATTGAGGAGGTTTCAGTATCTTACATCATTTTGATCACTTCTCTTTATCAGTGCAGAATCCGTCAAGCAACCCCTTATAACTTTCATTTCTACAAATAAATCTACACTCTGCTATTATCGTTTCAGAAAAAAAAGGAACTTTGAATTGAGAAGAATGAACCTTGAATTGAGAAGAAACAGAAATCACAGAATGGTTTGTGTTGGAAGGGACATTAAAGATCATCTAGTTCCAACCCCCTGGATTACCATCCTCTCAGTAATCTCTAATATTCAGCGATCCAAGGAACTCCACTACAGGTTGTAACAAACAGCCCAAAAAATCCCTTAGAGTGGGGAAAGGCAATGGGTGGCAGAAGATGCCCAGCCAGAAGGTAGGTCCTTGGGCTGGTGGAGGAGGGTGTATGGAGAGTGGCTGCTCCGACAAATCTCTGATGGCAAAGCTTCCTCTGACCATGCCATTTCCAGCAGAGATGGGACCCCGACGTCACAAGGAAGGTAGAAGATGGAAAGGAAAATCAAAGCAGGAGAAAAGGGGAGGGTTCCTACCTGAACACGAGCTCAAGTTGGGAAGATGATGTCTCATATGTTTACTACACATTTAGCTACTGCATGAAGTTAATAAGCTATTAGGGCCAGAGAAGGCCCCGGGGATGCTGGGAGGGCTGGAGCCCCTCTGCTGGGAGGGGGGGCTGAGAAAGTTGTGGGGAGTTCATCCGGGAGAAGAGACGGCTCCAGGGAGACCTTGGAGCCCCTTCCAGTCCCTCAAGGGGGGGGGGTCCAGGAGAGATGGGGAGGGACTCTTGATGAGGGAGGGGAGCCCTAGGAGGAGGGGGAAGGGTTTGACCCTGAAAGAGGGAAGATGGAGCTGAGATGTGGGGAAGAACTTGTTTGGTGTGAGGGTGGTGAGAGCCTGGCCCAGGTTGCCCTGAGAAGATGTGGCAGCCCCATCCCTGGAGGGGGTTCAAGGCCAGGTTGGAGGGGGCTTGGAGCAACCTGGTCTGATGGGTGGTGTCCCTGCCCAGGGCAGGGTGTGGGACGGGATGGTCCTTAAGGTCCCTTTCAATCCAAACCATTCTATGACTCTATTTTTCTAGCTTGAAGAGCAACTTTCCCAAGCACTGATCACTGACGAGTAACAAAAACTAATGCTTTCTTTTTTCCCCCATGGGTGCACACACAGCAAATTGCTTAACTGATCCTCGAGATCACTCCTATGCGTTACATGCCGCAGCAGCAGCCGCTTTCTGACATCGTTTTATTCACTAAGTGGCATTATTTTGTTTGCTGAGTACTCTCCTGGCAGGCAAACACTCCACAAGGGAGAGGATTTTAGCATCTCTCTTCTTTCTTTGACTTCTTGGGGAGAAGCGAGGTTACTCCCAGAACTAAAGAATCCCAGAATTACATGGAGTTGGAAGGGACCTCTGAAGATCATCCAGTCCAACCCCCTGCCAGAGCAGGGCCACCCAGAGCAGGTCCCACAGGAACGTGTCCAGGGGGAGTTTGAATGTCTCCAGAGAAGGAGACTCCACCACCTCTCTGGGCAGCCTCTGCCAGGGCTCTGCCACCCTCAAAGTGGAGAAGTTCCTCCTCATGTTGAGATGGAACTTCTTATGTTCAAGTTTGTGCCCATTCCCTCTTGTCCTGTCATTGGGCACCACTGAAAAAAGACTGGCCCCATCCTCCTGACACCCATCCTTATGATCAGATCCCCCCTCAGCCTTCTCTTCTCCAGACTAAACAGACCCAAGTCCCTCAGCCTTTCCTCAGCAGAGAGATGCTCCAGGCCCCTCACCATCTTTGTAGCCCTCTGCTGTCCCCTCTCCAGCACTTCCCCGTCCTTCTGGAACTGGGGAGCCCAGAACTGGTCCCAGTGCTCCACATGGGGCTTCCCCAGGGCAGAGCAGAGGGGCAGGATGACCTCCCTCTACCTGCTGCTCACACTCTTCCTGATGCCCCCCAGGATGCCATTGGCCTTCTTGGCCACCAGGGCCCATTGCTGGCTCCCAATTCAACTGACTTCACAGAAGTTCAACACCTCCAACTTCAGGCTCTCTGACAGCACCAAGAAAAATTAATAGTTTTAGTATGTATAAATTCTTATTATCAGACCTATGCATTGCTTACACGCAAGAGAGTTGTCCTTTGTTTTATTTTTAAATGAAAAAATCCACCAGTTCAGTAACGTTGGACCGTTACTAGTATTGAGTTGCACGGCAGATGGAAAATTCTATTTTATTTCAGTACTGCTGGTTCTTCACAAATAGAACGGAGAGTTACATTAGGACTTTCTTGCCATTGTATAACCAGCAGTTTGACTGATATCAGCTATTTTTAAAATCACATTTTGAGTTGTAGGAGAGCAAGACCGGCTGGGAATGAAGAGAAACCGACTTATACAGAGAATCCTCCAAAAAGAGAAGGTAAAAAAAAAACAAACAACACAAACCCGAGCTCCATGGAATTTCTACATTTCGAAGAATGCCTCTGCTACAAAAAGAAAAAAATATTAGATGATTCCCAAAAAGGGCATTTCAGGTGCTCGTGCTTCCCCGATGCTCCGATTCTTTTCTTAAATCAGTTTTTACATGCTTTTAGCTCAATGAGTCTGACTCACCGAAACAGCGAGATACTCGGTGCCAAAAATTTAGCAGTCAGCTTTATCAATCATACAGATGTGGGGTGGTTTTTTCTTTTTTTTTTTCACCAGCTCGAGGAATAACGTGAAACATATTTTTACACTGTCGCCAATCTCTTCAAAACATTTGGACAGGGAGAAGGGAACGCGTGGGAGTGGAAAACGCGATTCAAGGCTGCGTGGTGCGGCGAGGATTCCAGCTCTTGAACAGAGAAGAACAATTTAGTCTCAATATTAAATTCCAAGATCGTTATGAAGCGTTCGCAGCGATGATTTAAAGCGGTATTTTATTTACTAGAGCGAGATTCAATAAAACCTTTAATGATTTAATGAGAATGAATTCCGTTGGGCGCGGACTCAGTTGAGGGAATCCGAGGCAGGATATGACTGGGTCCAATTTCCATGATAAGCTGAGGACAAAACCACTGTCAGACACAATTATTTTGCTCGGAGCTTCCACAGGGCCCTGAGGCAACGAGACCGTGACTAAAGCGCTGCTGCAGCACAAACACAAATGAAAACAAACCACATAACAGGCAGCACATGGGCTCCTCCAGCGCATCCTGATGCTTTCCAAAAGGCAGAGATCAAAACTACGCCGGGACCGTTTCTCTAAATTGCCTTTAATAGGGGTTAAACGATCAATAAAAGAGGTTTTCCGTGTGCCTGCAGCATTCACCGTAAAACTCCCCAGAAACATTACGAAAGGCTGGTTGTCGAATATAAAGCTGCATCTCTAATCACGCTGCTTCTCCCTCCTGCCATCCCATGAGTCTGGTTCCAGAAAATAGGGAGTTTCGTTCTCTCATTCGCAATCTCTTTCCAAGCTGCTCCGTTTCTCTTTTTTTTTTTTCCTTTTTATATTTCAAGCATGACAAGGCGGCAAAGGAAAACAAAAGGGGAAAGCTGAAAAATTAATTTACAGCGATCGGGCTTAGCAAAGGAAATGTCAAATCTCTCATCCTTCGTGGGTTTTGTTCTTTTGTTAAGTTAAAAGTCAAGAGTTAAAACCATTATTTCACTGGAAGCCTCTTAATTCTTTCCAAAACATCTTGCTCCGGGAGTTTAGCATTATTTTCTACATTCAATCCATAAAAGAGATTGCAACAAATAAAACAAACCCCCAGGAATTGCTTATTCACTGGTTGAAGGAGCATCTGGGATCCTGCAGAAAGGAAAGCCAAAAGGCCAAGGAACGGTCCTACACCAGGGAAGACCATTTGGGAAAGATCATGGAATCTTATCCCAAAGCCTAACTATTTTTACTCAAATGTGCTTAATGACATTTACTGGAATAATTGGAGGATAATTGCAGGATGCAATACAGTGCATAAACCAAAAAAATCCAACACTTTTAGTGCTTGAAGAGCACCTTAATGCTTTAGACTAAACATGGGAGCTTTCGTGAGACCCCACCTGGATCCCAGGAAGGAATTTTCCACTCTCAGGGTGGTGAGAGCCTGGCCCAGGTTGCCCAGAGAAGCTGTGGCTGCCCCATCCCTGGAGGGGTTCAAGGCCAGGTTGGAGGGGGCTTGGAGCAACCTGGTCTGGTGGGAGGTGTCCCTGCCCAGGGCAGGGGGGTGGAACTGGATGGTCTTTAAGGTCCCTCCAACCCAACCCATTCTATGATTCTGTAGCTAAACATCTGATTTTTCCACCTACAGGTCTGATGGACAGCATTAATTCAAAGTTGCCCAGAACACATCATCTTCAACTATGCAATATATAATCCAAATACCAGGTGTAAAAATGATAATATAAAAAACACTTGTATCATTCACTCAAAAGAAGAACTACTTTCCCACTTACTGGACCCACCAGTCTCCCCTCCTCTGTGCGAAACAAATGCCACATCCTTCCTCCGTCTCAAAAAAGCCATTTGCACAAACCTTATCTGAGCGAACCCTGCCTGAGAAGGAGGAGAGGGGAGAGATCTCTATCACTTTCTCACCATCATTTTCTGCTGTTTTAAGTGATACAAACCAAAAGCACCTTTTTACTAACACTCTGAAGGCACTTTCTGCAGGGTTGGAACTAGCGCTACTGTCAGCTAGAGGGTTTTATTTCTTCTCTGCACAACTTTCTGTTTCAACTGGGGAGAAATGTCACGTGCAACAGGCACAAAGCTGACTCTACAGGCTCCTGAAACGCTCATCGCCTCCTTCACAGAATCACAGAACGATCTGGGGTTGGAAGGGACCTCTGGAGATCATCCAGTCCAACCCCCTGCCAGAGCAGGGCCACCCAGAGCAGGTCCCACAGGAACGTGTCCAGGGGGGGTTTGAATGTCTCCAGAGAAGGAGACTCCACCACCTCTCTGGGCAGCCTCTGCCAGGGCTCTGCCACCCTCACAGGAAAGAAATTCCTCCTCAGGTTTAGATGGAACTTCTTATATTCAAGTTTGAGCCTGTTTCCTCTTGTCCTGTCACTGGGCACCACTGAAAAAAGACTGGCCCCATCCTCCTGACACCCACCCTTTAAGGATTTAGAGGTGTTGATCAGATCCCCCCTCAGTCTTCTCTTCTCCAGACTAAGAAGACCCAAGTCCCTCAGCCTTTCTTCGTTAAGAGAGATGCTCCAGGCACCTCATCATCTTTGTACCCTCTGCTGCACCCTCTCCAGCACTTCCCCGTCCTTCTGGAACTGGGGAGCCCGGAACTGGTCCCAGTGCTCCACATGGGGCTTCCCCAGGGCAGAGCAGAGGGGCAGGATGACCTCCCTCCACCTGCTGGTCTCACTCTTCCTGATGCCCCCCAGGATGCCCTTGGCCTTCTTGGCCACAAGGGCCCATTGCTGGCTCCTTGGCATCCTGTTGTCCATCAGGATTCCCAGGTCTTTTTCCTTCCCCCCACTGAAGTGGGAGCTCCATGCTGGTGGGGAGAAAGACAAGGATCATGATCCGACGTTGTGGGGAAAAGCAAAGCACCAATTAGGAACACACACAAAAAAAACCCCAATCATCAGCTTCTCAAATTCTCACCTTCCTCATAATTACCTCCCCAAGTTCTGTTTTGCTGAGTGAGACCAAAACCTGGCACTTCCCACTTCCGTAACGTGTGAGGATTTACTGTAGTTTTCAATTCCATATTTCCTGTAACTGCGATTTTGGGTGGGTGACGGAGTTTGGCAACAATTTCGACTCCTATAGTGTTTTTGGCTGGAATGACGACGACTCCTCCGCAAAACAGAAGAATCACAACAGGATCTTGTAGGCAAAGACTGAACTAAGGATTAAAGATGGACATTAACGAGTTCACTTGCCTGAAGGAAAAAACTGAAAGAGAAAAAACCTTTCCACACCACCACTGGAACCAGTTTCCAATTCAAGATATTTGTTTAAAAAAGTAGCAAAAAGGTGACTATGGCTTTGTACCCTCCCAAATCCAATATCCCATTCACACAACTCTCCTGCCCTCGATAACTGCAACCTGTCGTGGTCAGCACTTGCTATATTTGTCCTTCTAGAAAGGGAAAGGCTTTCTCTACCACCCACAGAAAAAAAAAAAAAAAAAAGTGAAAAAAAGATGTATTTATCACAGAATGATCTGGGGTTGGAAGGGACCTCTGGAGATCATCCAGTCCAACCCCCTGCCAGAGCAGGGCCACCCAGAGCAGGTCCCACAGGAACGTGTCCAGGAGGGGTTTGAATGTCTCCAGAGAAGGAGACTCCACCACCTCTCTGGGCAGCCTCTGCCAGGGCTCTGCCACCCTCAAAGTGAAGAAGTTCCTCCTCATGTTGAAATGGAACTTATGTTCAAGTTTGTGCTCGTTATCTCTTGTCCTAGATTTATAATCTAACAAAACCCTTTTTGGAGGAGACTGGTGGAGCGATGTTTCAGCTGACGCCAGCTCTAAGCCCCCTTTGTAAAAGGAACCTGAAAATCCAAACCTTCGCTTTCAAAGTAGCGCTTGGTGCTCAACGGCAAGAGAAGTGGTGGAAAACAGGACGAGCCCATTCTCGCGCTGCAACTTCAAAGGTGGTTTTTGAAGCGACTTAATGGTGGAGTCAATTCTCTAGCAGTTTTCTGGGAGATGAAAGCACGCCCAGAAAAATTAAGCAAAAGAAGCGAACCGTATGAGAATATAAACACTGCGACACTGGATGAGACACAAAAACCCAAGCAAATAAGCCATAGTCAAATATAACATCACAGAATGTAGATATTTTCTTACATAATTACGTTAAAGTGTAGAAAGATAGGAAATAAAGAGCTAATTGAAAACGCAGGCTGGAACTTATCTAAAAATATGATGATAAAATTACATGCTAGATCAGTCAGCCACAAAGAGATTAAGCAACAATAATTAGAGATTTACAGATACTGTAGGAAAGGGGATTTTTAAGAAAACTCAAAAACACAAGTGACTTTAAAAGCAGTGTGTTAATGCAGAAAGTTCAGTTAAGAAAAATTCCACAGTCCAATTTTACTTCCACTTGAACACAAGGTTGTAAAACACCCGTAGCTGAATTGCGACGTGGTGAAATCCAGAGTTTCGGGAAAGAATGAAATAAAGGGGAAGTTCAAATTAAAAGCAGCTTTAAAAGGCTGCAGGGGCACTGTCACAGAAAGATGAAAATATTCTACTAAGCGCAGTCAGTGTTTGAGACTATTAATAAAAATGCAGAATTATGAACTGAGCAGCCCAAGAACCTTACCCCAATTAAACATGTTAATGCTCAGTTTATTTAAAGAAAAAAAGACGCATATGGCAAGAGGGTAAGATTAAGAACAATGGTTTAAGAGACTTGGGACAGGAGACAGAGAGGGTGATAATATCTGTTTAAACTAAATATTTATATTATCAAACACAGCTGAAACCCACCAATGAATAAGCAGCTACAAATTAAAGAAAGGAAATGTACAGCAATGGGCAAGATAAATTATCTGATAGACTTATTAAAAAAGCCCTCGCAGATATTAACACATAAGCACGGTAGACGCGAGTTAAGCACGATGGTGTCTTTCAATGGAAGCCAAAAGATACTAAGAATTATTCTTGAAAACACTTCTCATTCAGTAGCAAAATTAGAATTAGAACTCAGCTACTGAATGAGAAGTGTTTTCAAGAATAATGGTTAATTATATAGAGTTACAAAACTGCAACAAACTACAAAACTGCAAACAAACCCCCATCTGCCCAACAGAGAGGGGTAATTTTTGCCCCCAGACGAGCACCAGATCAACCACCCCTCGAGGACCGGCGGTACAGCTGTATTTCAGATGCTTTGAAAAATTAAGAAATTAAGAATACAGAGGAATACGTAAATTGGAGTTATTTATTAGCTGGGATGCAGGAATATAGACCCGGCATCTCTTACCCTAAATCCAGTTAGTCCAGTTTAAGGTAACAACTTCGCTAAAACATCCCGTGTACACACCAAAGCAGCACACTTTGTAACCTTAATAGGTTCATCTGCTTTAAAGCTACTTTGAACTAGTTCAAAAAGCAGGGAAATATTCGAGGAGCTGAAGAGACAGCGTATGGGAAGGTCAGATGAACCAAAGACTGCCCAGTCTACTACTGGAAATTATATTTAAGAATTCACCAAGTCAGAGAGAACTCACCAGTTCGCCACCGAGCCTAGGACTGGGAAATTACGGTTCTCATCCTTGTTGTGGGACCTTGTGTTTGTATTTGAAAATAAAGCAGAAATACATCTGGGGGAACGTTTGAATATTTAATATTTTGAAAAAGCGTAGCAAGTAGAAATACTACAATTTAATGTCAACTGGAAACACTACCGTTGAATGCCGTGGATATATTGTAAGGAATCTCAGAAGGTGAGGAACTGCAAAATGGCTCTGGCAGCTCTTCCTTCCACATTATTAGAGCTCTAATTGGTGAATCCCAAAGCTCATCTCTAATAAGCATTTCTTGAAAGAGTCTTGTATTTTATTGCACTAGAAACAGACTGCAAAACATCACTTCTTNGAAACACTACCGTTGAATGCCGTGGATATATTGTAAGGAATCTCAGAAGGTGAGGAACTGCAAAATGGCTCTGGCAGCTCTTCCTTCCACATTATTAGAGCTCTAATTGGTGAATCCCAAAGCTCATCTCTAATAAGCATTTCTTGAAAGAGTCTTGTATTTTATTGCACTAGAAACAGACTGCAAAACATCACTTCTTTCCATTCTCCATCTGCAGAGGAATACATCATAGATTCACTTTCTTCCACCCTGTAAAAGCCATTCCTGAATGTGTTTTATTCCCCGAAGTGCCGTTACCGGCCGCTTCGGAAGCTGCTCCGTGTTATTCATTCCAAGCGCCTTCACAACCGAGCAGGTCGGAGTTGTCTATTCTGTGGGAACTTCTTAATTAAAGGTTCACATGATCACAAAGCACCGACACAGCTCCGTGGTTTATGGAGCACAAAGCTTCTATATTGTTTTTCCCATCCCAAAACAGCTGGCAAAGAACTATTACGTTTCTTGGGCTTCAAATAATATTTATTGCTCACTTAAAAACAACTGACATGTTACTACTCTGAAGTTTATCACACGACATTGTCAAAATTATAGAATCACAGAACGATCTGGGGTTGGAAGGGACCTCTGGAGATCCTCCAGTCCAACCCCCTGCCAGAGCAGGGCCACCCACAGCAGGGCCCACAGGAACGTGTCCACGTGGGGTTTGAATGTCTCCAGAGAAGGAGACTCCACCACCTCTCTGGGCAGCCTCTGCCAGGGCTCTGCCACCCTCACAGGAAAGAAATTCCTCCTCAGGTTTAGATGGAACTTCTTATGTTCATGTTTGTGACCATTTCCTCTTCTCCTCTCACTGGGCACCACTGAAAAAAGCCTGGCCCCATCCTCCTGACACCCACCCTTTAAGGATTTAGAGGTGTTGATCAGATCCCCCCTCAGTCTTCTCTTCTCCAGACTAAGAAGACCCAAGTCCCTCAGCCTTTCTTCGTTAAGAGAGATGCTCCAGGCCCCTCAGCATCTTTGTAGCCTCTGCTGTCCCCTCTCCAGCAGTTCCCTGTCCTTCTGGAACTGGGGAGCCCAGAACTGGTCCCAGTGCTCCAGCTGGGGCCTCCCCAGGGCAGAGCAGAGGGGCAGGATGACCTCCCTCCACCTGCTGCTCACACTCTTCCTGATGCCCCCCAGGATGCCATTGGCCTTCTTGGCCACCAGGGCCCNCATCTTTGTAGCCTCTGCTGTCCCCTCTCCAGCAGTTCCCTGTCCTTCTGGAACTGGGGAGCCCAGAACTGGTCCCAGTGCTCCAGCTGGGGCCTCCCCAGGGCAGAGCAGAGGGGCAGGATGACCTCCCTCCACCTGCTGCTCACACTCTTCCTGATGCCCCCCAGGATGCCATTGGCCTTCTTGGCCACCAGGGCCCATTGCTGGCTCCTGGGCATCCTGTTGTCCATCAGGATTCCCAGGTCTTTCTCCTCAGAGCTGCTCTCCAGCAGGTCACCCCCAACTTTTACTGGTTGATATGAATTAATTCTGCATTTGGTAATTAGCTTCTGAGCTTGTCGTATCTTCAGAATATGGAACATGCAATTAGATACTCTTTTAAATTCAAATTTTATAACTCAGTTTTCGGCAATATAGAATCATAGAATGATAGAACACTTAAGATTTGGAAGGGACCTTAAAAATCATCGAGTTCCAACCCCCTGCCCTGGGCGGGGACAACTCCCACCAGACCAGGTTTAGTTAAACTCTACATCATATTGTGGGGGAAAAGAAAAAAATCTGCCTGAAAACCCAATGCCGTATTTCTAATGGATTTGGGATGTTCAGCTATTTCGAATATTTTGCCATTTGGTCTGTTTGGCAAAGTTTACATGAAAAAAATTTCGCTCTGGAAGTCATTATCATCACTATTCACACTTCACAGTTTTCTTGGTGTTCTGTTTTTCTAACCAATATTTCTTGTCCGTCGAGTTTCAAGTATTCTTTTAAATCTTGAAAGCCTACTTTTAACACTGCTGAAATCTTACACCCTCTAACACCAGATGATGATGATAAGAAAAAAGATAGTGCACAACCAGTCTGTTTCTACAGCTCTCTATTTATTCATTTATGTAGTCTGAGGCTAATTGAGCCAAGCAACTTTTCCTCAAGTATCTCAGAAAACACTTTTTTGCACAGAGAGTTATTTCACCTAATTCTACATAGAATCATGGAATGGTTTGGGTGGGAAGGGACCATAAAGATCAATGGTTTGGGTTGGAAGGGTCCATAAAGATCAATGGTTTGGGTTGGAAGGGTCCATAAAGATCAACGGTTCGGGTTGGAAGGGACCTTAAAGATCATCCAGTCCAACCCTCCCGCCATGGGCAGGGACACCTCCCATTACACCAAAGCCCCCTCCAACCTGGCCTTGAACCCCTCCAGGGATGGGGCAGCCACAGCTTCTTGGGGCAACCTGGGCCAGGCTCTCACCACCCTCACAACAAACAAGTTCTTCCTGAGATCCCATCTCCATCTCCCCTCTTTCAGGGTCAAACCCTTCTCCCTCGTCCTGTGGCTCCCCTCCCTCATCAAGAGTCCCTCCCCAGCTTTCCTGGAGCCCCCCGACTTCAGGGACTGGAAGGAGCTCCAAGGTCTCCCCGGAGCCTTCTCTTCTCCAGGCTGAACCCCCCCAACTCTCTCAGCCTGTCCTCCCAGCAGAGGGGCTCCAGCCCTCCCAGCATCTCTGGGTCCTCCTCTGGCCCCGCTCCAACAGCTCCATGTCTCTCCTGTGCTGAGGCCCCAGAGCTGGAGGCAGCATTCAGAGGGGGAAGTCTCCCCAGAGTGGAGCAGAGGGGCAGAATCCCCCCCTTCGAAATTCAGGTGTTGCAAGTGTTCCTGGTACCCCCATCCCATCACAGCAGCGCGTTGTCTCAACCCACCTCACAATCATCACAAATGTTCTAGCCAATTAATGCCATTTGCTCCAAGAAACTTGTATTTTCTCTAACAGTGTCCTTGGAATAGGCTGCCCAGGGAGGTAGTTGAGTCACCATCCCTGGACGTGTTTAAGAGTCGTTTAGATGTGGTGTTGGGGGATATGGTGTAGGGGAGAACTTTGTAGAGTAGGGTTGATGGTTGGACTAGATCCCAAAGGTCTTTTCCAACCTAAATGATTCTATGATTCTTGATGCCAGAGCTCTTTGAGATTTGGGGAACATTTCACACTTTCTCATTGGAAAAAGAGGATCCTGATAAGGACAAATTACAATGTATATTATGAAATACAGATGTTAAATACAAACACTTACAGAATGTATACAATAAGATGTGATGACATGAGGAGGCACAAGGCCAAACCTATCCAGTTCAGCTGTCAAACGGCCATCAGTTCCAAGTCTTGCTCAGTCCCATCTTCCCTTCCTCCACCCCCTCAACTTATTTTCCCCCAACTAATCCAACAGCCAAGGAGGAGGAAAGGTCCTCCACCGCTTGTCTGGTTACACACAGACAAGTAAAAGACCTAAATGTCGTTCAAACACTCTAACAGGCTGTTTCAGCCAGTAAATTTATACTCTCGACTGAGTTTTGGTTTGTTTTGAACAACTAAGTATGGACTAAAAAATACTGTTATGAATTTTCAGTGTAGAAGACAAAGATCTGCACACTTTTGTCAAACAAATGGAGATGATTCACCTTGGCTGGAGAACTCTCTCAGCTGAACAAACAACTCAACTGCTCTCTGGAAATCAGAAAGAGGAGCAGACACGCTTACATCTGCAAAAAAGTTTTGGCATCACAATCCAATCATGAAAATCGAAGGTTTAGACTTCCTAATTAAAACATCTGGATTAATCAGAGGGGTAAGTACGGATCCAGTCGTACCTAACATCATTTTCAACATTCAAGGTCAACAGACACCGAAGCCCCTTTCTTCTACTGGGTAATGAAGTTTGAAAATCGACCCGCAAAAAGGAGCTGATGAACTATTTCTCAATAATTTCAGAGGGGATCATGAGCTGTGGTGGAGAAAAGGAAGAATAAATACATTCTGGGTGAGGGGAATTCCATCTAAGTGGTTTTTTGGAAGAATCTGCACGGGATAAAAAAATCTCATAAAAACTGATGGGATTGTGTCCTGAAGGAAAATACAGGGGAAAAAAAAGAAACAGCTCAAGAAATACAAGAAATTTCAGGAGAAACGTGGCCAAGGACAGTTTTTTCTGGTCTCAGACTGGCCTCTGACCTGGTAACTCGATCCGTGGGCCTTTAAGAATGAAAAAAAATCTCATTTTCCACTTTCACAGACATCAGATTTTGGAAGATATTGCCAAGAATAATAAAATACAAGTATTGTTTCCTCCCCATAACTCCAACCTTCAGTCTTTAATGTGCATCAGTCAGAGCAACATACGACTAAGGACATGGAACAGCTCAAATTTTTGCAATTTCTATTTTTCACCAACAACAGGAGTTTCTTCCATCTTTCAGCTGAGCTGACGTGAAAAATGACATTCTCAAAAATCTTTACCCCATGGTCTACTACTCCAGATAATGTTGGAGCCGCTATCAGCTGACTGCTACATCACCCACTTGACATTGCAGAGCATTAAATCCTAGGTGTCAATGCAGCGTTCTGCTTCCAATGATGAGAAATTAACTGTTTGCCTGAAATTGTCCACGTCTGTACCCTAAGATGACAAAGTTGAGCCAAGATTTTCCAATGTGAAATGCAAAAGGGATTTTTACACTCCTGGGATCAATGTAAAATTCAACCTTAGAAAACCAAGCTCACCGCTTCACTCAAGCTGATGGTGATAGAATCATAGAATGGTTGGGGTTGGAAGGGACCTTTCAGATCATAAGTCCAACCACCAACCCAACACTGACAAAACCACCACTTACCCATGTCCCTCAGCACCACATCTGCCCCGCTTTTAAATCGCTCCAGGGATGGAGACTCCACCACTGCCCTGGGCAGCCTCTGCCAAGGTTTGATGACCCTTCCAGGGAAGACATTTTTCCTAATATCCATCCTAAACCTTCCCTGGTGCAACTTGAGGCCGTTTCCTCTTGTCCCATGGACTGTTCCTTGGGAGAAGAGACCGACCCCCCCTGGCTACACCCTCCTTTCAGGGAGTTGGAGAGAGCCAGAAGGTCTCCCCTCAGCCTCCTTTTCTCCAGGCTCAACACCCCCAGCTCCCTTAGCCGCTCCTCACCAGACTTGTGCTCCAGACCCCTCTCCAGCTCCGGTGCCCTTCTCTGGACATGCTCCAGCCCCTCAAGGTCTTTTTTTTTTGGTGAGGGGCCCAAAACTGGACCCAGCCCTCGAGGTGGGGCTTCCCTAGTGCCCAGTACAAGGGGATGGTGGTCACAGCTCCAGTCCTTCTGGCCACACTCATAAAGGCCAGGATGCTGGTGGCCACCTGGGCACACTGCTGGCTACCTGCAGTCCAATCTATCTGCACTTTAGGCATCTATTTCCTTTGTCTGCTTTAAAGACACTTATGTATGTTCAACTGTGCAAAGGTCAGAATGCAGAGGTTGCCCTGTATGTTGCAATGTCTCTCCTTCTATCCCTGCAAACAGATTGGCAGAACTGATTTTATTTTTTTTTTTTTTTAAAGAAGAAATAGAACAAAACCGCTTTAAGTCCATGAAAATCATACGCTCTGCTGGCAGAAAATCTTTGGGGATCTTTTTTTTTTCCTATAGAGCTGTAAAAATAACCAGTGCTCATAATACCTACAAAGCCACCAAAAGTCTGCTGGGAGAAGATCCCAGGTGAACGTCCCGTGTCGACACCGCTGCAAATCATTAAACAAGGTCTAAAGGCGATCGCTGATACCAACGTTCCCCAAGCACGGAGGCTCCGGAGCTCACGTCCAGTTTGGAAAAAGACGCAGTGATTTTCAGGTTGTGCAGCCTTAGCATTTCCCTTATCGAGAGCCCTCACCCTGTAAAATTTCCCACCTTCCTAAGGCTCCACATGAGCTCTCAGTGGAAGCAGAATGGAATTTAAGAGTAATATTTCTTAGTGCAAAGCACTTTCCTGGAAGGCCTGTCCTCATACACCCTACTGGCCGTGCAGGAAAGTTTTGAGATGACATCCATGTTCCTCAATCTGGCCTTAAAAAGTACTGGTATCCACTTCAGGGGTTTTACTGACTTTGATTTTGCCTTTTTTTACATCAAGCAGTAGCAGAGACACATCTCTGAACACAGGAATTCAGACTAGGCAAAAGTATAAGTTTGAGTAACCTTAAACTATCTTTACTAGTGTTCTAAGTTTACCAAGGGTAAATTCAGTGTCTCAAGGTATCTGAAATCAAGAGTATCTTTTTTTTAAAAAAAATAATCATAGAACCATAGAATGGTTGGGGTTGGAAGGGACCTTAAAGACCATCCAGTTCCAATCCCCCTGCCCTGGGCAGGGACACCTCTCACCAGACCAGGTTGCTCCAAGCCCCCTCCAACCTGCCCTTGAACCCCTCCAGGGATGGGGCAGCCACAGCTTCTCGGGGCAACCTGGGCCAGGCTCTCACCACCCTCACACCAAACAAGTTCTTCCCCACATCTCAGCTCCATCTCCCCTCTTTCAGTTTAAAATCATTATCCTTTGTCCTAGGGCTCCCCTCCCTCATCAAAAGTCCCTCCCCATCTCTCCTGGAGCCCCCCCTTGAGGGACTGGAAGGGGCTCCAAGGTCTTCCCGGAACCTTCTCTTCTCCAGGCTGAACCCCCCCAACTCTCTCAGCCTGTCCTCTGGGAGGGCTCCAGCCCTCCCAGCATCTCCGGGGCCTCCTCTGGCCCCGCTCCAACAGCTCCATGTCCTTCTGCTGTTGGTGGCCCCAGAGCTGGAGGCAGCACTGGGTGGGGGGGTGTCTCCCCAGAGCGGAGCAGAGGGGCAGAATCCCCCCCCTGGCCCTGCTGGCCACGCTGCTGGGGATGCAGCCCAGGATGGGGGGCGCTTTCTGGGCTGCCAGCGCACGTTGTCAACTCATGTTGAGCTTCTCACCCCCCGACACCTCCAAGTCCTTCTCCTCTATTTCCAGCAGGACAGAAGAGCAGGCAGCTGCAACCACTGTGGAGATGTTAAAGGTTGTGCTCGTGTTCCAACATCTGCAGCAAAAAAGCCCTCCGCAGCCCAGGCTACAGGTGCCAAAGCACTCACTAAGGGGAAAAACAAGCTATTAGAAAATATTTTTTTCTCTGAAGTTAGAAGGCAAGCCAACTGTTCCAAGGGCTGCCAAGAGCAGCCAAGTCCAACTCCCTTTGACTTCATTCATATAAAAAAAAAAATATTTCCTTCCTGCTCATTTAAGAAAGAATTTAACAGGAACAATTCAGAAAAAATAATATTATCAAGCTAATCTCTGCACAGACAAAAAAAACCACCCCAAAACCTAGTGAAAATCAGCCAGAAGAGAAGGAAAACTTGGTTTTGGGTATTTACAACCCAAATTTATACAGTTTCAACATTTGCAAAATAGAGGTCCGCCCACAGGAACTTTTTCTACATATACTTATATATTTATTTTTTTCAGATGTGAAATTCATGGGCTTGGTATTATCAGACAAACGGAACAAGTGAGAAAAGCAAGAAAATGCCCGGCGCCGGGGGAAGGCGACCATCTGGTCTCTAAGAGAGAAATACAATGGGGAAGGAGCTGAATTTGGCAGCTCGGGACTGGAAAGCATATGGTCCGTTTCCTCTGAACTGGGCATTTTTTTGCCTTTTCTTAGCTTGGGGCAGCCCTTACCGGACCTCGGGGAGTTTGCATGAAGCTTCCTCATACTGAAAATTAAACTGTAAGAGGCTCAGAGCTGTTTGCTTCGGGTCATGTCCAAGCAGGGTAAGTAGGAAAAAAAAACAACTTCAAAATCTCTGTAATCTTTTGAGATTGCTGTGCTTTTTGTGGTGGGTTTTTTTCACTTTCTGAATGGCTGCTGATTTTTTTTTTGGGTGCTAATTTTTCACCAGACACAAACAAGGTCCTCCTTATACTGTTTTCAAAAAATATACATAGGACAAATGCCCCAGTATTTGTCTAATTTGTATAATTCCAGGTATAACAAAACAAACAAAAAATGGGGGGGGGGGGGAGAAGGCAGGACTGAAACACAGCAATAAAATCCTACCAGTATTATTTGGGTCAAACGTATTTGAGCTCAGAGTAAGTTTATTCTTAAACAACCAAAGTTAATCTTTTTGTTTGTGTATTTACTAACAGTTAGAGGACAAGCTCCTGAGCACCGAGTTCATTCATGGAATGATAAAATAAATCAGAAAACCCTGAAATTACCACAAATTGAAGATTTAAAAGTCTACACTGGTAGAAAATGGACTAAATTTTCATGTAAAAGTCCCAACAAAAGGACTGGAAGGAGTTACATGGGAACAGATTCAAATTTTACACATTCACACCAGCACCAGAGACAGTGTTTCAGGTTCTTTGTCCATCCAGTTTAACACAAGGTTTTGTTTCAATGATAAACAGAAGTTTCAATGATGTTTTCAGATCAGCGATTTAAACGAGATAAATACAGAATGCTGCAAATGGTTCTGCATGGACCACTGGGGTGTCTGGGAGCACCAGCACCCTCTGAAGGGGGTCACAGAATCCCATGGGGTTGGAAGGGACCTCTGGAGATCATCCAGTCCAACCCCCTGCCAGAGCAGGGCCACCCAGAGCAGGTCCCACAGGAACGTGTCCAGGAGGGGTTTGAATGTCTCCAGAGAAGGAGACTCCACCACCTCTCTGGGCAGCCTCTGCCAGGGCTCTGCCACCCTCAGAGTGAAGAAGTTCCTCCTCATGTTGAAATGGAACTTCTTATGTTCAAGTTTGTGCCTCTTGTCCTGTCCCTGGGCACCACTGGGAAGAGTCTGGCCCCACCACCCTGTCCTTTAGCTCTTGCTCAGCATCGATGAGGTCCCCTCTCAGTCTGCTCTTCTCCAGCTGAACAACCCCAGGTCCCTCAGACTTCCCTCAGCAGAGAGATGCTCCAGACCCTCATCATCTTTGTTGCCTCTGCTGGACTCTTTCCAGCAGTTCCCTGTCCTTCTGGAACTGGGGAGCCCAGAACTGGGCCCTTATTCTTATAAGAATATTTGCATTCCAGTGCATTTAGAAAAAAAAAAACACAAGTCAAATGGAAATATTCCAATCCTCAAAGTAGAAATACTATTCTCCCCAAAGAGCACCAACAAGCACATTTAAAGGAATGAGGGGGGAGATCCAGTAGAAATAAAATGTGAAGGTTGAAAGCTCTTTAAAAAAACCCAACAAAATCTAACATTGCTATTAGAAGGGACACCGCACTGAAGACCAGCTCCCCCAAAGTGGAGAGACCTTGGAAAAAAGAGACAAGTTTGACTGCAAAAAGGGGACAGACAAAATAAAGTAAGGAAAAGTGAATCCATGCTGTAATTCTGGAAACTGTGGGTTTTTTTCCCCAGTTTAATACAGTATTTAAGGTTACAGAACAGGAAAAAAGCCACCACGTTACAAGCAAATTCAACTGAAAGGAAGTTAACAAATCTATCTGTCAAATTTGCAAGAAAAAATACTGTTATCTTCATTTTCTGCTTCACAAAGCAGGTTTTTATGTATTCACGATCCACTGTAGCTGAGAGATCTGAGCAAACTGTTACATTTAGGTGGCAAGACAAAGCATTAAATTAATAGATGACAAAGTCATCTGGTTCTGTGTTCTCTGCTGTTCTTCGCAGGCAAATCATTTCTAACCTAAATATAGGGCTTCATCCAAAGCACTGAAAGGTTAAACAAAAACCTCTTCAGTCAAAATGCTCACAGCTCTTAAGACAGCCAGCTATAAATTATTAAGTAGCTTGTCTAATTGCTTCATGATGGCATCCAAAGATCCCAGCCCTCCCTACCCCCCATCCCAAGCCGCAATTCCAGCTGGATGCACTTTCACCACAGCCCATTATTCACCGGAGTCCCCTCCAATGTGAAAATGAGGTACCAGAGGTCAGGCTCCTAATCAGAAAACAAAGAGGAAGATTCCCAGACCCACGTAACATCCTAAATCTCCGAGCTCCATCGGCGAGCTGACAACTGGAAAAACCTAGGAAACCTCATCAATAAGTAACGGGGAAAGGAAGGGGATTACACAGATTTTAAATCCCTCCAATTAAGTCATATACGAGGAACCGCTCCTATAAAAACTGCCCAGAACCACAGCTGGATCAGACTCTTGAATTAAAAAATAGGGAATTTTCAATAAGAGGACAAGGGTCTAAAAAGTAAACTCGATTTCCAGTTATTAGGGAAGAAATAGGCAGAGCAGGAAAAAGCAGCGCAAGATAAGAAAAAGATGTTCAGTTCATCAACAAGCACAGATTTTCCAATTCACTACTTTGCTGGTTTTTTAAACAACACATTTGAGGCAGAGGAAACACATATTTAATGACTCCGGGTTTACAAACCATAGCATGGTTTGCAAATCAAACAAAATAGCTCTTTCTTTTTTTCCTTTTTTTTTTTTTTTTTTACTGCTGGAAGTAACAGCATTCCTCATTTTTCTAAAATCCATAAATAAATCATCCCCCCACACACCAAATCAAAAGCTCTGCGAAAACGTTAACTGCTGAAATAATAAGTCTTGGCTTGAAGCTTCTTGTCTTCTTAATTTTACAGATGTTAAATATTTATTCTTTCCTGTCTACCGTCTTTCACCGAAAGGAAATTCTTTTTCTTTACAGCAAAACGCGATTGATTGATTTTAGTGTTCTCTCTTGGAAAAAGAAACATTATGAGGGATGGATCAAGTTGGTCTTTCCATGGGGTTTTCATACCAAAGTCCAGAATAATTCAAATACCTGCAGAGGTTGATACGACTGGCATAAAAGTAATCTGTAAATAGTAACGTGCAACCAAACGAGTGTCACCAAATGATCACTAACAAAGGGAAATACTCCATCCCCACTCCGGTGGTAAACATCTATCAGGAACAAGATAAAATCAAAACAAGGCAGTAAAATGTACGTGGTGCTCGTCTTGTCTCGAGAACGTTAATTGCAGGAGGAGTTGATGATTGACAGAAATCTCCCGGTCATTTCTCCGCTGGCACCAAAGAGCAATGGTAAATGCCCCAGATAAGGCAACAAGGGTTCAAAAAGGGCATGAAAATAATAATGTCCTATTGGCTCGATGTGTCTCTTTGCCTTTAACTGCTCCTGGAAAGAGAAAAAGGCAGGGAAAGAAAAAAAAAAAAAAACCACCCCACACCACGTCCCTATTTATTCTTAACCTATAATTACTCAGCCAAACTTTGGCCAATTGTTTTTCAAGACGGACAAAAGAGCCCAGCAGTAAAAGATCCAAGTGTGAAAGTTAAAAATACGGAAATCTTACTGTCAGGGTTGGTTCAGATGTCATTTATAGGCAAAAAAAACCCCAAAACAAAACAGGATGGAAGGGTTTGTTTTCCTTTATAATAGGCCAGCAATCGAAACTTGATGTGCGTGTACCGAGACGCTGGCAGTGCAAAGGTTGACGTGCAATAAAATGTGGCACCAGAAGGGTTTGTCCTTCCTCCACCTGGGCTGGAAAAGGCACCAAAGCCACACGAAACAGCACGTTTTGGGTTTTTCCCCTTCAAAGTGGAAATTAAAATTTGTTACCGCGTCTTTAATCCTAGGGGTACAAAAGATGAAGAAACACCATTCACACATGTAGAAGTCAAATAAAGGCGTACAGAGAAGGTGGTTAATTCTGAGGATGAGCACCCTTCCCTATCCTCCTCTTCTTCCCTCCCGAAGAACCCAATTGTTTAATTCATTGTTTTACGTAGGTGAAATGGACCATTAGAAAACATTAGACACCACTTAATTTATCATTTATACAAGGATGAATGCAAATCATTTTGAGGTTTGGGGTTGGGTTGGTGTTTTTTTTTTTTTTTCCCCTTCTTCCCACACCCCTAATTAATATTCATGAGGATAATTTCACAAAGGCAGTTATAAAACTATGTCAGAGGCAGCTCGAAAATATAGTTGTGCTGAGGCAGAAAGAGGAAATTCTCTCCCCTCCTCGGCCCTGAAAGGGGGGATTTAAACTCAACGCAAGCGTTTAGTGAACGATGGGGGGGTGAGGGGGGGGGTGTGTGTTATAATATTTGGGAGTTATTCATGACGCAAAAATAACCCTGTGGAAAAGCAGATAACGTTATACAAAAGCTAAGTTCATTTGTTCTGGACAGGTGGCCGGTCTGCAACTCCGTGGCGGCATCCAAAGCCCGCCCACAATAGCCCTAAAGACGATTATGCAAATGTTCCTTATTCCCTGCTATTTTCCCAGGAATGGGAGAAGGGCTCCATGTGGAAGAAGCAATTGTTTCCCACTCATGTGGAAAACAAACGGAGAGAAAGAAGGGAGGGAATGTGACCGGGAGATAGCGACACGTACCCGCGACCGGGGCCGGCTCTTCTGCTTTCTCGAGTTGAAAAAAATGCTTGAAATGGATCAGAACGTGATTTTCACCCCGAAACGTTGATTCCGAGGCTCAGGCAGGGAGCGCAGAGCCCAGGAAACGCATCCTTCACCCGCAGCTATTTTACGTTTTTTACCTTCTATTCTACCCGGGGATAAAATTTTGAGGTGGTAACTCTCCACGGCGCCGAGATGTGACCGGTGGGGCCGCCCGACGCTTCGCTGGAACAAGCGGAAAGTTCCTAAGGGATAGGCAGCAGAGCATCCATTTATCCGGATTTTGTCCGAATTTCATGCCCTTGAAGGATTTTTTTTTTTGTTCCTAAGCCCACATCTCGACCACAGAGAAATTAAAAACCAAATGTGAAATCAAAGTCGATGCATTTGCTTCGCTTCAGTCCTTCAACAATTATTCATTTAAACCTGTTTTATTAAAATATAGCACCTTTTACCAGAATATGGACCAGTTTAAAGGCATGTAAAAGTTATTCTTAAAAAGTATTAGAACAGTCCTTGTGTTTCAAACCCACCTCTTTCCAAAACCCATGGCTTAAACCACCCTTTTCTCCATAAAATGCTTTTCACCTCTCCTAAATATCAATTTTCCAGCTAAATACCCACCTAAATAATTCAGCTTTCCTTCTGCTTATACAGTAACTGGATCTGATGGGATTCAGGACACAGAAAAGACTGTAGGGAACCAAACGTGATGCAACCAACCAGCAGCCTGCAGCTTTATTAATTAACAGTTAGGCATGGCTAATTGTAATTATAGGGGCATGACTGTCCCTATGCACAAAGCGCCAGGTATTAAATGGATCCAGAGAGGCATTAACGGGCCAGAAGTTGTAACAGATAAATTTATGAATTTTTTCCATGAATTTTTTCAATTGATTTCTTACACAGTTGGGGACTGGGCTCCGCAGCTCAACCTTCCAGTCGCAAACGGGTCCAGGAGCGGCTGCATTAGTGGGAGGGAGATTCTCCATCCATCAGGGCCAAACGGCTGCATCCCATTGAGGGATGCATTTAGGACAAGAGGAAATGGTCACAAACTTGAACATAAGAAGTTCCACCTCAACATGAGGAGGAACTTCTTCACTGTGAGGGTGGCAGAGCCCTGGAAGAGGCTGCCCAGAGAGGTGGGGGAGTCTCCTTCTCTGGAGACATTCCAACCCCTCCTGGACACGTTCCTGTGGGACCTGCTCTGGGTGGCCCTGCTCTGGCAGGGGGTTGGACTGGAGGATCTCCAGAGGTCCCTTCCAACCCCAGATCATTCTGTGATTCTGTGATTCTCTGTAATCCAGCAAACCCAGGAACTGGTTCCCACTCCAGGAACCGGTTTCATTCGAGCTGAACAAGCAGCACAAGTTGTGATATTGATTCAATAATCAATATTTTTTCTTCAGTTCACTATTATTCTTTACTCTTCCTGGTCTAACAGGACCCGGTTTCCACAGCTGCTAGGAGGCGGCTAAAATAAGAAATAACTATCTGGTTGACCTTCCCTTAAAAAAAAGACGCAGCAATGAGCGTTACAGCGAGCCTCAAAGTTTGGGGAGTGTAAATGAGAGGCGCAGCGTTAAGGATAATCAGCATTTGGTGATTTAACGGCCCGTAAATACCTTTTCTGCTTTAGGACGAGAGGAGATGGCCTCACATTGCACCAGGGGAGGTTTAGAATCATAGAATCATTTAGGTTGGAAAAGACCCTTGGGATCATCGAGTCCAACCATCAACCCTACTCTACAAAGTTCTCCCCTAGGATAGATATGGATATTAGGAAAAATGTCTTCCCAGAAGGGGTTGTCAAGCCTTGGCAGAGGCTGCCCAGGGCAGCGGTGGAGTCTCCATCCCTGGAGGGATTTCAAAGCTGGGCAGACGTGGTGCTGAGGGACATGGGCCAGTGGTGGTTTTTGTCAGTGTTGGGTTGATGGTTGGACTCCATGATCTGGAAGGTCCCTCCCAACCTCGACCATTCTATGAGTCTATGATTCTAAGGAAAGTGACACAGGTTTTCACCCCATTCCAGCCCTGTAATTTAAAACAAGAAAGATAAAAGCTGCCTCCTATACAAGGACGTATTTTGTTTCCTTTTAAATGCATATATTTTCAAAACTTAGTTATTTATGCTTCTTTTTGCTCCACCTCACCATCACCTAATCCTTGAGCCAGGTTTCCAAAGTTGCTTTGCTTTCCCAGTTGCTGGAAGTTTGTTTCCAGTGCTGATCCCTACCTTTTCTCCCTTCATATCCCATCAACTCACCAGCTTCACGCTGATCTTCGAGTCAAAAAGAACTTCTTGGCACTTCCTGCCATTGCTTTAAAGCGATTAATAAAATCCTCCTCACATCATTGGCATTTTGGCTGCTTTTCCTCATTCAACAGAATTTACAAATCAAAGCACTCAGTGAAGTCTCTCTCGCTCGTCGGTCCATCATACGGACACTGCCTTTATCGTGTCTCCTGCCCGTCTATAATTACACCGTTGTTATTTTGACACTCTTTACAATTTATATTCTTATTTTTTTTCCCCCAAGGTAACAAGTGCTTTGCGTTTCCATGAACTCCACTCTTCTCTCTCCCTCTTTCTTGTGGGAAGCTCCTCCAGGACCAGCCGATCTATTGGCTTCTGGGCGCTCTGGACATCTTCCAAATATCTTTCAGCTATTTCTTTTTGCTTCTTCTCAATTACTCCTTGTCTTTCAGCACTGACACTTCTCATTCCGATGTTCCACTTCAGAGTTCTCTTCTCTCGCGCCACAACTCATTTCAGGTTTCTCTCTGCACACTCTTCTGAACATCCTTCCCCTACCCAGACATTTCTCTCTATTTCCATTTTTAACACCAACTCTCCAGTCAATCTCTGTTTTTTTAATCCCTCCCCTGAAACTTTGAACACTTTCCAGCCCAGCAGCTCCTCATTCTTTACCCACCTCTATTTCTTTGTCTTGACCTGGCAACACAAAACTTGATCAGCCGTTCCTATAATCTCATTTTTTATGCCGTTCCACAGCTCTTCACCATTCATTTCTTCTTTCACCAGAGACAAAATTCCACACACACCCCCCAACTCCTTTGTTTTCTTCCCTCTATCTGGCTCCTTCCATCTGTGCTTATCGTAGATCTTCGTTCTTGACACTTTTTTGGTTGCTCTGAGCTTCAGTTAATGCCAGCTCTAACTTTAGCTCTGGAGGTGATTCTGTGCCAGAGGAAGCCTTCGACAGGCGGAGGAACATGCCCTGATTTACTGCAAACTCCCTCCAGAATTATCAATTCTCGGGCAATTCACTGAATCTTCAGAGGGCAGGGACTATTCTGAGACTGAACTAGAGACTTGCTCACGAAAATAATCAGGAATTTCAGAGAGAGTTAAAAAGGTAAGCACAAGCACGGCTAAAAAAAATATAGCTATTTTAATTAAAGCATGCCTGCAGGTTATGGCAGCGCTCGTATCGCTTTGAGGATTATTTCTGCATATTAGAAAGATTTTTTGCAGATGAGAATACCCCTACCAGCTGTAATTATATGACCGTACATAACTGGATTTTACTAAAAGTTCTGCTCTATGTTTCATTTAGTAGATTGTATATATTAATTTACATTACCGGTCTTTAGGTATACAGAAAATAGGTCGACAGAGGGACAAAAAGCATTTAGAAGATGAAAATAGGTTCACAGAGACAATACTGTTTACCGAAGGGGGAACAAATCCAGCCTCCTGTAAGAGTCCAACCCACAGTCTTGTCCCCATCACCTTTTTTCCACCCAAAATTCCTTTAACCATGACCAGAAATCACATCACACACGGCGCTGTGTACGCTCTCCCTCTCGGGAGCTTCTTGCCCCACCACACATCACCAGGCATTCATCCACAATGGGACCCACACGTAGATGCTCCCCTCTCTCCTACTTTGCAATTACTTGACAAATCTTATATTTATATAAATCTTATATTTAATATAAGAGCCACTCGCTGAGCTACAGCCAGGGGCTGGTGCAGGACACGGCACTGGAGATGTCCTGCTCCAGACACTGTCCCCACAGCCTGGTGACACACAGGCTCTTAGACTCTCAACAACTTCATTTTTCTCCCCAAAATTAATAGGTAAGAATACAACATAAAAAAATAAAAATAGAAAAGATACTGTGAATAATAAATTATAACAAAATCTCCTTTGAAAATTAGATCCTAATAGCCCTTTTTTCTTATTCATATCATTATACACGTACCTGAGAGGATAGAAAACACATTTTTTCCCCCATTTTTGGCATGCAAAACCACATATGATTAATTTAGCATATAATTAACATACGTTTGTCAACTCCTTGTTTCACTGTAGGCCTCTAGCCCAGTATTTTCTGCACAGCTCCACAGATAGTGCCACCATTCATTATTCAAAGGTTTCTGCTGCAAACCAAAGATGTCCTGGTAAATAACAGCTTTGGACTCATTACAAGATGAGCCTTGTTTGAGTTTCTCCTTGTTACAGGTAACTCAGTTGTTCATTCTTAAAATATTTTTGCCCTTTGCGTGTTATCGGGAGGTTGCGCGGAGAAAAATCTTCGCTCCGAGCCACGGGGAGAAGAGGAAAAAGAAATTCATTGTAAAATAATCAGCTGCTCCTGGGAGACAGAGACATTGCCGTGTGCCAAGTCAAATTAATCCCAGACACAAAGATGTGAATAAAGCTTTAAAAGTGAAGATAAAGCCGGGAAATTAAATAGATCACTCAGAGAAATAAAACTAACTTCATTCGGTACTGTATTTTACACGCCGGCCAATGTGTGCTTAAAATCCCAAGTTTCTGCAAAGGGAAAACCGCTCTTCCCATGAATGTTTGGAAACCAAAAAGAAGAGAGCACTTTACAGAGAGCCCGGAGGACGCAGATGGGCTTTCTAAAGTCTTGTTTTAAGCAAATGCATCAAGAGCAAAAATTCTGCGAAGAAAAGCCAACCAAATCTGGTTTTAAAAGATCTGAAAGAGAATCAGAACCAAAGTGAACTTCATTCATATTGAAATCAGCATCGCTAGATAATGGATTTTAAAAGAACAACTTTTATTTAGCCCAGGGCAAGCTTCAAATTTGCAGTCTGGTCTCATCTCGCCCCTCAAACCTCTCCCTTTATCGCGTTTTTCATTTTGCCTCCTTTATATAAACGGCGCGTTTCTGAACACAAGACGTCAAACGCGGCTCTGACGCGACTTAATTAACTTCTACAGGGGTGGGTCATTAGAAAACATTTATATATTGTTGCAAATTTACATAGCGCTGTACAAACACAGAAGGAAACAGATTTCCTACCTGGAAGCACTTAAAACATGAATAAAACCACCAATAACCCGGGGAATCAAGGGTGGCAGATGAAGAAATTACGGAGTGTTTTAGGGGCACAGAACGGTGTCACTGAAGGCAAAATAGTCAAGAAATTAATGGAAATGAACTCAAAACTGAGATAAGTTAATACACATGGGCACGTTGCTTTAGAGCTTCACAAACAAGGAGCTTAATACAGCAAAGGACAGAAAAAGTAATAGAGTAAAGGACAGAAAAACATTTGTACATAGGAGAAAAGCACAGAAATCTATATCAAATATTTCCCTGAATATTGAAAGTAAGTTGTTGTTCAAGTCATTTCAGTTCCTACAGAAGGGATGTTAGCACTTCGGCGACTGAAAAAGACATCCTCGCAGCAATAAAGAGACAAAAAATGAATCAAAACAAACCTAAAATACAAAAAACTGATCACCAAGAATGATATCTCACTGTTTTCCAAATTAGAACCTAACTCGTTTGAGAAAGAAAGACAAAAGGGCAAATTTGGGAATTAAAAGCAAATATAGAATAGAATCATCACAGAATCTACTAGGTTGGAAGGGACCTTAAAGATCATCTTGTCCAACCGTCAACCTAATTTTGACAAAAATAAACACCCACACAACAAACAAAAAGCAACACCATCTAGGTTAGAAGGGACCTTCACCATCATCGAGTCCAACCATCAACCTAATTCTGAAAAACAAACCCATCACTAAACCATGTCTCTAAGCACCATGTCAACCCGTCTTTTGAATCCCTCCAGGGATGGGGACTCCACCACTGCCCTGGGCAGCCCATTCCAAGGCTTGATGACCCTTCCAGTGTAAACATTTTTCCTAATCTCCAATCTGAACCTCCCCTGGGGCAACTTGAGGCCATTTCCTCTTGTCCCATCACCTGTTCCTTGGGAGAAGAGACCGACTCCCCCTGGCTACACCCTCCTTTCAGGGAGTTGGAGAGAGCCAGAAGGTCTCCCCTCAGCCTCCTTTTCTCCAGGCTCAACACCCCCAGCTCCCTCAGCTGCTCCTCACCAGACTTGTGCTCCAGACCCCTCCCCAGCTCCGTTGCCCTTCTCTGGACACGCTCCAGCCCCTCAAGGTCTTTTTTGTGATAAGGGGCTCAAAACTGGACCCAGCCCTCGAGGTGGGGCCTCACCAGTGCCCAGTACAAGGGGAGCATCACCTCCCAAGTCTTACTCCCCACACTGTTCCTCATACAGGCCAGGATGCTGATGGCCTTCTTGGCCACCTGGGCACACTGCTGGCTCATGTTCAGCCCACAGTCAACCAGCATCCCCACGTCTTTTTCTGCCAGGCAGCTCCAGCCACTGCCCCCAGCCTGGAGCGCGGCACGCGGTTGGTGTGACCTAAGTGCAAGACCCAGCACTTGGCCTTGGTGAACCTCAAGTGAGGTTCACCTATAGTGAGGGTTAAAGTCAGGGAAGATCTGCCTGAGACAGGACTGAAATCACACTGTACATTCGAATAAAGCAAAAGAGGATCCACTGGAATTGTTTGATATTCAACAAGCAGGCAAAAAAACCCAGAAACGACCAAAACCTGAATCAGTGACGGAAAAGCTTTCAGAAAAATCAAGGATCATAAAAACAAAGACTAAACCAACAGCCACCAGCTAAATACATCCATCCGTCCATCCATAAACCAACCTTAGCAGCAGCGTATGAACCAATTATAAGTCCATGTGCAAGCAGGGACGATTAAAAAAATCATAGACTCACAGAATTGTCTAGGTTGGAAGGGACCTTTAAGACTATTGAGTCCAATCATCAACCTAACTCTGATAAGAAACCGTCACTAAATCATGTCACTAAGCACTATGTGAACCTGTCTATAAATGTTCTGGCATCCTGTGATATCGATGTAAATGAGGGGTAATTAATGGGGTTAAATTGCTTCTCACCTTTAAGGAATATCCTAAAACCACGCCTGATTTTACCTCATTTATTTTTGCATCCTATCCCATTGCTTCTGCGAAATGGGACCACAAGCGGTACCGAGCTTATGAAAAAACACATACACAAGGTCATCTTGAGACGGCAGCTGCTCCGCGCATTGGGATTTTCATTACTGTGAATGTTGGGACGTGTATCGGCACGTAGAGGAGCAAATACATCTTTCCAGACACTCTGAAAGGCAGCGGCGACAGTTCTTCGTTTTGGTTTTCATTCTCCGCTCCCACAACGGGGAAATTTCTGGGCACGGCGCCAAATGATATTTAATTAAAAGCTACTCCCGCTTTCGATTCTTCAGTAACTTAGTTACTGGCTCTGTTGACCGTTTATGCACCGAATGGAATTTAATAAAAAAAAAAACAAACCCTGGGTTTCTATTGTGTTTACAGAACCAGTGACGGTATAATTTTGAGTGTAGACACAGCTGACGGTGCAGTTTGCTTAAAAAAAACCCTCCAGATAGGTAAAACACAGAAAAAGTTGAGAAAAAAAAGCCCCAATTCCATGGACTATTATGTACATTAATGTTCTACAAATGGTATTTATTTTAGTTTACCGTTTCACAGAATCACAGAATGATCTGGGGTTGGAAGGGACCTCTGGAGATCATCCAGTCCAACCCCCTGCCAGAGCAGGGCCATCCAGAGCAGGTCCCACAGGAACGTGTCCAGGTGGGGTTTGAATGTCTCCAGAGAAGGAGACTCCACCACCTCTCTGGGCAGCCTCTGCCAGGGCTCTGCCACCCTCACAGGAAAGAAGTTCCTCCTCATGTTGAGGCAGAACTTCTGATGTTCCAGTTTGTGCCCATTTCCTCTTGTCCTGTCACTGGGCACCACTGAAAAAAGACTGGCCCCATCCTCCTGACACCCACCCTTTAAGGATTTACAGGGGTTGATCAGATCCCCCCTCAGCCTTCTCTTCTCCAGACTAAACAGACCCAAGTCCCTCAGCCTTTTCTCAGCAGAGAGATGTTCTTGTCCCCTCAGCATCTTTGCAGCCTCTGCTGTCCCCTCTCCAGCAGTTCCCTGTCCTTCTTGAAACCGGGGAGCCCAGAATCACAGAACTGACGCCCGGAGAGGTGGTGGAGTCTCCTTCTCTGGAGACATTCAAACCCCACCTGGACATGTTCCTGGGCAACCTGCTCTGGGTGGACCTGCTCTGGCAGGGGGTTGGACTGGAGGATCTCCAGAGGTCCCTTCCAACCCCAGATCATTCCGTGATTCTGTAGTGGCATTATCCTGCAGTGCTGATGACACACACTGATACCATCACCCGGATGGGCTACACTCGTGCTCACACCAAGGCTAAATTCCAGTGATGCTTCCTCAGCACGTCCTAAATCCTGCCCTGAATCATCCAGTATTTCACGGGCCTGAATCTGGATGAACTGTGAGAATAATCAGGAAAAAACTCTATCACTCACGACATTAGAAATTGGTTGAAGGAGCAAATCTTTGTTTATTCCTGTTACACGCAACCCCACGAGATTTGGAGTTGGTGGAATTTTACAGCTTGCTTAGTCTAAGTGATTTTAGCAAAAAAAAATATCACCACCGTTTAGTGAAAGGTTTTGTAAACTGGAGAGTACGTACGTTATTTTTAACTACAGCCTGTGACTCAAATTTAGCTACATTTAATATCTTAATTTGGAAGTTAAGCCTCACTTGAGTTCTGCGCGTTACCAAAAAGAGCACAAATATTAGGAACTGAAAAATATTTCAGAAGTTTTCTTTTTCAACATTTCTACATCACAAGCTCTTTGCCTTAATTTCTTCTTAATGCCTCAGACACTGGGGGTCGGGGTGGGGGGAATCCATCTTAGATAAGCCATATGAACTTGCAAAGTAATTAAGATTTTTTAGGGGTTGTTTTTTTTTTTTAGATTCAAGAGCCCAACTGACCAACGCACAGCAACAGCCCTTCTCTGGTTTCTCACCTTTTAAAGGAATTAAGCAGACACAGCAAAGGCCTGAAGGTCGCTGTAAAACAGATAAGGGGTGACAAGATCCAAAGCAAAGTGATGGCGTAAGCTCCACTGGTGGACAGGACTTTACACTGGGACTGGGCTGGTACGTACGGTTATAAATGGTCTGCAGAAGGTGAGGAGCAAGGAGGTGACAAGATCTGCTGACGACTGTTATTCAGAGTGGGAAAGTTAAGGGCTTGATATCAAGAACTGGAAAAGGATTTTAAGCAGATTTGAGTCACAGGGTAGCAAAATGGAAATTAAATTCAATAAAAATAAATGTAAAGAGACGCAAACAAGGAAAAAACCTAGTCCTTGGTGGACCATCTCCAGGCAGGGGCAGTATCACAGAAAGGTTTGTCTTAGAAGGGACCTTAAAGACCATCCAGTTCCAACCAGACACCTCCCACCAGACCAGGTTGCTCCAAGCCCCCTCCAACCTGCCCTTGAACCCCTCCAGGGATGGGGCAGCCACAGCTTCTCAGGGCAACCTGGGCCAGGCTCTCACCACCCTCAGGGCAAAGAATTTCTTCCCCAGATCTTATCTAAATCTCACCTCTTCACCAAGAAAAACAACTTGCCAGGAGGCAGAAATACTGCCTCATACTTAGGCAACACTTCTACTGATTAGATGATCAACACATTTTGCTTCTGGTGTTTCGATTTCATCAGCTTTCCTGGATGCTGAAACATCTTGACCACAGTGTAAACACCTGCAGGGTTCCCTGTCTCTATTTAATGTGGCCTCCTTGACACACCATCTGTCCAACAGCCACGACATGTAGGTTGTACCTCATACTGGGAACGTTAAGATCTGGCTCATATGCAGAGGTCACCATGGAAATGGTGAGTTGGGAAGGTCTTGCCACGCTACACAGCCTGAAGCTGTCCTCAAACATCAGCCCCAGCAGACCCAGTGACTCACTTCACCCCACGGAATTATGTGCTGATATAGCTCTGTTCCAGCGACCATCAGTGACAACCCCAAAAAATCATAGAATCATAGAATTGGCCAGGCTGGAAGGGACCTCCAAAGGTCATCTAGTCCGACCTCCCCACAGTCAGCAGGGACACCCCCAACTAGACCAGGTTGCCCAGGGCCTCATCGAGCCTCACCTTGAATATCTCCAGGGAAGGGGCCTCAACCACCTCCCTGGGCAACCTGTTCCAGTGCTCCACCACCCTCACAGTGAAGAAATCAAGAGCTGTGAAGATTGAAGGGGCAACGCACATCGCACGGGGAGAATTTCTGAAAATGCAGGTAGCCAAATCCATCAGTAAAAGTGTAGAAGAGGTGTATTTTCAACCACGACCTGGAGCAGAGGGATTAATGGAGACAGCCTAAACAAGAAGGACGTCAAGCACAGAAGGATAATAGCAACTGATCCAAACGTTTTTCACCATCTGGAGTATTAGAGAGAAGAACAAGAAGATATAATTTGTATTTCTGCTGAAATTAAAAAAAAAAAACGCTCATCTATCACAATGTCTGCTACCATTATTGTCCCTTCCTTCACAGATGTTCGAATGGGCGATCAAAAAGGGTTTCACTTCTATCACTTTTTCCACTGCTGTCAGTCATAGATAAAAAAACAGCTCAAGAGAAACAAAACGCTGGAAGAGAAGGAACCGAAACGTTCATCTTTACTCCAGGTTTTACAAAGCAGTCTCCACGTATCAGAAGAGCTCGTTAAGCACCACGGTTTCTTCTTGCAATCAAACCTTTTTATTTCTCTCTGGAGCCTACTGCAAGGGCACAACGCTCCTCTGCGATTGAAGGCTTCCCTGAAGATGGCACTGTACGAGCGCCAGGAGATGCAATGAATAAAGACCATCTCAAAAGTAAAGGTGTTAATGGCAAAAAGTAATTCTGCAGGATTAATGACAACCTCAGAGTTGCCAACAGCTCTAAGTTTTGCCTTCAAAATGTAATTTAAAGACCTCTGCCCTCCCTTCTCTGCCCCTGATTTTTATACCTAGAAGAATACCTTTGTTGTTATACCAAGTCTTGCACTGCTGGTGCAGAGCAAAAATGCTTATCTAGAGATAGCACAGGACCAAAAAAATCCATTTATTAATAAAAAACTAAAAAAGGGGGGACCAAACTTCTAAAATTCTGCAAGCTACAGGAAAACACGTTTCATTGTTGTACAGTAAGCGAGCAAGTAGGATCTACCCAATTCTTAGAATCATAGAATGGTTGGGGTTGGAAGGGACCTTAAAGACCATCTAGTTCCAATCCCCTACCATGGGGAGGGACACCTCCCACTAGACCAGGTTGCTCAAAGCCCCATCCATTCCATCTAATTAAAAAGATATAAATATAAATAATTTATTCCATTTCATATTTCTATTTGGTATTATTTTGAAGAATTTTCAGGAAAGATAAAAGGGCAGTGGAACTCCCCAACCTTCACAGTCTTCCACAGATGTATTTAAATCTACTCTTTAACAGAACAACAAAGTAAATAATTCTTGCCACCTTAGAAATACAGAATCATAGAATGGTTTGGGTGGGAAGGGACCTTTAAAGGCCATCCAGTCCCACCCCCTGCCCTGGGCAGGGACACCTCCCACCAGACCAGGTTGCTCCAAGCCCCCTCCAACCTGGCCTTGAACCCCTCCAGGGATGGGGCAGCCACAGCTTCTCGGGGCAACCTGGGCCAGGCTCTCACCAAACTTCTCAAGATCTTTTGTGCAATCACAGCCTGTCAGCTTCCTAATTCTAAAAAGCAAGTTTCAAAACATGAAAAATGTATTTCCTCATCTCTTGAAGCTCCGTATGTACCCAAACAGCCAGTGAGACACATTGAACAAACCGTGTGAGGCAGAATCTTTATGCAAACCTTAAAATATCTTGAGCTACTCCAAAAAGCAATTGAAAGAATATTACACAGTTCATTTCTTTTGACTACCAAATTCCTAATATTTTAATTATTTAGAAATAAAATCACAGAAGACAGAATGGTTGAGGTTGGAAGGGACCTTTGGAGATCATCTGGTCCAATCCCAGTCCCAGTAACCTACAAAATATCAGAAATGTACTTTGTCAGCTTCGAGCAAAAGAAGGGGATGGGAGAGGAGGTAGCCCAAGGCTTCCACCATTACAAAAAGCCCTACTCTTAAGAGAACAAGCAAAAAATCCCCCCAAACCGCAATTCTTGCCTTTATTTGGTGTGTAATTATTGCTACATAGGAAATTAAATCAACTTTGAAGTTACAAACCTTTGTTTCTTTGCTATACAGAGGAAAAGGAGATTGTATTTTTACTGCAGATAATCAATATGCTGTATATTTTTTTGTTCTTCTTCAAAAAATCTACCTCTCTAGGAGTGAGAAGTTCCATCTCAACATGAGGAGGAACTTCTTTCCTGTAAGGGTGGCAGAGCCCTGGCAGAGGCTGCCCAGAGAGGTGGGGGAGTCTCCTTCTCTGGAGACATTCAAACCCCACCTGGACACATTCCTGTGGGACCTGCTCTGGGTGGCCCTGCTCTGGCAGGGGGTTGGACTGGATGATCTCCAGAGGTCCCTGCCAACCCCAGATCATTCTGTGATTCTGTGAGTGAGCCATCAATATTAGTGAAAACCAGTTTTTGCAAAGGAGGATTCTGTCTGTCTGGTGCAAGTGGTACTGGGTGAGGCTGTGAAGTGATCCCTACATCCCTCTTCCCAAGGAAAGCTGGTTGAGCCATCGCACTAATGGCTTGGATGGGACCTTCTGGTTCCTATCAAGAAACATCATTTTGGTTTTGTAAATTGAAAAAGGGAAAAGGGCAGATGTCACACAGCATCGAATTCCCTGAACGAGCCCCAAGTAAGAGCCACATCTCTACAAAAAAAATGTGACAGGATGTAGGTTTTGCAATGTGTTGGTATTTCTTAAAGATATTTCCAAGAACTAGTGGTGGTGTCCTCATCCAAAGGCCTTCTGCATGAGACTTTGCAGAAGCTGTCTGCACCTAGATTCAAGTTTTTGTTGCTGTCAAGGTTGTTATGAGGGGGAGTTTGCTTCTAAATGGAGGAGATATAAGATCTAATATGCTCTCTATAAAAGAATGATCAGAAATAAACACTTTGATAGATTGTCTGGAAAAAAGAGGGCTCCAGGGAGAAGTTAGAGCAGCCTTTCAGTCCCTAAAGGGGCTCCAGGAGAGATGGGAAGGACTCTTGATGAGGGAGGGGAGCCCTAGGAGGAGGGGGAGGGGTTTGACACTGAAAGAGGGAAGATGGAGATGAGATGTGGGGAAGAACTTGTTTGGTGGGAGGGTGGTGAGAGCCTGGGCCAGGTTGCCCCAAGAAGCTGTGGCTGCCCCATCCCTGGAGGGGTTCAAGGCCAGGTTGGAGGGGGCTTTGAGGAACCTGGTTTGGTGGGAGGTGTCCCTGCCCAGGGCAGGGGGTGGAACTGGATGATCTTTAAGGTCCCTTCCAACTCTAACCATTCTGTTCTATGATATATGAACCTCTCCGTAGAAGACTTAACTTAGTTTCATAGGAGCATACACCATTCTGGTTTCATCCATGTTCTGTCAAAGCCTCCACAACCTGGATGAATTTATTCTGCTTTCTTCTTTATCTTTTTCTATCCATCGAACGCAGCACGTGCTGATTTACAGCATGTTTTCAAAACCAAAGGCCAAAAAAAAAGGACAAACCACCTAAAAACAACCCCAAATTTTGCTTTCCCCTCTCAATTTTCATCTTAAAAGCTAAGTAAAAAAACTATATCATCATTACACCTGATCACAGCTGTATATTTGAAAGCTCTTTTTAAAAAGTATCTGTTTCTTCTTATCCAGGAGAAAGTTTTACAATCGCACAGAAGAAGTAATTCTACATCCCCAACCACATTTACTGGAGGACATTCACACAGATGCTTTGCTCTACCTTAAGTGAACAGAAATTATCAGGAAAAACCAAACCAGAAAACCAAGACCAGACAGAAAATGTCTTTCAAGACACTACTATAAACAGAAGAAAAAAAAATAAATAATAATTTGATAGGAAAAAGGCAAATTTCTCGCTGGCCTATTTGGACAGACAATCAAAAAGCAAACACAGATGTACTTGGCATCCTGAGCAGAAATAAATCCAGGAATCCCAGGAGCTCACAAATTTCACATCTCAAAAAAATGTAACCAGCCCTTACTATTTTATTTTTTTTTTAAAATTGCCTCTTTATGGTTTGTGAAGGTAAAAAAAGCTTTGAGCCACATTTTTACACAATCAGTACTAAGAAAACCAGCGCTGAGATTTTTTTAATTTTTTTTTTTCCACAAATCTGCAGGCTTCCTCCTACTCAATTCGTTTCTGTTTGCAACCAGTATGAAATATGCTTTTATTCTCCTTGAAAATAGAACAAACTACCCTTTAAATGGCAAAAGATGATGTATCAAGGATATTGCTAGTGAAATGAACAGCAGTAAGAATATCTGTCAGGCAGAAAATACTGCGTCCAGTTGGAGCACTGGGTCCAGTTCTGGGCTCCCCAGTTCCAGAAGGACAGGGAACTGCTGGAGAGGGGACAGCAGAGGCTACAAAGATGATGAGGGACTGGAGCATCTCTCTGCTGAGGAAAGGCTGAGGGACTTGGGTCTGTTTAGTGTGGAGAAGAGAAGGCTGAGGGGGGGATCTGATCAACACCTCTAAATCCTTAAAGGGTGGGTGTCGGGAGGATGGGGCCAGGCTTTTTCCAGTGGTGCCCAGGGACAGGACAAGAGGAAATGGGCACAAACTTGAACATAGGAAGTTCCATCTCAACATGAGGAGGAACTTCTTTCCTGTGAGGGTGGCAGAGCCCTGGCAGAGGCTGCCCAGAGAGGTGGTGGAGTCTCCTTCTCTGGAGACATTCAAACCCCACCTGGACACATTCCTGTGTAACCTGCTCTGGATGGACCTGCTCTGGCAGGGGGTTGGACTAGATGATCTCCAGAGGTCCCTTCCAACCCCAGATCATTCTGTGAGACTGACCTAAAGTATGTTTTCACCATTTCACACTTGTAATTTCATGTTTCACTTGCTTACATGCATTTCATGTAATTAGAATGCGTGGCATAACACAATTCCCCATTGTGACTTCAATTCAATATTCTACTCCAAGCACACACTTACGTTGATTCAGATTTTTTTTACAGTAACATTTTTGTCGAATTTGTCTGCCCAAAATTCCATAAATTGGTCAAAACCTTTAAAACCTTTCACTTCAGTAGCAAACAACTGTCGGGCTTATACTGAAATGTCACTGAATGCTCTAGACAACACCTTAGGGGGTTTTGTCATTATAATTATTATGATGATGAATAGGGTTTTATTATTATTATTTCAGTGATGGTGCCAATCCAGTAAACAAGAGGAGAACATCATCTATACGGACCCTACACCAGGCCACGTATTTTTTCCAGAATCCACCTGGACAACATGTTCCCTCATCAGTGTTGGGTTTTTATTCAAAAAAACCCAAGCAAAACAGTATTATATTTTTAAATAAACCAAACAACTCTAAACTGGCATCTTCAAGATCTTTGGCACTGCGCTGACAACAAACTCGAGTACCGAGTTTTTAAGATAATTATTTACATCTTCTAAAACAACATCAAGGAATCAAGGAATGACCCAGTTGAGGCCAGTTTCACCGCTGGCCACAAAGACCCAAAAATATATAATATTTAATGTTTGAGGCAACAGTCTTTTTTTTTTATAAACTATCAGAAATAATCCCCTGGGATCTAAAAGCTGCTGCGAAACCTACTTTTTCTTCATGTTTTGCAGCAGTTCCTTGAAATATGGGCAAAGCACTTTATTTTTAAAGGAAAATTTACATGTTACTGGTAAAGAATAAGATGTAAAAGTTTCTCATCTATATATATTCTCAATATACCGTGGCTTTATGATAAAGTAGGCAAGGCAATGAGAGGGCTCCACAGCTGGAGCTCCAGAGTGGACATAAAGAATAAGCCTCATCTCCATAACACTCGCGAGAAACATCTTAACCATGGACTTGTTTATTTATAAGTATATTTAGATTCTATATTTCCCGAAGGCATTCAAAGAGCAGCATGCACTCGCTTGCCCAGATCATATAGAGGGATTTCTTTGCTGTTAGCACATATTTGTCAGATTAGCAGCACATCTTTTATTACTTTGCAGCTGCCATTTGGACTCCTCTCCTGAGGAACCTTACGTTTCCCTTCTCCCTCCCTCTTTCTGGGCCAAACAGGCAGGACCGGCTGATAAAAGGCCTTTTATCTGTAGGAAGCTGAACAAGTCAACTACTGTGTATGTAGGGTCTTACACTGAATAATCATTTATGGTAGATTTGACTTACAACATTCTCTCTCTGTGGGTTTCTTTTTTTTAGGGCTGTCAACACATTCTGGTTTGTACGGGTCTGAAAGCACAACTTCCAAGGCCGCAAAGGGGAAGAACGGCACATAGTTTTTAAAAATAGTTAAGAACACGACTACTGTACCCTTTAAAAGTAATCCTCGGGCTAAGACAAACAGCTTTAGTAGCCAAGAAGGTCTGCCCGAGTTTACCTGACATCCATCTAATAAACTGCTAAGTGTCAAGCGTAAAATCTGCATCACTGGGGTCAGGGGCTGCTCCAGAACAGGAAAGATGAGAGGCTGCTCCTGGAAAAATAGGTTCAAACATACAAATTTATGGATTTTAACTATCGCACAGCGAGCTAAATGAGCTTTTCTTTAAATGAGCTTTTCTTCTTATTTTTTGTTTAAACCAGCAGAGACTTTATCCTCAGGAAAATGAAGGTAGCATGAGCTGAGAAATACAAAAGCAATAATTTCTCAGAAATATCACTACTTAAAATATAGTCACACACAGAGTCCGAAAACACTAGTTACTCTGCAGAAGGTGCAATCAAATATTTAAGTCCACAGAAGAAAGGAATAACAACTCTTGTAAATTACCTTTGTCTACCTAACATTTATAAACCTGCTGAACTAGCTGAATTTCAGAAGAATTAATCAGCTGAAATAACTAGCTGAACATCAGGATGAAACAACGGAAGAAGCTCTACATACCTTTATTTCTGCGTGGATTATTTTTTTTAAACAAACATTTTCGTTTTAATTACACTCTCCAGAGTATCATTCTCAGGCAATTCAGCGACTGCTGGTTTTCCCTAAATTACAACCTTTTGATTGTAACAGAGAACGTGCTCATTAGGTAAAGAAACAGTGTTATGTTGGAATATAAAAGATTTTTTTTTTTTAAATTGATGGCTCCAGAATAAAGGCAGGGCTGAGAAAGTGCAGAAATGCAAATAGAAGACAAAAGAAAGCTGAAAGACAAACGGTTTTCAACTTGTCTACACTGTGCTGCAAAAGATGAGGAAGGGATGAAGGTGAATATAAGAAGTTCCACCTAAACATGAGGAGGAACTTCTTTCCTGTGAGGGTGGCAGAGCCCTGGCAGAGGCTGCCCAGAGAGGGGGTGGAGTCTCCTTCTCTGGAGACATTCAAACCCCACCTGGACACGTTCCTGTGGGACCTGCTCTGGGTGGCCCTGCTCTGGCAGGAGGTTGGACTAGATGATCTCCAGAGGTTCCTTCCAACCCCACATCATTCTGTGATGCTGTGATCCATTCTGTGATTCTGTGCTGCTCATCCACCAAACATTTGCCTTTTTACCTAGAAGCTTTGGGGATAAATAATCCCAACCTGCATTTACGAGCTTATGGCCAACCCGTAGATCTCTGCACGGAAATCCCCAGCGGCGATTAGCGAACCAGGACGCTTTTCCCACCCCTGAGGAAATGATCCCAGCGTGACAGCCGAGAACAAGGGCAGGAAGAGAACAAAGCAGGGAAAGGAAGGCACAGCCATTGCCAGGGGACTGTGACAAAGGAGGGGGGTGAACGGCCAAAGAGGTGGCTCAGGCAGGACCTGGGCGAGCAAACAACCGTGAGAATGAAGACGCATTTTGGGGCTGGAAAAGCCCCACAGAGGTTTGGGAATCTCCACACTTCAAGGTTTTCCAAACGCGAAGGGATGAGGCAACCTCACCCAACTGCAAAGTTAGCCCAGCTTTGGACCAGGTTGGATGAGATAACCTCCAGGAATCTCCTCCAGGCAAAATTATCCTGATTTTAACACTAAGAGTAGAAACAGAGCTCCATCACTCAGCAAAGCTCCCAGGAAAGGAAGAGCCATGACTGTGGCTGAAAAAAGGGATGGGTGGTGAGACACTGGCCCAGGTTGCCCCAAGAAGCTGTGGCTGCCCCATCCCTGGAGGGGTTCAAGGCCAGGTTGGAGGGGGCTTGGAGCAACCTGGTCTGGTGGGAGGTGTCCCTGCCCAGGGCAGGGGGATTGGAACTGGATCACCTTTAAGATCCTTTCCAACCCAAACCATTCTATGATTCTATGACTTACGGCAGTGATACCACCTTCATTCCTGACCTATGAACCTTTAAATCCACCGCCACCTGATCTCCATCCCAATTTTTCCTCAAGAGTGTTCTCACCACACACCTGACCCAGACACCTTATTCCAACACGTTTTCTGCTTCACTGTCCCTCGTCTTCCCCCACTTCAGCCACCTCCTCTCCTACCAAACCCCAGAAACATTGCACGGATAATCCTGCTGCCCATGCCCTTGGATGCAAGAACTGGTTTTTGATCAAGGGAAGGAAAAGTACGAGAACTTGGATGAAACAGCCATTAAAATACAGTTTGAATAATTTTTTTTTTTCCTCCAGAAGAACACTAAAAATCTGAATAGAATGTGGGCTCTTTTACTGTAATCTATATGCCCTGCATAGTGGTTATTTGTCACATATTCTAAAATATTGCCAAGTGTATCCCACTCCCTTCTTCCAAGTCGTTTCTAAAAGAACATTTAAAAGTCCTTCATTTAAAAGGAAAAGGTAAAAACTCTTTGTATTAGGGAGGAGACAAAGCCAGACTTAAATAACTCTGAGATGAATATGTGACGTGGATGAAGGATACTGGTACGGAAAGCCAGGAAATAAAAGAAGAGCTTTCCTCTTGTAAATCCAGGACAAGATATGTGAAAAAGGACCACAAATAGAGGTGGAAAAGACCAGGTAAAGTATGACTGGTATGGGCTGGTGACTCAGTGCTGGTGCTGCTACTACTTCGGAGGCCCAAAGTTTCCACTCGGTTTATTTTTAAAAGCCCTGAGTTGCGACCAGCCCGCCCTCTTAAATCACGGGAAAGAGAAAAGCAGATATTGGGAAGGATGACGGTTTGGACTGAACGTTGTCAGAAAAAAGCTGAAGCGTTGACGCAGTTAGACAAAAAAAAGAAAACAACACCCAAATACACACAAGCTCCAGTAGAGAAACCAGCGGTGCCGCAGAAACAGCTCACAGATAACTCCACGGACTGAAAAATACACTGCCTGCTTCACGAAATCTGAAAGACCAAGTAAAAACCAAGAGTTTTTAAGAATAAAGTTTTTCATCTGAAAGCAGAGCCACTTACACGTATCAAAATTCCAGGCAGTGGATGCTTGGGAGCGCGGTAATTGGAAAGAAAAATAACAGCTAAAAGCAGGCGAAGAGAAATTCGCTTGCATCAGTTCAGCAAAAAAAAATGTAGTTTCTTTCTGAAGGGCTTTCTTTGTAGAAATAGCGTAATTCTAAGCTGAGCAACGCCTTTATAAGGAACTAGATGTTTTCACTGAAAATAGAAGCTGACAGTCCACCTCTGTTCTTAGAGAAATATTATTTTAACCTAAAGAATTCCCTAAAAGCTGTAGCACATAGCTTAGCATTTTTAAAAGGCTGCCTTTTAAAAGTCTTTTTAAATGGACAACTATTTCAGTGTAAGGCATTTTACTTTTGCTCTAAGAGAAGAGAACAGTCAGTGAGACAAGACCTAAATCAGATACCTGACTTTTTTTCCCCCCCGCTTTAAGCGCTGACGTGTTTCTTGGAGAAGAAAAAGTACAACAACGACTGAATGCAAAATCTACATAAAAAGAGCAGGTCACCGATAATATTGTTTGGAATGTCACACATAGACCCATAGTCTTTGTTCCATGCAAAGTATATTATATTAAATGTTAAACGGACATTTAATATAGAGAATTCTAAAGAGCTTCTTGTTTTGCGGTAAAAAGGGAAACGTGCAGTAAGAGGTTGAACTGTGACAAGTGCAGAATAGTATCAATAATCCCATTATAACACCTGATTTGTCAAACTTGTCTCTACAAGTTATTCTAAAATCCACAATAGTCTTCTTAACCATTTATGAAATGGAGCAGATCACGTCTTTGTAGCGTTCACGGCCACTGATTCTCCATGCTTTGTCGGAAAGAATGGCATGAATAGCCACTAAGTCCTTCCACTTCATTTTCTTCAACCTCTTATTGATATCCCGGTGGTTTGAATGGTGTCCGACTATAGGAAAATATAATACAAAGGTAGTATCAAGCAGGTGTTTTCTTTCTGGAAGCACTAAGTTCTGTTGCTGTATTATCCAGCGTCGTGGCTTAACGGACCACGGTCATCAATATGCATGATGTCCCCATCGGGCAGTGGCCGGGAAGCGGGTACAGATCCTCTCCCCAAAAACACAACCTCTCAACCTCTGTCCAGCTGAGATTTAAGACGAAGCAACAAAAGAGTCCAGGCTCCAGGTGTATCTGAAATCACGTGCGTACACGCATTCCACAACAAACAGGAGATTTTTCAGGAAAGTGGCAAGGAATAAAGACGCTTATTTAGAGTGATTACTCACAAATAAATACGTATTTCTCATAATCCACGTCGGAAAACAGGTTTTCCTCTTAGTTTTGTACCTTAACTGAATGAATCCAAAGCTCTTTCAGAGATCACCATGGATTATCCAGAAGAAATATCATAAACTAAAAGGTGATATTGAATAAAGAATACTTATTTTGTCTCTTTCAATTATCTCCTTGGCTTTTTTCCTGGTAGAAAATTTTCTTCCAGAAAAAAGCTTTGGGTGCTGCTACTAATTGCAGGACACCTCTAGAAAGTAAAACATGAAAAGGTTCTTAAATTATAAGGTTATTTTTTGAACAGAAAATGAAAGCAGAAAGCAAGGCAATTATTTAGACTTTCATTTAGACAAAGGTTATTAAATTCTTGGACTGAAAGGTGAAGATGCTCCATAGATCACTGATTCTAACCTGATTAAAGTTGTGTAAGCAGAGGAAGTCTCAAAGACAATTAAAAGACAATTAACTCTAGCTCTTTAAAAGAAATTAATTCCTCCAAAACAGAAAAAACGAGCAAAACTAACAACAAGCAAATATTTAGACAGACTGGGACAAATAAATTCATCAGAAAATTAAAAAAAAAAAAGAATAAAATTGTGTAGAAGGCTTTAAGAAAAATATACACAAAATGGAAAAAGAGAAGGTTGAATTTCTCAGCAGGGGGAAATTCTGTTGGCTGATGGAATGATGGACAACGCAGTGGAATTAGCAGTAATACACACCCTACATCAGGTGCACAGATTAAATTTATCAATGGCCTTTAAAAAACCAACCACAATCAATATTCTGTATTTGGAAAGCAGCGGTTTGCTTCTAACACAAAGGTATTTGTACCCTGGAGAATGCGTCACATCAATGAGGAAAAAGACTTTCTAAACAACACACCCATAAACCTCACAACTTAAAAGAGAAAACTTTTGACCCACTGGGGTTCATTTTTTTAACTGCTGGAATATCAGAAGCTAAATGTACGTGGAGATGCTCCTCCTTATAGAAGAAAACACCATGTAATAAACGATTAGATCAATCGGATTGTGCTTTTTGCAAAAATAAAGCAGGTAATACTTCAATGAGAATGACTCTTGAACATTTCCCACCATTTGTTCCACTCGATTCACAGGTCAGTGTGTCACAGCCAACGGAGTCACAGGTCGGTACGCGACGACTGACGATCTATTATGCATTAATGAGGTAGACGCGACACATTTTCACAAAGCATTTGTCTTAGTACCTAATGAAATTTTCATTTTAAACCAACATTAGATACCAGTAACTAAGACTCCAAAACACAATCTTCAAGAGTTGTTGATCTAAGCCATGTTTATGTTCTATAGCCAATGCCTATAAATACTTAAAGGGTGGGTGTCGGGAGGATGAGGCTGGTCTATTTTCAGTGGTGCCCAGGGACAGGACAAGAGGAAATGGGCACAAACTGGAACATAAGAAGTTCCATCTCAACATGAGGAGGAACTTCTTCACTTTGAGGGTGGCAGAGCCCTGGAAGAGGCTGCCCAGAGTGGAGCGCTCAGTGGTGGAGTCTCCTTCTCTGGAGACATTCAAAACCCACTTGGACACGTTCCTGTGGGACCTGCTCCAGGTGGACATGCTCTGGCAGGGGGGTTGGACTAGATGATCTCCAGAGGTCCCTTCCAACCCCGTATCATTCTGGGATTCAGTTGAGTTTTCAAAGCTCAAGGCCCTCTTAGTATTCTGGGCTTTCATCAACTAAGGACAAGAAAAAGCAGCAACAGAGTAAGTAACCAAGAGGACAAAACAGTCAGCAAAAAGAGTTTGAATCACTTGGAAAATCAGAAAAGTTCAAGCAAAACATTTTCCTCAGGCTTGCATCAAGCATACATGTAGTAAAGTGCTTCAGGACAAGAGGAAATGGCCTCAAATTGCACTGGGGGAGGTTTAGGATGGATATTAGGAAAATATTTCTTTACCGAAAAGGTTGTCAAGCCTTGGCAGAGGCTGCCCAGGGCAGTGGTGGAGTCACCATCCCTGGAGGGATTTAAAAGCCGGGCAGACGTGGTGCTGAGGGACATGGGTTAGTGGTGGGTTTGTCAGTGTTGGCTTGATGGTCAATGATCTGGAAGGTCCCTTCAAACCTAGAACTTTCTATGATTCTATGGTTCTAGGAGTAACAGACCTGCTGGAGCTGGGAGATGGAGAACGAGAACTGGCACAGGTTGTCCTGTGCTTCAAGTGCTGGTGGTGACAAGGATGCCAACCAGAGACATCACCTCCCAGAAAGCACCAGCTACTTGTGAAGGCTCTTCATCCTCTCTAGTTCCTTTTGCGTTTGGATTCGGAGGTTTCTTGGATACAGCTTTTCTCCCTCCCCCAAGTAGCTTGTGCCAACAAGGCTTAAGGGAGTAACATCCAAAAATAACGTCACACATGGGTGACTGACTTTTGCTATAGAAATTCCTACAAGGGGAGCAACCTGGTCTAGTGGGAGGTATTCCTGCCCATGGCAGAGGGTTGGAATGATGATCTTGATGATCTTTAAGGTCCCTTCCAACTCTAACCATTCTATGATTCTGTTTCAGTAGCTGTTAACCCTGTACAGGTAAGAAATGAACTCTCCTAAATCAAAGAGGTGCCATATTCACACATGGGAAAGAGCTGAAGCTGGATGACGGCCCTGCAGAACATCTTCCTCCAGGCTCCGATGGTGAGACCACAGCTCTGGCTTGGGAGGAGTACATTCCCCAGTGCTGTTGGGTTTCATATTCAGTTAAAAAAAAACATTAAAATATTATTAAAATGCAATACTACTGATAAAACACAATGAAGCTACCTCAGTCCTCCTGACAGACTTCTGAGTAACGCAGACGGAGCATCTCAACCCTCCAGGATGACTCCAGGGAAGTTGTGGATGCCCCATCCCTGGAGGGGTTCAAGGCCAGGTTGGAGGGGACTTGGAGCAACCTGGTCTGGTGGGAGGTGTCCCTGCTCAGGGCAGGGGTGGAACTGGATGGTCTTTAAGGTTCCTTCCAACCCAAACCATTCTATGATTCTATGACTTCACACAGGCAGCGTGAGCCAGGCTTTCTAAAGAGCCCAGTAAAGATACTGAAGATCTCAAGAGAAGGCTTATATGCAGAAAATTCAGAAATTTCAAGTTGGTTTTGTTGGTTTTTTGGTTTTGGCTTTTTTTTTTTTTTAAGAATTTTTTGTCTGTCTTTTAAAATAGCAAGGAAAAAGCTAACACCTGCAGACAGGCAGCGAGCTCGTTTACAGGAAAAGGTTTCACTCTGATTTTTTCTTGATGTTTCCTCCAGAAAGTTCGAAAATACAACAAATACACAGACGGATTTCAAAGCCAATTTGCTGCCTTCCAAATTAACCGCTATCAAGTACATCCAGATATAGCCACCATTCATCTCGCTGCCCAGCACGGAAATTTCTACATAGTCTACTCATTTACTACAAGCGGAAGTTTCGCTGCAGAGAAACCGCGGAACGACAGCCAAGTTTCTTCAAAAGATAAGCCTGAGAAAAAAAAACAAAACACAAACTAGTTTCTCTGTGTGTGCTAATTACCAACTGAACCCCTCCTCACACGTTCTGGACTATAAAAGTCAAAGCTTTTAATTCCCTAAAAGGTAAAGTATGTCTAAATCTTAAAAATACAGCTTCTCCACCCTCCCAACAGCTGATTTTATGGGTATTTTTTAAATGACTGCTTGATTACAGAAGTCATCAATTTCAGCCATAAAGCAACAACAAGACAAAGGACTGAAATATTACAGAAATACTCCAGAGAGAGATTTACTGCAGCAGTAAATCTAATATCATCCTCAAAGGAAGAAAGAAATCATTGAAGTTCACCGGTGAACAAAACAGGCTACTGAGCAGCCAACCCGCGGCTGCTGCTTGTTTGTCCCCAAGTCAGGGGACCCACCCTTAAAGTCTACAATCTCTTCCTGCTCTCGGTTAAGGCCACAATAACTTTCTGTATCCTTTAGGGCTGCAAAAAAAAAAAACAGCCAAAAACCACTCCGTTCTGTCCAGACGACAGGTTATGAACTAAGTTGCTTGTTGGAATTTCAAGGCAGGTACCTCCAGTTTATTTTCCTGACGCCCCAGGAGTTTGCTTGCAGCTGAGTCAGAGGGAAGACTTCGTTTCACCCATGAATTTTGATTTTTTTTAATTTTTAATTCCAAAACTGGCGTTAAGGTTGTGTTTTGCCAAGCTGCAGGTGGTATTGCCACGTGGGATTTCAGATTCAAGGTGGGCGACTTCACAGTCAATGCTGAAATGAGCTCTGGAGCTGCACGGATGCTGCTGTTCCCACAGGGGGTCACAGAATCACAGAATGATCTGGGGTTGGAAGGGACCTCTGGAGATCATCCAGTCCAACCCCCTGCCAGAGCAGGTCCACCCAGAGCAGGTCCCACAGGAGCGTGTCCAGGGGGGGTTTGAAGGTCTCCAGAGAAGGAGACTCCACCACTGAGCACTCCACTCTGGGCAGCCTCTGCCAGGGCTCTGCCACCCTCAAAGTGAAGGTGGAAGTGAAGTTCCTCCTCATGTTTAGATAGAATTTCCTATGTTCAAGTTTGTGCCCGTTCCCTCTTGTCCTGACCCTGGGCACCACTGAAAAAAGACTGGCCCCATCCTCCTGACACCCACCCTTGAAGGATTTAGAGGTGTTGATCAGATCCCCCCTCAGCCTTCTCTTCTCCAGACTAAACAGACCCAAGTCCCTCAGCCTTTCCTCAGCAGAGAGATGCTCCAGGCCCCTCAGCATCTTTGTTGGATTCTCTCTCTGTTGGTCTCTGCTGGACCCTCTCCAGCACTTTCCTCTCCTTCTGGAACTGGGGAGCCCAGAACTGGTCCCAGTGCTCCACATGGGGCCTCCCCAGGGCAGAGCAGAGGGGCAGGATGACCTCCCTCCACCTGCTGCTCACACTCTTCCTGATGCCCCCCAGGATGCCCTTGGCCTTCTTGGCCACCAGGGCCCATTGCTGGCTCCTGGGCATCCTGTTGTCCACCAGGACTCCCAGGTCTTGCTCCTCAGAGCTGCTCTCCAGCAGGTCAGCCCCCAAACTGTACTGGTGCCATCTCTGGCATCTGGTCTACCATCCTCCTGCCCTTACAGTCAACACAGCAACGTTGCAATAAAGCAATATATTTTCAAGAGAGACATACTTTACCCAGCACCTTACTTTTCCTTCTTGAAAGATTCTACTTTTACTACAAGTGGAGGAATTTCATTTTCAAGTTGGCTGTGATCTACGCTAAAGGTCACTGTACCTTCCCATGCGCCACCACAGGTACTTCACAAACAAATACTTGCACGGGGCTCCTCTTCTATAAACTACTAAACATTTTATGAGGCAAAAGAAGAAAAAATACTGGAATTATATCACTGAAGTAATAGTTGCATTAGTTGCCAAAGGCTTCTGTCTAAAAATTTAAAAATAAATAAATAAATAAATAAAACAGGGATCTATTTCCCATTCTATCAAAAATCCCGTATTATGTTGGCTAAAATTTACTCCATTTCTCTAATTCCTCGTTAGGAAAACACTATCAGCTTTCCAGGCTTCACAGTATAAGGATAAATCAGGTAACATTTGTAAAGCGTTGGACTACATGGTAAAAAATAGCAAAGAAGAAAAAAAAACATTAGTCACAGCACAAGTTAGTAAGACACGGGGAGAAAATCTCTGATTTTCACCCTTAAGAGTTTTAATCCATTGAAAAATTGTTTTAAAAGTCACTATATCTTAAGTAACGCAGCCCAGCGTCCTTGTCAGAAGGTGGTAAATGAAACAGCTTCTATCTTCCGATTTTAAACAATGGAAAATGGATACAGTAAGGAAAAACAAATAAATCATGCAACTGTTTGGGCCCCGCAGCCCATAAATATTGTTTAGATACATAAAATAAATTATATATTTACTTATTGTATATGTGCTTTATATATAAGTCAGAGCGTGTGTGTAAAGTATATACACACACATATATACACACAAAAAATGCTACTGGAATATTGCAATTTTCTCAAAAATAAGCTTTCTTCTTCGGCATCCACTTCACCTTATTTACAGGCTCCTCTCTTGATTATTGTCACTGACACAAACCCCGCCAAAGGAAGCACTTGCACTTCACTCTGAGCTGCCAACAGGACCGTGGGGGTATAAACCATTCTACCTTTTCGTTTCTCCATATTTTAAAATGTTTTAACTGGATCGAGTTTCCCCAGACAGAGCAATCCACACCCAGTGATGCAGATCCCAGGTAAGATACCTGTTCGTACCGAGCACAGGCATCTCCTCGATGTTAATTTGACCTCCAGAAATAACGAAACAGGAACAAAAATCCTAATAATTAGCACCTTTTCGTTTTCTAAACCTGAACAGACACTTCTACTAGCACCTCACTTCACATTGAAAACTCTCGCGTCGCCCACAGAATGGACTTTGCTACCTTTTTCCCTACTTTATCAATGAGGCACCACAATTAACAACTAATTAGCATGCCCTGTAAGGAGTAGCAGGTTTCACAGCTCAAGCTCTCGGAGGTTACTTGCACGTTGATGACCCAGAGTCACGTTTTACCCTGAAACAACGACAGCTAAATATCAAGGCACACCAAAGCGTGACAAAACACGACAAGGAAGGTCATTTGTGTGTTCCCAGCACGACTGCTGTTGAGTTAAAAGTGTTAAATAATATTTAAAAGTACAGCAGGGATGTAATTATGACCCCCAAAAAATACCATCTTACCTATTTAACATGTTAAGTAAAACAGTTTTTTTACTACATAGCAGCAAAAACAGGCATTTTCCAAGTTCTGGTTCCACCTAACAAAAGAATATTCTCAGACACTGACTTCAGCTGGCTTATTAATCGAGGAGAATAGTTAATAATAATAATAAATCTCAATTTAAATGCTATTATGTCAATGGGAAACGACAGCCTTTCTATACTCTCAAATCTGAATATTAAGGTAAGCCTTTAAGCGTGTATTAAATAATGCAGCACCGAAAATCCAAGTGAAACAGCCGAGTGCATATTCCCAACAGATCTAGAAAGGACCCCAGAACTGCAGTCCCAGAGCTGACACGGCAGCGACCTCTCCCATTTATACCACAGCACAGCCCAGAAAAACCAGTAAAGAACCCACTGGAGGCAGACAACAAGCAAAAATAAAAACAGCTCGAAAAAATGTCAATGGCAACAGGTACAATAACGCTGAAAAGAACTCAGTTAAAAAACTCCCTCAATAAAATAAAACACGGGGCAATTTACACGCAGAACCTATAATTCACCACACACGTTCAAGCCACTTACCACGTAATTAGAAATAAATTATAAACACCGACCCGTGGTGTTTCACCAGCATTTTACCAGGTTCTCCTTCTCCAAATAAAAGCTCTCCGTGTAACAGACACCTGGCACCCAAGTGCAGAGCATCAGCACCCAAGTTTTTTTTTAAACCAACAAAGCATTCAGTTCTGGGAAACTTAATTTTCACTGTCCACCCTTCCACTTCTTTTAGCTTGCCAAAAACATCCTAAATTAGAATATTCCAACTTCCCCAAGGTGACAAAAGGCGTTTGGATAGAATCTGGGAAAAGATTTAGAATTCTTGCTTCAGAAACTAAACACTGAGAATTCCCAGTTCCCCCTTATAACTGGTTTTAAAAGGATTCCCCACTGTGGATGGATACGACTTTCCATTTATTTTGATTTTGATTCTCTCACCGAAAAGGCTTTATGAGAAAATTTTATTACCAGCTTCAAAAAAAAACAAAACCAAAAACAAAAACAAGAACAAAAAACAAAAACAAAACAGAAAACCTTTCACAGGCCCAAGAAGAAACATCCCAACATTGTTCTTGAACCGGGCACTTCTCAGCGACCCGAGGAAGCGCCGCCACAAGCCTTCATTCATCTAAGGGCCCATTCAATGAATCCCAAACGACGCAGCTGTATTGCTGGAAAGTTGGTTGGTTGTTTTGTGTTGTGGTTTTTTTTTTTTAAAATGCGAGTATCTGAAAGCCCCAGTTGTTAAGACTGAAGAATCTGAGAATGTAATTATTTTTCCAACTTATCGAGACTCTTCCCTAAACGCAGCGATCGCCTGCGTATAAAAAACATTCCCGGCGGAGAATGGATAAATGTATTAAGAACTGATCTTAAATTCTCTACAATGTCATTACAAAAATCGATAAAGAACATATACCTTTAATCAGAGTTTCATTAGGCATCGATTGGTTCTATTACCGAAAAATTGTTATATTTAATCAAATTAAGTGCAGCTGCCGATGCAATCAATGTAAGTTCATGTACCATGAAAGAATTGCAGCACCAGGAACTGCTGACCCTTATAGCACCACTGTGAGCATTTGGATTAAACTCAGTACAAATTTCACTTGATTTACTGTTTTCAGCTAAGTTTTGGGCTGAGACCGCATGCAGAAAAAAATCCAGAACTAGAAAATGCAAACATTTTTATTTTGATGTCCCAACATCAACTGTTGTAACGTCAGGCGCATCCCCACTTGTATTTATTCTATACTGAGCTCCACAAGCTCTCTCCGCTTGTATTTTATTCTACCTTTAATCTATTTTAAAATAAATTACCATGTTTTTAATCTGTTGAACTTGGACTTAAGCCCCAAGAGCCTTTACTGTAAATTAAGCAGGCGGCTGCCCCTTATTAGACGCTTTCTAATTTTGGAACAAGGGAGAAAAAAAATAAAATAAAATGGATCCTCCCTCCTTTTCTTAAAAAACAAATCAAAATTCATCCCACTCCCTGTCACAAGCACGAGGCCAAATCTGGCTGCTTTTATTTCAGATGAATGAGAAGCTGCTCTTACTGAAGAATGTGAACGTAAATTTATTTTGGACTGAGAATACCAGAAGAAATTTTCTCTCCCTCTAATTGACCTGATTTTACTTTTTACTCAAGTTTCGCACAAACTTCTGAGAAAACCTTAAAGAGCTGATTGACTTTATAACAATCTGAAAAAAATGTTTCAAATGCCTTCGGTATCCAAGAACTTCTTCATGTCAGAATGTCCGTCAAAACACAGAATGAGCTCAAATCCTGCACAGGCCAAACTGCCTGAGTCTGAATTTCAACAGGTATTTACATATTAAATAACTTATGGAAAGGATAAATGAAAAAAACACACACCGTGGAAAGTTTGCTAATGAATAAATTACCTTGAAAGAACAATTTCATAGACATTAAAATTATTCCAGGACCTACCTGTGCATATTCTTTCTCAATTGCAGCTCTTTTCTGACTGAACGCTCTGAAAGAGGAAAAACAAACAAACAAAAAAATCCATTAATACATACAGCAAAACACTGCAAATTCAATAATTTACTTAAAAGGCTTTTCTGCCGGACAGTTTTTCTAGTTAAACGAGCAAGAAAAAAGTGAAATTGTTTGACAACTGTATATCAGTAGCCTAGCAACTACCGCATGCGGACTTCACCTCGGGTGGTGGTCAAATTTCCAAGTTTTATTGGCCAAATCCAGTTCCCAGGACTACCAGTGTAAATACCATTTCCTTCATTAAAGGCTCACCAGCTTTCCACTGGTAAAGCCCAGGGAAGAATTTGGTAGCAAGGAAGAAAATTTGGCTTTATGCATCTAGACAGACTAAATTACTATTTTTTTTTTAAATATTTTTCCTTAAGAAAAAATGGAAAGTCATGTTTCCTCAACAGCAATTGAACGTACCAGATGGACAGGTGCAGTCCCACCATTAAATGCCTCTCTCTAAACCCACGCTGTCCTGATTTATCCATTAATGAAGCCGTAGCACTTTAGACCCACTTAAACGGTGCAGACCATAGTGTGTCAGTCCACGTTAACATCAGCGCTCTACTCCCATGGAGGGGCTCGAGATGAACAATCTCAATGTATTTTAAAACAAGAGGATTTCAACACCGTAAGAAGAAGAAGGTTGAAATATCTAGATGTGTCGAGGCGGCTTCTTCAATAGCTCTTTATCCCTTGAACAGCCAAAGCAGAGTAACTTCCCTCAAGCTGTACTATAAAAAACTAAGCTTAAGGCTACGCCATCAGCAAGAGAGAAAACTAATTCTATTTAAATTAGTTACACAATAATTACGGTGACACGTTCATAAAAAAACCCTCAGGAAGATCCTATAATAAGGTTAACTCAAGAAACACAAACAAAAGGAGCTCTGAACAGGCTCTTTCTTACTCCTGTCTACTCCATTTCATCCCCAAAGAGCATCCACACGCCCATGTTACGGGCTCGGTCACCCTGATGGGATCTAAAACAAAAGTCTAAACACATCGTGATTGCTTAAAATTCTTTACAGATTAATGACAGGCCCAACGAGCTAGCCAAGAAGGCCAACAGCATCCTGGGCTGTAACAGGAACAGTGTGGTGAGTAGGACTTGGGAGGTGATCATCTCCCCTGGACTGGGCACTGGGGAGGTCCCATCTTGAGTGCTGGGTCCAGTTTTGGGCCCCTCACCACAAAAAAAGAGCTTGAGGGGCTGGAGTGTGTCCAGAGAAGGGCAACGGAGCTGGGGAGGGGTCTGGAGCACAAGTCTGGTGAGGAGCAGCTGAGGGAGCTGGGGGTGTTGAGCCTGGAGAAAAGGAGGCTGAGGGGAGACCTTCTGGCTCTCTCCAACTCCCTGAAAGGAGGGTGTAGCCAGGGGGGGTCGGTCTCTTCTCCCAAGGAACAGGCCATGGGACAAGAGGAAATGGCCTCAAGTTGCACCAGGGGAGGTTCAGATTGGAGATTAGGAAAGACTAAGACACTGCAAGGGTTATTAAGCCTTGGAAGAGGCTGCCCAGGGAAGTGGTTGAGGCACCATCCCTGGAGGTGTTCAAAGGATGGGTTGACGTGGTGCTGGGGGACATGGTTTAGTGACTTTTTTTTTGGCAGAGTTGGGTTGATGGTTGGACTAGATGATCTTGAATGATCTTCCAACCTAGATGATTCTATGACATAGTGCTTAGTGACATTGTCTAGTGATGGCTTTTTATCAGAGTTAGGTTGATGGCTGGACTCCATGATCTTAAAGGTCCCCTCCAACCTAGACAATTCTAGGATTCCATATTCCAACTCCAGTCATCACATCTCATCTTCTAAAATCCCACCTCACATAGCTCAGATGGGGACAAAGGGCGGCACGACTGTGTCACACAAACACACCTCTACATGAACAGGTAAAGTCATCCGAGATGCTTGTAAATAAATCTACTTTATATGGCGTTCGAGATGCTTCATCTAACATTACAACACAGTTTATTTTAGGCTCTCTTGTTCCAAAGGCCAATAACCCAGTCAGGTCAGCAAACATCTAAAAACCACAATGTCCTTCCAGAATAATTTACTTCCAGTATAAATAACTGCCGAAATAACTACTAGGAAGAACTGAAATGCATTGTCAATACAGAAAAGGTAAAAGAAAACAAGTAACCATCTTTGAAATATAAATCTGGGAAGACTTTAGGCAAAGGCAGTAGTTTTCCAATTCTTAGTTAATCTTATTTGAAAACATCCAACCATAGCTAAATGTTAAGGATGCTCAACTTACACAAAACCTGGATACAGATATTTCACCATGGTTTTTTTTTGTTCCCTCCCCCATACAAAACACATTCCGCTTACACTAATTGCGTAACACTAATTGTGCTGAGCTGGAAGCCCGAAATATCCCCTAAAAACCTCCTACATGAAAAGGTTTACACTAGAGAAGCAAAACAAAAGCGTTCAACTGGCCCAAGCGCAGAATTACAAAATACCATGCAAATCAAATTTACTCACAAAACCAACAGAAATCTTGGACTTGGAACGACTCTGAGCTCCAGCAAGAAGAAAATGTATTTTACAGTAGCAGCTCCATAAATTAAAAACATTTTAGACTAGTTTTCGATTTTGTTCTGTATTTTAAATGGGCTTTTAATAAAAAATAAAAGCCAGCGAGACAGCATGTAATTCAATTTAAACAATGCTTAAATTTTTCCTCAAAGCAGCTCTGAGGAAAAAGACCTGGGAGTCCTGGTGGACAACAGGATGCCCTGGAGCCAGCAATGGGCCCTGGTGGCCAAAAAGGCCAAGGGCATCCTGGGGGGCATCAGGAAGAGTAGGACCAGCAGGTCGAGAGAAGTCATCCTCCCCTTCTGCTCTGCCCTGGGGAGGCCCCAGCTGGAGCACTGGGACCAGTTCTGGACTCCCCAGTTCCAGAAGGACAGGGAACTGCTGGAGAGGGGACAGCAGAGGGCTAAGAAGATGGTGAGGGGCCTGGAGCATCTCTCTGCTGAGGAAAGGCTGAGGGACTTGGGTCTGTTTAGTCTGGAGAAGAGAAGGCTGAGGGGGGATGTGATCAACACCTATAAATCCTTAAATGGTGGGCGTCGGGAGGATGAGGCCAGTCTTTTTCTAGTGGTGGCTAGTGACACGAGGAAGTTCTAGGTGAGCTTTAAATTCCCTTCCAATCCAAACCATTCTATGATCTTCTCCTTACACTCCTCACCAGGTTTCTGACCTGGGATAACACACTCGAAGGCGCAGCACGAGGCTGAGCTGGTCGCTTGGTTTCCCAAGGAAGGGAATTTCTTTGGTCTGCATTCATGTGCTGAAAAATATCTGGATGAAACCTCATGATCCGTCGTATTAAAAAAATTAGATTACATGATCTAATTTTCCCTTGGGCTCTGTGAACCTGTGGAACGACAAGGGAGCTGAGAAACTTTCCATCATCCCCAAACAAGAACTCCAGCAAGTGCTAAGGAATTTAAATTACTCCTATCAATTTAAGATAATAGATGCTATGAAATATTCATGTATATTTTTAAGTTTTCATTGTCAATACACGTAACAATGTGAACTAAGGAGTTGGGTCAGTGGAAAACGGTGTTTCAACAAGTTTTCCTAAAGAAAACAAGGAGAAAAAGATGGGCTCAACCTGGTACATGGTTGGTCACTTGGGCTAGAAATGTGTAAAGCTCCCGCTTTCATGAAAAATCAATATATTAACATTAAAATATACATTAGTGTTATATAAAAAAATGTTGTATTTGCCAAGTTATACAAATCTGAGGATGAAAATCCCAGCTTGCACAGTAAAAACAGTTGAACTCAGTAAGAGCTTGGAAATCAGAAAGCAAATTACTCTCTACAGTAAAAAGCTGATTTAACTACATATAGAGAACTATGCAAAAATGTAAACAGACACTTTGTGTACAGGCCCCTTGAATAAAAGGAAGGGCTAAATTTGCACAGGTGAAGGGATTTCCATTTAAAGGCCAAGAAATTCAACAATGAGCCAAGCAGGGGCCTGAATTCCATTGGGAACGATACAAGATGGTCAAAAACCGGATGTTTTAACTTTTTAACTAACAGTTTAAAAATTTTAACGAAAAAAAAAAAATCCTTACAATTTATCACAGAATCATAGAATGGTTTAGGTTGGAAGGGACCTTAAAGACCATCCAGTTGCAACCCCCTGCCCTGGGCAGGGACACCTCCCACCAGACCAGGTTGCTCCAAGCCCCCTCCAACCTGCCCTTGAACCCCTCCAGGGATGCGGCAGCCACAGTTTCTCGGGGCAACCTGGGCCAGGCTCTCACCACCCTCACAACAAAGAAGTTCTTCCTAGGATCTAATCCAAATATCTCCTCTTTCAGTTTAAAACCATTACCCCTAGTCCTACCGCTACACTCCCTCATTAAGATCCCTCCCCATCTCTCCTGTAGGCCTCCTTCAGAGACTGGAAGGGGCTCTGAGGTCTCCCTGGAGCCTTCTCTTCTCCAGGCTGAACCCCCCAACTCTCTCAGCCTGTCCTCCCAGCAGAGGGGTTTCTATGAATTTATACAACTACCCAAAGCACCAAAAACCATACAAATTAGTATCACATCTGAAACATCCAAAAATGTTCAGAGTAAAGAAATGTACCTCTTTTAACTGACCTTGACCTAAGAGAGTCCCCAAATGCCACACTAACAGAAACAAGGAGCAGCAAATGAGGAAAAAAACCAAACGTGCTCAGCTCTACAGAGACTGGATTTCCCAGATCAGCAAAACACGAAGCAACAGAATTGACACTTTCAGTGCCCTTCGAGGAAAGGAAGGGGAAAAAATTCCACATACACCCACTGGATATTGATGGTAACTCTCCAAAGCTTTTTTTTTCAATCCTTTAATACAGATTACTGTATTAAAACAGAATCAAAACAATAAAGACAGTATCGGTTGCCCTTTGCTTTACCAACTGTGGGTCTCCCCAAGTTGACAAAAAGTGAAACCCACATAAGGTGATGCAGATCAACAGAGCAGGTCTGTAAAACCCCAAAGCAATGACAAAAGGAATGGGGGGAAAAAAGGTGAATAAATAAAAGATTTTCCACTGTTTCAATTTTAGAGGCTATTAAGGCCATTTCGAAATTCAGTATGAAAATTAATTCACCCCATCCAAAAATTCCTGAAGTAAATCTACTTCGGAACCGAAGAGCACGTCACAACTGATTGTAAACTGACTCAATCCACCAACGCTCCAGGAGGTGAATCAGTGAATTATGAAATAGCCAAAAAATTCCAGCTTCCCAAAAATTAGATCAAGAATAATTCATGACTTCTAGTACATTACACCAGCAAAAAATTATGACTTTGCCACTTCTACTTAGGACGTACACTGGCAGCACACACACTGGGTGTGTAATGGTGTCTCAACACTATACTGGTTTTATTTTTTAAGATGAGAGTATACACTCACCCCAAAACTTTTCATTAAAACACATTAAAATAGACAGTTCTCATTTAAAAAAAATAAAATACAAGAATTAAAGAGTGGGGCATCCCCAGAACACTCAAAAGCCGGTATTATCTATCAAGGTAGGATTACACAGCTGGCACTGTTCCTTCTTTTTGTCCTGTTCAGAGACAAAAATTGCTACTGAGCAGTCCAAAAATCACCTACCTATCAGTGAATATGTGCATGAAAATAGTCTCAGCCCTCCCAAAATCACCGAATTGTCCAGGTTGGAAGGGACCTTTCAGATCATCTAGTCCAACCATCAACCTAACTCTGATAAAACCCATCACTAACCCCTGTCTCTTAGCACCATGTCAACCCATCTTTTAAATGTCTCCAGGGATGGTGACTCCACCACTGCCCTGGGCAGCATCTGCCAAGGGTGGATGACCTTTTTGGGGAATAAATTGTTCCTCATATCCATCCTAAACCTCCCCTGGTGCAACTTGAGGCTGTTTCCTCTTGTCCCATGGCCTGTTCCTTGGGAGAAGAGACCGACCCCCCCTGGCTACACCCTCCTTTCAGGGAGTTGGAGAGAGCCAGGTCTCCCCTCAGCCTCCTTTCCTCCAGGCTCAACACCCCCAGCTCCCTCAGCCGCTCCTCACCAGACTTGTGCTCCAGACCCCTCACCAGCTCCGTTGCCCTTCTCTGGACACGCTCCAGGCCCTCAATGTCTTTTTTGTGGTGAGGGGCCCAAAACTGGACCCAGCACTCGAGGTGGGACCTCACCAGTGCCCAGTACAAGGGGACAATCACCTCCCGAGTCCTACTCACCACGGTGCTCCTGACACAGGCCAGGATGCTGGTGGCCTTCTCGGCCATATGCCAAGCTACCTTTGAAACAAAAGCAAACAAAACACTGCACGCAGCAAGTTGAAATGCAGCTTTAAATACCAATTCCCCACCTCCCTTACGTGCCTTTTACAGTGATGAGATGTATTTATTCTCAGCAAAGAGAAACAGATCCCAATCCACAAGCACCAGGGGAGGAACCCGACGGTGAACTACAAGCACTTGAAATATTTATCTACAAAACGGCATTGAAAGTCCCAGTTGCTCAAGGCTGGAGTGTCCCAAGGGCAGGACTTGGCGTTTGCCTTTGTTGACCTTCACCAGGTTCCTGCCAGCCAGTGTCACCCATCTGCCAAGGTCGCCCTGAACCACAGCCCCGCCTCCAGTTGAACTATCAACCATTCTCCCCCAGTTTGGTGCCCTTCATGAACCTGCTGAGACCACGCTCCATCCCATCATCCAGGTTGCTATTAAAGTCATTAAACAGTATTGATCCAGTATTGATCCAGTATTCATCTCAGAGGGGTTCCCAGATGCCAGGTGGACTTCACACGGCTCTCCGCCACTTACAGTTGAGGAGTCCAGCCAATTTTCCACCCACTTATCAGTCCACATGTCCCCGATGTGGCTTTAAAGATACTAACAGGAGACTGTGTCAAAGGCCTCACTAAAGTCAACACATACAACATAACAGCCTGCTGTCACCTTGCCCACGTTCCCAGCTCACCCAGAAGGCAACCAGGCACAATTTGCCCTTGGGAAGTCCATGCTGGCTGTTCCCAATCACCTTCTTGCCCCTTCACGGAATGGCTTCTTGGAAAAGAAGCCTTGGAAATTGGCTTCTTGGAGGTTTTGCTCCATAATCTTCCCAGGCAAACGTAACGGGGCTCTGAGCAACCCAGGCTAGTTGAAGATGTCCCTGCTTATGGCAGAGGATTGGACTAAATGGTCTTCAAAGATCCCTTCCAACCCAAACCATTCTATGATTCCACGCTGGAGGAGCCTTTGCAGTTGTTCTGCAGTATCCTAGATCTAGCTCCCCAGCAAACAACAAACCTCCCAAGATACCAAGCCAGCTCAAGGCGTGGATGCTTTTCCTTCCTGCAGGAGGAAGACTCCAGTGACCATCACCTGGATCTGACGGTACACAGTCTGTTCCCTGCCCTCCACAGCTCCTTTAGGCGGCAACTCGGTGCTTTATCCGAGCACGTGTCCCACAGGGGAGTACCCAGAAGGTGACTGCTGAAGAAGTAGCCTGAAATATCCTGCACCATCTTATGGTGAGTCCCGAACTCTGCTTCTCTTGCCAACACCAAGGGAAACCTCGCTGGAAGCACATACACGTGTAAGCAAGAGGCGCAGCATACCAGAAGAAACGTCTTAACACTTCAAAGGTACAACAGCAAATGTTTAATAGATGGATAATTACATTTGATATGGTCACAGCTGAATTAAAACGTTCTTTGTAATTCCAGCTGCCACTACAAAATCCAAAGGGGAGCAATCCTGAAATATTTGTAGGAAAACAGGATTTTTTTAGGAATGCTGACGTTCTTGTTTGGAGGTTTGAGTCAATGCTTTATCCTGATGCTCTATCCCACTTTCCCCAGTAATGTGAAAAATGCACCGTAACGAATCAATATCATATCACTGAAGTAATGCTTTTACCTTTTTTTTCCCTTTTAATTTAAGGACGGGTGTGTCACTAACAAAGGCACAACTGAATTCAAAAGTACTTCAGGTCACATAAATCATCCCCGGAGCTCAGTTTAGGCCAGTGGTTGGCAATAAACGTTGAGATAACAGCACACTGGCAGCTACACACCTAATTAGGTACTTCAGGAACACCCAGACACACAGGGACAGCCTGCATTAATATTCCCTTTCCACGTCCAGCAGAGACAGAGATGACATACCTGCAGCAATAATTAATCTACCGAAATCATTCAGCATGACGAGACTCTCAAAACGCTGCATGGAACAGCCCCCTCTTCGCGTTTTTCCGTTTACACTAAACAGAATTATCACAATCAAAGCATTTTAAATGACGTGCATAAAATTCTGAGTGTCTGAAGGGTAAGTTATTTCACAGAAAAGCAGGGATTTCTAAAGTTATCTATCTACAAACATCAGAAACCGTAGCAGCAGCCAGAATGCAACAACCCAGGTTATTAAAATTAGAAATATACTTGGAATAAGAAGGGGTGTCCCGTTAGCTCCTTTCCACCGGGTAAGAACACGTGTGGTTCTTCAAAGAAAAGAGCGAGCAACGCGCCACTTCAAGGAGGGAATTTAAAACACTACCTACAACAGAGGCAGAACGATCCGAAGCAATTCTCATCATGAAGTACCCACAGCTTCAAATTCAGAGACTTCTGTAGGTTAGGGAGTTCACATAATTACACAAAAGACTGGCTTTCCCTTTTCCAAGCAAAACTCTGAACACAGAAATTGTGTTGTCTTAAGGCAATGCAGTGGCCTCGCCTGGAATACAGTAACAGAACCATTTCCCTGCCTACAGCATCTAAAAAAATCCCCCTCGGCTTTGGGATTCAACACAAGTATCTGGCAGATGACTGGAGAGATCTCTAGTGTTCTTCAGGTCTGTATAAAGTTCAGACATGGCTTTAGCAGGAAAATAAGGAAAAGTATGAGAAGTCCTGCACATGGGTCATGGCAAGCCCAGGCACAGATACAGGTTGGGCAGAGAATGGCTGGAGAGCAGCCCCGAGGAGAAGGATTTGGGAGTGTTGGTGGAGGAGAAGCTCGACATGAGCTGGCAACGTGTGCTGGTAGCCTAGAAAGCCCCCCACATCCTGGGCTGCATCCCCAGCAGCGTGGCCAGCAGGGCCGGGGGGGGGATTCTGCCCCTCTGCTCCGCTCTGGGGAGACATCACCTGGAGTGCTGTGTCCAGTTTTGGAGTCCTCAACACAGGAAAGACATGGACCTGTTGAAACGGGTCCAGCGGAGGGCCATGAAGATGCCCTGAGGTCTGTAGTCCCTCTCCTATGAAGACAGGCTGAGAGTCGGGGTTATTCAGCCTGGAGAAGAGAAGGCTCCATGGAGACCTTATAACGGCCTTCCAGTACCTGAAAGGGGGCCTACAGGAGAGATGGGGAGGGACTCTTCATCAAGCAATGTAGTGATAGGGGAAGAGATAATGGTTTTAAATTGAAAGAGGGGAGGGAGACTGAGATGAGATCTCAGGAAGAAATTCTTTGCTGTGAGGGTGGTGAGAGCCTGGCCCAGGTTGCCCCGAGAAGCTGTGGCTGCCCCATCCCTGGAGGGGTTCAAGGCCAGGTTGGAGGGGGCTTGGAGCAACCTGCTCTGGTGGGAGGTGTCCCTGCCCAGGGCAGGGGGGTTGGAACTCAATGATCTTTAAGGTCCCTTCTAACCCAAACCATTTTGTGATTCTATGATTCCAAGATAATGACTCTTCTTTCCCTCGCCACCCAGCAAGTTCCCGGTTGTTGCATTTTCCAAGCTACATCTGCTGCAAAATAGAGCCCCCAAACCAGTCCAGTAGAAGCAGGTTAAGTGACCTCACAAGTGTGAATTCAGGACTCTTAATCAAACAACCGAAACTACACTGGTGTTAATTTCTGGTTAAGGCTCTGTGCTACCAGTGAAAACGGCGGCGCAGTCCTCTTTCCTCTCCTCAACAGGGTATTTCCCAGCCCCTTGAGCCAGCCCAAACAGTTATCCAGCTGCAAAGTCATCAGGCCATCTGCTTTTCAAATAAAGAATTCTAACTTGAAAACCCACACAGCACTGGTTGCTTTTTCTGACTTCTTTTTCAGTTTTAGGGTGTTCCTTTTACTTATAACATGTGTGAGGATCACAAAAGACCAATCCAGTGATGGACAGCAAAAAATGGAAATGTATTCAATGCTCCTACATACAAAACTTAGAGAAAGTAGCATTAGTGACCACGGACAGCTTATTTTATTCTTTTCTAGCCACAGCATGTTTCTTGGCACAAACTCTACTTGCCCCCCATGCCTACGTCGAGCATTGAACGATGATATTTTACTTACGCATCAAAAAATTCACCTAGGACAAAGAATGCAAACTTAATTCTCCAGCAAAGCTTTTATCACAACAAATAATCTGCTTTTTCAAACCAAGTTTGCGCCAACACCTCCACTCACTGTTGCTACTGTTCCCGCATCACAAATGAAGTATTTTTCTTTTTAAATCTGTAAATTGAACACAAATTTAACTTCTACGTTGACGGACAGCTACACTTACACCAGGAAAAGCTTATCCATCTGCATCCATCCAGATAGTCAGGCTCAACTCTCTTGGGAATACAGAGATAAATCTGGTTAAAGTATTCTCTACTAGTTAACGGGAAGTTTTTCTTATCCAAGCAGGCTAGGGGGATATTTCCTCCCTGAATCCACTCGGAAAAGGGCAGAGGTACAGGGATCCCCACAAGGAAGCAGTTCAAAGGCTCTTTAGGCAAAAGAAGTCATGAAGTTCCTCTTTCAGCACCCATAGGAAAATTTCCCCTTAATCAGAAGGCATAGAAGAAATCACTCCTTTATTACAACTCCTTCTTCTGTCAGGACTCCTGAAAGACCTTGGCAACCAAAGACAACTCACCAGGGAGGACACTCAATTTAAATATCCCTGTATTTCAGTCAAACCAAGGTTGCTTCTCCTAAGACGAAACCTCAAGCCTTTGCTCTCGCTGCACAAAGGCAACTGAGGAAATTACAAAAAGTTATAAGCAAGTAGAAATTCACTTCTATTTCACTGAAGACCATACTCTCCACTGCGTATCAGGTTTGGGTGATATCAGCAATACTACTATCGCCTTTCCTGCTGAAGACTTAGTACCTCCTATAAATAAATTCTAGAATAAGCTACCGTACTGTGTTGAGCATTTAGGTAGCACTGTTCAAGCACAGCTTTGCTGCTTAAATTTCAGGTCACCTTTACTTGTCTTATCTCCAGCTAAACTTGCTGTCTCTCACGTTAGCACAAGATCATCATCCATGCAATTTTTACCCCCAGCTCTCGTAGAAAGATGTTCATCAACATCCGTATCGGGGCCACTCATACGCAACTGATCATCTGTAGATGCAACTGATCTTGTCCTTTAGCAGCCAAGCAAAGCTTTAATAACCCTCCTTTAGTGCCCACTGTTTTCATGTGTTGTATTCTGTCCTTTAGCTCCTTGCTTTCCCTCGTGGGGCTTCTGCTGAAATTCCTCATCTTCCCACAAACAGGGTGCTTTCCTCCTTAGAATCACAGAATGGTTTGGGTTGGAAGGAACCTTAAAGATCATCCAGTTCCAACCCCCCTGCCCTGGGCAGGGACACCTCCCACCAGACCAGGTGGCTCCAAGCCCCCTCCAACCTGACCTTGAACCCCTCCAGGGATGGGGCAGCCACAGTTTCTCGGGGCAACCTGGGCCAGGCTCTCACCACCCTCACAACAAACAAGTTCTTCCCCACATCTCATCTCCATCTCCCCTCTTTCAGTTTAAAATCATTATCCTTTGTCCTAGGGCTCCCCTCCCTCATCAAGAGTCCCTCCCCAGCTTTCCTGGAGCCCCCCCTTGAGGGACTGGAAGGGGCTCCAAGGTCTCCCCAGAGCCTTCTCTTCTCCAGGCTGAACCCCCCCAACTCTCTCAGCCTGTCCTCCCAGCAGAGGGGCTCCAGCCCTCCCAGCATCTCCAGGGCCTCCTCTGGCCCCGCTCCAACAGCTCCATGTCTCTCCTGTGCTGAGGCCCCAGAGCTGGAGGCAGCACTGGGTGGGGGGTGTCTCCCCAGAGCGGAGCAGAGGGGCAGAATCCCCCCCCTGGCCCTGCTGGCCACGCTGCTGGGGATGCAGCCCAGGGTGTGGGGGGGTTTCTGGGCTGCCAGGGCACATTGCCAGCTCATGTTGAGCTTCTCATCAACTCGAATAATCTTCTCCTGTTTCCAGAAGAACAATGCTGAGGAAGACCAGAAGATGTGTTTAGAAACAGCCACACTGGATGTCAAGGATGGGGCTTTCTAGCTCTGCCACTCCTCTAGTTTTTTTTTTTCTAATTCCTCTGGGATCAATCCCAGAAGATCTTTTTTTTCCATTTCAGAGACTTGCTTGAGGGGAGGGCAAGAGGCTGGTCTAGATGCTAATTTTCACACACAATTTCAGTAAAACAATTGTAGATGGATGCCAGGAGGACAGACACAACACTCCTTATGACACACAGATACCACACGTAACTTGGATTCCTTGATTAAGCAGGATCTTTATTAAATAGTTTGTTATATACTGATGGAAGTCATAAGCAGATTTTCTGCAAATTGGTTGAAATGTTTTCTGCCTTAATACCTCTGTTTACATTCAAGAGAATTCTCCTTTAGTGTAGTTTATCTTAGTTGAGAAGAAGTGGATATTTAAAGAGTAAACATTCCAAAGGACAAATCAGAGCAAAGCTGTCCGAGAGGATTCATTTTAGCGGCAGGAAAAACGTATTTCTAAATGCAGCATCGAGAGGGTGAATGGGAGTTCCTGTAAATCCTCCACGTAGCAGAAGAGAAATAGAAAGATGAAGCAAGATTCCTCAGGGTGGTAAAATGTTCCGTAGTAGCTCAATCAACAAGGGATTACTCTGTGCTTGGCTATCAAAGGGATGGGGCGGGTATCTATAGCTTTTTATTTGCTTGAGGAGAACTACCATTTGAAAACAGTGATACGTGTTACAGTAAGGAATTTATAGAGGAGAAAAAAGGCCAGGCTGGAGGGGGCTTGGAGCAACCTGGTCCGGTGGGAGATGTCCCTGCCCAGGGCAGGGGGTTGGAACTCGATGATTTTTAAGGTCCCTACCAACTCTAATCCTTCTGTGATTCTATGAAAAGAGCTTCCATACATTAGAGGATGTTTGGATTGTCAATCAAGACCCTCGTGCGGGAACTTCGGAAGCTGTATTCCAAAGAGCTGACTATTTTAAGATTAAGACTAACAAGGAGATAGGACAAAGAGTATGTAAATTAAAATCAAGTTTCAAAAAAGTCACTTTTTTTTTGCTTTTATATTGGACAAATCCACTGAGGTCAGTAGAAAATGGGAGAGGTGACTTGCCAACGAGCTGCTAGAACAGCATCCTACAGGGAAAACAGCCGAATTTCTTGACTCAACAAGCGAAGAGTTTCTTTATGTTACAAATATTTACACTTTAAGAGTTGTAAGGATTATCCTTCACGCATTTGCTGAGATCGGGCAGAGCTCCAGCTGATTCCCAAGCAGGAAACGTCACTGGCTTCTCGTGGTTGGGTCATAGAGCTTCAATTGTGGGCAAAAGTTGAGGCTGTGGGTGACCTCGTCGGGGTGGTTTTGAGTTTGTTCTTCTGGCTCGTGTGCTTTCACAGCTGACGGCAACTTGGCCTACCCAGCAATGATCAGATTAGTAAACTCTTGTTAAAGCCCCTGGCCAGGAGGCCACATTCACACTGCGTCGAGATGCTTGTGGTAGAAGAACTGCAAACTGTCCATACTTGCTGTGGGAGGAAGGCTAGTATTCGTAACTTGCTGACAGGACTCATGTCCAGAGAAGTGGCAGCTTGAGCTTCTGGGACCACAAATTGACTTCAGGACCTGGAGACAGACTGCCATGAGAGCAGAATTCAGTTTGGTGGTGGGGCAGAATCCCCTGGGAAGCAGCCAGGAAGGCTAAATATGCCCAGATTGATGGGTTTAGCTTCATTTTTCAAAGGAAGGCTTCCAGAGAGATAAGGAGACAAGAGGTTAAGGAGAGCTTGGTGGATGAGAAACTCAATATGAGCTGGCAATACGTGCTTGCAGCCCAGAAAGGCCCCCGCATCCTGGGGTGCAGCAAAAGAAGTGTGGCCAGCAGGGCCGGGGGGGGGGGTGGATTCTACCCCTCTGCTCCGCTCCGGGGAGAAGCTCCTGCAGTGCTGCCTCCAGCTCTGGGGCCTCAGCACAGGAGAGACATGGACCTCTTGGAGCGGGGCCAGAGGAGGGCAACGAAGATAAACCCAGCATCTCTCCTCCAAGGACAGGCTGAGAGAGTTGGGGGGGTTCAGCCTGGAGAAGACAACGCTCCGGGGAGACCTTGGAGCCCCTTCCAGTCCCTCAAGAGGCTCCAGGAGAGATGGGGAGGGACTCCTGATGAGGGAGGGGAGCCACAGGGTGAGGGAGAAGGGTTTGACCCTGAAAGAGGGGAGATGGAGATGAGACGTGGGGAAGAACTTGTTTGGTGTGAGGGTGGTGAGAGCCTGGCCCAGGTTGCCCAGAGAAGCTCAATGATCTTTAAGGTCCCTTCCAACTCTAATAATTCTATGATGCTACAATAATTTGGACCCAGAGGTATCTAAACCAGAGGAGGCTTAACCTGCTACACAAGAAACGATTGGCAGTGTGCTTACAAGCCTCAATTTCTCTCAACCCTTCTCCTGTGAAACAGGTCTTAGAAAATAATGGAATTTATTCAGTTTTCTCCATCTTCTGCAGATAGAATCCCTGCAGCTGACCCTGCTGGCGGCTGGGTACTGCCACCCTCATCATCACAAAGTCCAAGGGTCTCAGCTCTGTTATTACTTTTCGATCACCGCACTGGCAAACAGGTTTAAAAATGATCCACTACTGTATTTTTGGCAATCTAGGCACTGCTGTTCTTCTAACCCCACTCCATTCAAAGGAGTAAAAAATTCATTTCCCTTCCATGCCCAGAGAGAGCAGATAAATAAGATCTTGCTTTGAAACACAAAATCCACGCAGTGTGACTTTGAATTTGTTGATTTTACAAGTTCTCACACATGAACGATTTCCTGCTGTTTAAAAAACTTCCCTCCCTAAAAAAACCACTTTTATATTTTAGAGAATAAATTGCTTACTCACAATAGTTTAACTGATGTACTTAAAATATACGGCTTCCTCACACAACGTGTTAAGAAGTCACCATTTTTACCAGGACATCTAGAGTTCAATCAAAGCTGGGACAGGCCAGAGGGTGTAAGTTTAGGTGTTCTTTGCAACACGCATGACATTTATAACACAAGCTTTTCAATGCATTATGTGGAACACTTTCAGTAGAAGTTCCCCGATTTAAACAAAAATATTAACATATATGCAAAATACTTAGTGTGACAATACAAACCCACAAGTAAACTGGAGTTTAAACAGGAGACATTTGTGATTTTTGTCAGCACAAGCTTCCAGTTAATCGGAATCTTCTCCTCCATAAACCTATCATAGAATCACAGAATGATCTGGGGTTGAAAGGGACCTCTGGAGATCATCCAGTCCAACCCCCTGCCAGAGCAGGGCCACCCAGAGCAGGGCCCACAGGAACGTGTCCACGTGGGGTTTGAATGTCTCCAGAGAAGGAGACTCCACCACTGAGCACTCCACTCTGGGCAGCCTCTTCCAGGGCTCTGCCACCCTCAAAGAGAAGAAGTTCCCCCTCATGTTTAGATGGAACTTCTTACAAGTCTGTGCCCATCAGCTCTTGTCCCTGGGCACCACTGAAAAAGACTGGCCCCATCCTCCTGACACCCACCCTTGAAGGATTTAGAGCTGTTGATCAGATCCCCCCTCAGCCTTCTCTTCTCCACACTAAAAAGACCCAAGTCCCTCAGCCTTTCCTCAGCAGAGAGATGCTCCAGGCCCCTCAGCATCTTTGTAGCCTCTGCTGTCCCCTCTCCAGCAGTTCCCTGTCCTTCTGGAACTGGAGAGCCCACAACTGGTCCCAGTGCTCCACATGGGGCCTCCCCAGGGCAGAGCAGAGGGGCAGGATGACCTCCCTCCACCTGCTGCTCACACTCTTCCTGATGCCCCCCAGGATGCCCTTGGCCTTCTTGGCCACAAGGGCACGTTGCTGGCTCATGGTCATCCTATCTAAAATGATGAAGCAATTTTCTCCCAAGTTTCAATTTTAAGTACGTTTTTGAACTAGGATTTTATTCATCATTTAAAGTGTTCTAATCCACACAACCTACAACAAACGACTCGTTCGTAAACCATGAAATATCTTTACCCAGTGCCTAAAAAACAACCCTCTAGCAATGCACACAGAAAAAAATCCAGACAACATTAAACAGGGAGCGACGTACTCAGCATAAATCACATTACTGAGCAGTTTGGGATTAGGATGAGTTGCCACTAGCAACAGAGCCAAAAAAAAAGAAAAAAAAAAATCAATTCTGTCACTATATATAGAGAATTCTTGTAACCCCAAACATAGTCGATGTTTTCAGCAATTTGCCTCAGAGAAGTATTAACCATCCAGCCTGTGAGCAGAGAAACACGACATCCAGACACCAAACAACGCTAAAACAAAGGAGTTTTTCCCTTTAGCAGAATAGAAAAGAAAACAAAAAGAACAACCAGAAAGCTGCTGGTGAGCGTGAGCATTTCATTCACCCTCTTCAAAATAAAAGCACGGCACCTTTAAAGCATGAGCACTTCCAGCAAATATGAAGATTGGGTTTAGGGCTTAAGCGTATTTAAAATGATCACTGATGAGTTTTCGTTTTAAAATGGGAAACTAAGCAAATATTATGGAGAGACAGAATTTAGACAAATACAAAGGTACTTTTCTATAGCTTACCCAAACTCGATTCATCATGTTGAAGATATTTCCTATTTAGCGAAAAAAATAAAAAAAAAAACAACACTGGCATAATTCAGACAGTCTACTAGGAGGTTTTAAAAAACAGGAATATAAGGAGTTTCTTTGATCCCCGTTCGCCGAACAGCTCTCTGAAGAAGCCAAGACACATTTCATCATTCAAGCAGCTTATTTCAGCCTGGATCTGCAAAATGTTTTGCAGTAGGTAACAACAACCCCAGAGTTCTCACCTTACTCGCTCTGTCACATCTTAGGAATCTTGACAGCGCCACCCAAGTTTATTGCAAAGCCTTTTCTCCTCTCTTCACCTAAATTTTGAACACAGGCACTTCATTTATAAATAGTGCCCTTCACAAGGTCTCATTAACACTGACTTAAGTCAAATTCTGTGTTTTAATGCATTTGACAAGTAATAGCAATTGCCATGGTTTTTTTCCTCATAAAGCACAATTACCTCGTCTTATACAGTCCATGTGCTGTTATTTTTTAAGCCAACAGAATTTAATAGTTCACCGAAAATACATCGTCCAGTTTCTAAAATGTATCTGTAGGTATCTCTCAGAGTGTTCCTTACACAGTTTTAGAGCCAAAAAAACCAAACAAGCTGCAACTGGAAACCATGTATCTCTACTTCCCACACAACGTGCAGACCTTCAGCACGTTCACCATCAAAATACCCATTTGCACCTTCACAAAAAGCGGTTGGTTTTTTTAAGAAACAGCTGGTATTTGCTGCACATCTCTCCTAGACCCTACCGCACGTACAACAGTCGGCGTGGAATGTGCTCACGCCGCAGCAAAGTCTCTCAACTTTGCCAAAGAAAGTGGGTTTGAGATGTTTAAGGATGGTTGTCACCCCAAAAGCCAGGTGAACCCACCCCACTGCTTACCCACAGCTGGGTGCACGGCTCCGTGCACAGATGTTCTAACAAGAAAGCACATTCCTGCTCACCATAGCGCTTTCTGTAAACAATACTGTTCACAGTTTTCCTTCAAAGGATATTTAAAAAAATCACAGAATCAGAGAATAATTAGAGTTCGAAGGGACCTTAAAGATAATCTAGTTCCAATCCCTCTACAAAAACAGGTCCACCCAGAGCAGGTCCCACAGGAACGTGTCCACGAGGGGTTTTGAATGTCTCCAGAGAAGGAGACTCCACCACCTCTCTGGGCAGCCTCTGCCAGGGCTCTGCCACCCTCACAGCAAAGAAGTTCCTCCTCATGGTGAGATGGAACTTCCTATGTTCAAGTTTGTGCCCATTTCCTCTTGTCCTGTCACTGGGCACCACTGAAAAAAGACTGGCCCCATCCTCCTGACACCCACCCTTGAAGGATTTAGAGGTGTTGATCAGATCCCCCCTCAGCCTTCTCTTCTCCACACTAAAAAGACCCAAGTCCCTCAGCCTTTCCTCAGCACAGAGATGCTCCAGGCCCCTCAGCATCTTTGTAGCCTCTGCTGTCCCCTCTCCAGCAGTTCCCTGTCCTTCTGGAACTGGGGAGCCCACAACTGGTCCCAGTGCTCCAGCTGGGGCCTCCCCAGGGCAGAGCAGAGGGGCAGGATGACCTCCCTCCACCTGCTGCTCACACTCTTCCTGATGCCCCCCAGGATGCCCTTGGCCTTCTTGGCCACCAGGGCCCATTGCTGGCTCATGGGCATCCACCAGGACTCCCAGGTCTTTCTCCTCAGAGCTGCTCTCCAGCAGGTCACCCCCACCCTGTCCTGGTCCATGGGGTTATTCCTCCCCAGGTGCAGCACCCTGCACTTGCCCTTGTTGAATTTCATCAGGTTCCTCTCTGTTCAACTCTCCAGCCTTAAATCTGCCCATACCTTGGCTACAGGAATCAAGTCCACCAGTTGCCAAGAACTCCAAAATATACGCTTCTTCCTCCTGTCATCTTCTCATTCCCTGCCAGAATAATTCAAACGCTGCATCTCTCTTACAGGTTGTGGTCTAAATACTATGGAAAAACTCTTCCTTCCACCATGAACGTCTGTTCTAAACAAGCCACGGAAAGGTTGCTCAGTTCCCCGCTGCTCAGCTCATGTACGTTATCCCTCAGCCAGATGGGACTCAGAGGAACCAACAGGAGAGACAAAGAAACAGAATTATGCTTTCTGAATTTGATGTTATTGTTGAAATAATGAGAAAAGGAGTGGAGGCTGCTAAATTTCTGCTCGGTAGGGAAAACAAACAAAAAAAACCAACCCAACCCCAAACCCTTATATTTTCTTACTAATGCCCCTTGCCACCAGGCATGGCATGGCACTGCCTATTCTTGAACTGCTTCTTTTCCAGTTCAACTCATCTCTTTTTCTGGAATGGTGGCATTCCTTGCCTCTAGCCATTTCACCTGGGAAGGTTCTCGAGTACAACCAGTCATTTCTGCTTCGATCGTTCCCTACACAGGGGAAGAGAAGGCAGGGTTCCCACCCCATCCTTTTTCCAGAAAGCAGAAACTTAATCTACTGCCAACCAGGCTCCTGGAAAAGATACCTGGAAGAGTACGAGAAGCCTTTTCTTCCAGCCACTGGATTTCCTTGATCTTGATTATTATCTGCAGTAGCATCAGCTGCTACAAACACCTTGGAAGAAGCAGCCCAACAGAGGATAATCTTCCCCAAGGGCAAACGCAGCTCAGGTGCTTAACTGGGAATTAAGAATCAGTTTTTAATAGAACTCTATTGGAAATTCATTTATGAAAACAGCACTTACGGGGTGCAGGAGTATCTTACAGTTAGACTATTTTTCCTGAATGAAATTCTACAGTAAAACCAGGACAAAGCTTCTAATGCAGTTCTCCAGCACATCGAGGTGAAGATAAGGCGAAAATGGGTTTCAAACATCCATGTCAATAAAACAGGGCTCAGCCCTCGTCTCGCATAACATTGAACTAACCTGCTAAATTTAGAAAGAAAAAAAAAATATTCACAATTTCAACAGATAAAACTCCTACAGCAGGAAGATTCATTTGCTCACGGGAGAGTAGAAAAGTGTTTCGATGCGTCTGGATTCTCAGTAACATCCCTTTGGCTGAAAATGAGCTGGTCTGGGTTATTAACCGGACGGCAGCATCACAGTGCACCTCCACGGGAAGGACTTGGCAGTGATCAGCTCCAGCAAGCAGAAAACATCAAAGCACCCCCTGCTACGTAAAATGAACTTTTCAGGGAAGATCAAAGCTCAAGGCGCTCCACAATCTAGGCCCGGGGTGTTTAAAAAGAACTACCCCAAACTCCAGAACAAAAGACCACTCTCGATAGTCACATTCCTCTGGCACAGCAGAGCTCCAAACCTTGGATGCGGGACACAGAAGGCGACTGGTCACAAGTCCAAGTCTCCCCAGGAAATCGGGAATAACAACATCACCCCATTCTTGATTTCAAGTAAAAGAAACATACCTTCACTCCTTCTCACACATTTGGAAAGATAAAAGTGAGTGTCACCTCTTACCAAAGAAAATGGGAACCACGTACAGGAGAAAGAATTAAAAAACATTTTTATCCCTCTTCAGCAATACAACGGAAGAGGCTCAAACTCTTTACGTAGATTTTTATACTATTTCTTGAGTACCTCACACCCAGTAGCTGTCACAGAAGCAACAGAAACATCGAGGATTGAATTCCCCTGGGATTAGAGATAGTCAAGTCACCTCTCCCCAGCAACAGGCAGACTGGAACACCAACTCTCACAGAAAGATCACAGAATCACAGAATGATCTGGGGTTGGAAGGGACCTCTGGAGATCATCCAGTCCAACCCCCTGCCAGAGCAGGGCCACCCAGAGCAGGGCCCACAGGAACGTGTCCAGGTGGGGTTTGAATGTCTCCAGAGAAGGAGACTCCACCACCTCTCTGGGCAGCCTCTGCCACGGCTCTGCCACCCTCACAGGAAAGAAGTTCCTCCTCATGTTGAGGTGGAACTTCTGATGTTCCAGTTTGTGCCCATTTCCTCTTCTCCTCTCACTGGCACCACTGAAAAAAAGACTGGCCCCAACCTCTTGGCACCCACCCTCTAAGGATTTATAGGTGTTGATCAGATCCCCCCTCAGCCTTCTCTTCTCCACACTAAAAAGACCCAAGTCCTTTCCTCAGCACAGAGATGCTCCCTAATCCTCTTTGTAGCCTCTGCTGTCCCCTCTCCAGCAGTTCCCTGTCCTTCTGGAACTGGGGAGGCCAGAACTGGTCCCACTGCTCCAGCTGGGGCCTCCCCAGGGCAGAGCAGAGGGGCAGGATGACCTCCCTCCACCTGCTGCTCACACTCTTCCTGATGCCCTCCAGGATGCCATTGGCCTTCTTGGCCACCAGGGCACATTGCTGGCTCATGGTCGACTTTAACCAGACTTTGGACACTGGCATCGAAATTCTGTGGATTTACAAACGAAAGACTCACGTAATAACAGAGATTATGTTCAACTCCTCCGCAGAAAAGCCTAACACTTAGAAAAACGCTTAGAAAAACTGGAGTATATGGCCTTTAGCTCACAGTAACGAACCAAAATCTGCATTCATGCAGATTAATACAAATACAGACTAACATTGTTAAAGTTTGTTTGATTTCGGGAAGGTTTTGTTGTCTTGGGTTTTTTTTAACCTATTTGAATATAATGCACAACCTTTAAACTGTGTAGATTTTGATAGATCAGAAGTTTTTAGGCTGAGCCCAAACGCTGGTCTTCATGTCGTATCAAGTGTTTCTGCACCTTTTACAGAGCAAGCACAGGGGGAAAAAAATAATCAGATTCTCAAAGAGAACTAGTGCAGTCCCCGAGTCTGTCAGTACATACAGAGGCAGTGATTCAAAAGACTCAACACCTCCCAGATCATTCCACTTTTGAGCTCTTCACTTTAATTTGAAACACAGAGAAAAAAAGGTAAGAAGCAGCTACAAACCAGTGTTACTGCAACTGCTCAAAGAAACCGCAGAAATTACTTTTCTTTCATCTCTTTTCTACTCTTGGGGTGGAAAATGTGGAATACAAGGGATAGCTACAGCTCCCACTAACAGACCCGAAGGTATTAATTATACAAAATACTTCAGTACCCCCAAAAATATTAGTATGTTTGCTATACAGAGATCTGAGCGCTCTTTTAACTGCAAAGAAAAGATGAGATTGCTCGAAGACCTAGAGAAGGAATCAAATCCTGAGCCCTGAATCGTGCTGCTCCCAAATTCACACACCTTTCCATTATCCTGCTTAGGCAAGGCTGAAAAAAAGATAAGTCCCTCCTGTTCCCCCACCACAAAAAAAAACACCAACCAAAAAAAAACCACACTACAGGCATTTTCTTCCCTGTCTGGATTATCAAAGTTTCAAAGAGATTAACTCCAGTCGATTTATTGGCTGCTTTTATATGGAGAAAGAGAAAAAACATCATCAAGTATCAAAAGGTTGATAAACAACCCTAAGATAGCTTCAGTAAACAGTATTAAATTCTCTGTTATGATGAGGTATTGAAATGCAAAACATTCAGTATTTACAACCCACATTCCCTCGCTATAGAGACACGCTATTTCAACACTGCTACTGCTCCAGACGCAGTCCCATCACTGCTCCTGTCATCTCCAGGAGCACTGAAGGGAGGTGAGGAACCCAAAAAGTAGAGTTTTGAAGTTCTCTACTCTCTACTCGAGAAATGCTACTGGCTGTGTTACCACTGAGCCTAAACTAGAAGGTCCCACCTCTCTGATTCCTTGCTGTCTAGGAGTGTCACACAATGACTCTTCAGAAGGAGCCACATGGAGAAGACAAAGGCCACTGGGAGAGCTTTCATCTCCATTTAAGAGAAATTTCATAGAACCACAGAATGGTTTGGGTTGGAAGGGACCTTAAAGATCACCAAGTTCCAACCCACCGGCCATGGGCAGGGCCACCTCCCACCAGACCAGGTTGCTCAAAGCCCCATCCAGCCTGGCCTTGAACCCCTCCAGGGACGTTCTCCATTTTTTACACGGAGAAAAATCAGTTACTGGAACAACCTCCCCAGGGACATTGTAGAGTCCCCACTGCTGGAGGTTTTCAAGATGCGATGGGACGGGATGCCACATAATTTTACCTGGGCTCCCTTTTCCACAAAAGGTTGGGTCTTTTGAGGTCCCTTCCAACCTGGGTGGTTCTGTGGATCTATGAACTCATTGACTGCATTTAGCTTGCATTTTATCAGTTTAGAGAGCAAAGCCAGACAGATCTGCTCCACAATGTTCTGCCTGGACATATTTCCAGATACAGACTTACACACATGGAGTGCTGGGTCCAGTTTTGGGCCCCTCACAACAGGAAAGACATTGAGAGGCTGGAGCATGTCCAGAGAAGGGCAACTGAGGGGTCTGGAGCACAAGTCTGGTGAGGAGCAGGGGGTGTTGAGCCTGGAGAAAAGGAGGCTGAAGGGAGACCTTCTGACTCTCTCCAACTCCCTGAAAGGAGGGTGTAGCCAGGGGGGGGCGGTTTCTTCTCCCAAAGAACATGCGATGGGACAAGAGGAAACGGCCTCAAGTTGTGCCAGGGGACATTTAGGATGGGTATCAGGAAAAATTTCTTCCCTGAAAGGGTTGTTAAGGCTGCCCAGGGCAGTGGTGGAGTCACCATTCCTGGAGGCATTTAAAAGCCGAGCAGACGTGGTGCTGAGGGACATGGGTTAGTGGTGGGTTTGTCAGTGTTGGGTTGGTGATTGGACTTGATGACCTTGAAGGTTCCTTCCAGCCTCGGCCATTCTATGATTCTAAGAAGCACAAGTCACCTCAGCAACTTCCACTGCAGAACTCAGCTGGGAAGGCGGGGGGATAGAGATCATTGCATCCACCAAACTGTTTCCTCTAACCCAGCGTCAGGAAGGACAAGCTCCAAGTGTTACTCCCCCTACACCAAAGTGTAAAGCAGTGCTGCGTGCATGCCGAGGGTGGTGTAACACCAAAGGCACCCACCAAGCCCAACTGCTACATCTAATTGCATTTCCTCATCTCAGTAGAAAAATCTGGTCCTGCTCAGGCAATAGTTGCAGCCCAGAACGAAGGTGTGGCAGAGTTTGAAACTCTTACTGGTTTGGCATCCCCAGGGGACATACCCCGGAGGCAAATCTGCTTTTAAAGAGCACCTATGTATTGCTGGTATAGTGAATTAACTCACCACCCTACAGCAACGCCACAGGAGCTGGTGAAATAAATTTATTAAAATTCAAATTGTTGCGACTCATTAAAATAAAATAAAAAATTAAAATAAAAAAAATAAATTCATGGAACTGAATCCTGGAAGTGATACCAAATGGCTTGGTTTCCCCCCACTATACAAACTTAAATATTGTAGCAGATCTCATACAGAAAGTGTGAATATTTCATGTCTCTCACACAACCACGTGGACTAACAGTGTTGAGAAGAACAGGGGAAAAGTAAGAAAATAAAGAAGAAATTCAAAAGCAGGACCTACTTCTAATCAGGTGTTACTACGCAGCTCTATTTACTTGTCCTCTTAGATCACACAGAGATTGTTCGAAACAATCACACAAAAATCAATCGACACGAAAGAAAAACTTCATAAACAACCAGCACGTTAAAATAATATGTAAAGCCGCTGCCATCTACGCCTTTTTCCACGGGTGGCAACACAGCTGAAAGTCAGCAAAGTACATTTAGAGAGAAGACAGGCTGACACCAGGCCAGGCAGACACCAACAGCGTGAAAACCAAGACACCGTAACGCTGCCTGTTTTTGCTTTTCTGATTTTATTTTTTTTTTTTAAATCCACAAGCCATTCTAGCCTCTCTCCTCTGTCTCTGCCTGGTTTTAGGATGGATGGCCATTGATTTTTAGATCAAACATTAACAGAAATTCAGCAGCCTAACATATGGTGATGTTTCCAGATGGAAAGTCACAATGAAGTGAAGAGATACTCCTATTTTACAACGCTGCTGAAAGCCTAAATAATGTTTGGGTCAATTTATTTTCATTTTTAACAAAATTCAGGCCCTCATCTCTGTCAAATTCTGAATTAAAACCAAAGTACTTCCGCCTTTTATACCCTTAGAAAATAATTTTAAGTGATTTCTCAAATTTCCAGCCTTTCCAAGTATTGCCAGGAACATCTCACAAAATATACAAATTCATTTATTCTTATATTCAAACACCTTTAAAAGCACTTTTGATCTGAGATCATCTTAGAGTATCATACCCTCAGGAAAAACTAGCTTGTTTGGGTTTTTTTTTTGCCTCCTCTCTTTCTTTCTCCCTTCCAAACACGCATAAAGAATACAGCAGAGCGAGAGAAACCCAACTTATTTATGCTCAGTATTGTATGTATTTAAACACGGTCACAAGTGCCAAAATTTTCTTCACTAGCACTGGCTCGCATCTGGCACCCAAGCTAGAAATAACTATCCTTAGTGGCTTTACCACCGTAAATCTTCGGAAGCCTTCTGCATGGCTGAGCTCTTCTCATAAAATTAGACACCAACGCGTTTTGTCTTTCTCATTAAAAGGATGCTCGGAGAAAGCGCAGGAGGATAGAGATGTGTGTGAACAACCTTCTCGGAGCCACTGGAGATCCTCACAGGCACGAAGAAAGGAATACTTAAAATAACTCAAAAGAACAAGGAACATCTCCAGACATTAAGAACAACTTTAAAAAAATCTAAGAATAGAATCTACACACTTACAATAGCACACAGGAAAAAAAAAAAAAAGGTAAGATTCCAATATATTATTTTTTTTTTTTAGTTACTTTTACTCTCTTTCCTCAAGCACTAATTGGAAATATAGTGTTTATTTCAGAAATAAACACAGCCAAACTCTTGCAAACATTAATTCAATAAAAAGCCTCTTAACTTAACATATTCCTACTATGCATTTTGGAAAAATGTTATTAAAATTTTAAAACCTACTATAAAAAACAAACAGAAAAGCACTACTTAGAGCTATTATAAACCACATTTGTTTACTGCAAATACTCGACTGCAATAACTTTGGTTTGATTAGGTTTTGCCCTGCTTTTACAGCCCATTTTTAAAAATACGAATGCAGAAAACACCTTGCTTGTTTGTTTTCATACTGCTGTAAGCAATTAAGAAGATTGAAACAGCTCATTGACTGTATTAAGACCAAAAAAAAAAAAAAAAAGAAATCAGATGCATACTCATCAGAAAACTAAAAATCATCAACCATAAAACAAGATAACAGGTAAGATAAAAGTCCAGGAATGGGGATGGTGTAACACAGTGCTAAGTTCTCTACAGTCAGATAACCACACTGTGACGGTCCCTATCTGGGGAAAAAAATATTTAAAAAAATATGATAATCTTTTTACCTCTGCCTCCCCTACAAAGGGCATTTACATGAGGTATGGGCTGATAATATCGTTTCCCTCATTTGTCAGGACAAGGTTCCCACTCTCTAGCACTGAAAAAGCACAAGGTTTCCAAGGTCTCCTGACTTGATTCAAATGCAGAAACTCAAATATTAAAAGGAAATTCACACAATGAACCATCAGGAACCTGACTGAACGGGTCTGTAACATAAATCCTGTACATTTCTTACGAGGTTCTTCAGTAGCCTGTATGTAAGGTTCAACCAGCCTTTATGAGACACAAAATACCCCCAGGTTCCAATTATAACTTTTAGTAAAAAGACAAAAACCACTTCAGACACAGCAACAACTACAGAATCATAGAATGGAACCATAGAATGGTTCAGGTTGGAAGGGACCTTAAAGATCATCAAGTTCCAACCCCCTGCCCTGGGCAGGGACACCTCCCACCAGACCAGGTTGCTCCAAGCCCCCTCCAACCTGGCCTTGAACCCCTCCAGGGATGGGGCAAGATCAGATTCTCCGAGTCCTATCAGCTCTTATGGAAAGTGGCATCTTTTTTACTATTATTTAGAAACACCAACCTGCGACTCTGTTTGCATTAGGGACCGTGAATAAGGTTTTTCTTTGTGATTCACTCCAGTTTCTGTGGCACAAACATCGGCGCTGCCAAGAACGAGCGTTCCCAACATGCTGACGGCTATTTTCAGCGTGACAAAAATTGGACTTGTTTTGACACACGGTCAAAAACACTGCAGGGAAGCCAGTTCTGGTGGTGTCATACCATCTCCTGGTATTCACCACACCCTCCTCGCGGAGGCAAGAGAGGAGAATCTGTGCCCGCGAGTCAGATAATATAATGGACCATGAACCGGACTAACACGCGAGCAGCTCCACCGGCTGATGCACATCTCCCTGCTCACCCATGAATGTCGAAAATAACTCCCAGGCTGACACGGAAGGGAAGAAAAAAATAAAGTCTTCGGCCACAAAGCCAGATGAAAAGGGTGGAGTGCCCTCTAAAACAGCCTCGATGTCCCAAAGCCACAGCAGGTCTGGTTTACAAAAGCCTCAGTGTAGGTTACGCTGAAAGCACTGTCTGTGAAAGATGCTTCAAGCGCTATTGGCAAAAGATGCAAAACCTGCAAAATAAACCTTTTCCCACCAAATGTGATGAAACAAATACAAGAAAACACCATAGGAAATTAAGCCAGGCTACACTAATTGCGCCTGGAATAGTAAGAATGCTCTTCCTAATACAGCTTATCATGACTTTTTGGGTACGTCCTGAACGTCTTCAGTTCCCTTTATATCCAGGGTTTTTGGGAAGTAAGAGCTGGGATTAGAAATACTTAGAGCCTCAAAGGGAAAGCCTTTCTCAGAGAATCAGGCTTGGGTTTGGTCACGTGGATCAACAGAAGAGCTTGTTGTTCTTATAAAATTATCCTGTGCCGTATATTCTAATATAGACACCTCACTTGGTCGATTGTCAGCTACGCCTTGCAACTGTCACCATAAAAACCTGCAACAAAGGCAACTTTACAGGACTCCCATCGCAACCGCTGGTCTTCTAGAGCTCTGCCAAGAAACCTTGCGGTGAAAAATGATAGCTCCAGGAAAGGCCATACTCGGATAAAAGTCAGAAAAAAAAAATATATATATATAAATAAACCAACCCCACAACTTTCTGCGAGCGAAAGAATTCATTCTTAAAAAGGGGGCACTGAGTCAAAGCTGAAAATACAACCTTTGGCAAAGAATGTGCGTGTTGTACGCGATACCGGAATCATCTTTTTACTGTCTTCCAAGATAAACGCATACTAAAGGCCCAGCAAATCTAATGAGCCTGAATTCTCCTGAAAGCTTCTAAGGAAACACAAGCCCCTAAAAAAATCAGACTTTCAGAGCTTGTGTTGGAATTGCTTTAATAAACAAAAGCTCATTCAGATGCAAACCTTAAAGCTAAAGCGGAGAAAAAAAAAAAATCATTTTCCTCCTGATGTGAGAAAGGGATTGTTGGTTTGTTGGTTTTAGTTATGCTATAACTTCTGCTGCAAAAATAAAACGCCCCAAAGAACCATCAAAACCAAACCTTCAGCATTTAACCAAAAACTGCAAAGCTACTTAGAAATATCGAAAAAGGAGATCCATTACTTTTTATGTCAGGGACTGAAAAAAAAAGAAAAAGGAAGGAGTGTGGTCCGTTTCTCAATTTCCTTGTGCCAAGATAGGCCTGAATCATTACTCTGTGGTTATGTTTATACTGAAACATTTTTTTTTTTCTCAAAACTTGGACTTCCACACCCAGTAGGCAACTTTTTTTTTTTTTTAAAAGTACATTCCAAGCTTCCCTCAAACAGTTCCAGTCAAAACATCACTAGATTTTAATTCCGTCAAGAATGCAAGCATCTCGTTAAAGAGCTGCCTAATTATAAGTAATGTGCCCAGACCACGGATTCTGGGGCACCTTTATATGCGATATTATTCAGAAGTAACAGCACCAACTTCTCTCAACCTTTCTGAAATTTCGGCATATTTAGTGTTATAGCAGAGAATTAACAGAGCTTGAAAAAAAAAAAATAAAAAGGAACTCACAATACTCACTAGTGGTGAGAAAGCTCAACGCAAGAGGAAAGAAATGTCATCAAATCCTAAGAAAATTGGAAGCTTTAAAAAAAAATAACAAGCCTCTAGATCTACTACTTGCACAAGGAAAGCTTTTTTCAAGTGCGAGTTAAACCCAGACTAAAATAATGTCATGCATACAGTTTCCATGAGTTTTTCTAATCCTTCTGCTGTTTTCCACTTTGCTGGATTGCAGAACTCACATCCTGTAAGCACAGAAAAATCACTCTGCTCCTACTTAAACAAAGCAACGAACGCAGAGACAAACATCGCGGCTGCTGAAGGGAGCAAATGACCTTGGAGGGAAAAAGGAAAGGTGGCAAGGAAAGACAAATTTCTGAGAAATAAAAGAAAAAAAAAAAAGATTACCTCCTTATGAAAACCTCCCAGCAATTGCTGGGAGGAAGTTCTGAACAGGGATTTTTTTTAAAAAAAGAAAGGCCTTATCAGATACCCACTAGCCAGAGGCAAACAGGCTCTGGAGCCCAAGACAAGGTTCAAGAACATCCAAACAAATTGTATTCCCTGCAGCAGGAAGGTAAACTCCTCCCTACCACTTTGCCTCAGGACAGGAAAAATAAAGCTTTCTTCTAATTTTTCAGAATCTCTTATGGCATCCCAATATATATGGCTGCATACATATAAAAATGCATATTATTTTCGTTTTCTTTGCCTGTTACTTATCCTTCTGCAGCGCTACTCGTAGTGTGACGAGACTCTTCCCCTCACACAGTATCTGTTAAGTGATCTGCCTTGTAGCTGCTCCATTAGATTTGCTGTATTTAAACTTGGAACTGCAGTTAGTTTCTACTTCAGTAGCTTGACTCGCAGCCAAAGCTGCCGTAAACCTTGTCACAAACCTCCCAACATCAGCAGCGAGATTACAGCAGCACAGGCAAATTCCACCGGAGAGTACAAAGGATATTGCTAATAAAGTTGCGCGTAACCTTTCGCTAAGTGGAGCATAATTCAAAACATAAAATGACATGTTAAAACTAGCAGCAACTAGCTATCTACAGATACATATTCATTCATATTTTTACTTTTTTTTTTTTTTTTAAAGTAGCTGTGCTGTTCACTCAGGCTTGTTATGACAGGAATGAAACATCAAGTTAAAGACGAAGAAGTTCTCTGTCCTCGTACTGACACATAAACCCAAATTCGCAGTGAATTCCCTCTTCCCTCACCCATATACTCCACGTCCAACCTGTAACACCTCAGCGGAGAAGAAAGTGACAGCCCAGCTGAAAGGAGAACAGCACCCAAGATCAGAAAGGCCTCGGATTGTTGAGGAAGACCCAGAAGAAGGTCTCCCCCTCCTCAGAAAATAAACACAGAGGTTTAACAAACCCAGCAGGAATAAGCGCTGCAGCTGAACGTTAAATACAAAAGCATCTCGGAAATAGAGGTGATGCCCAAGAACTAATTCAAATTCTCAACACTGAATAAAGAAAGGACTAGGGGACAGACGAAGTATCTGGGAAGAAAAGCAAAATATCAGTTGACAAACTGGAAGGAAGGAACAACCTTCAGAGGGCAGAGCTTTGCACGAGAGCATGGAGGATAAAAACCAGCACAAAAAGGCAAGGCAGAAGGACAAAGGCAAATGAGACGGAGGTAGAATCAGAGGAGAATGTGGCTTTACAGAATCACAGAATGATCTGGGGTTGGAAGGGACCTCTGGAGACCATCTAGTCCAACCCCCTGCCAGAGCAGGGCCACCCGGAGCAGGTCCCACCCCCACGCGTCCAGGTGGGGGTTGAATGTCTCCAGAGAAGGAGACTCCACCATCTCACTGGGCAGCCTCTTCCAGGGCTCTGCCACCCTCAAAGGAAGAAGTTCCTCTTCATGTTGAGATGGAACTTCTTCTGTTCAAGTTTGTGCCCATTTCCTCTTGTCCTGTCCCTGGGCACCACTGAAAAAAGACTGGCCCCATCCTCCTGACACCCACCCTTTAAGGATTTAGAGGTGTTGATCAGATCCCCCCTCAGCCTTCTCTTCTCCACACTAAAAAGACCCAATTCCCTCAACCTTTCCTCAGTAAGAGAGATGCTCCAGGACCCTCATCATCTTTGTAGCCTCTGCTGTACCCTCTCCAGCAGTTCCCTGTCCTTCTTGAAACTGGGGAGCCCAGAACTGGTCCCAGTGCTCCAGATGGGACCTCACCAGGGCAGAGGGGGAGGATGACCTCCCTCCACCTGCTGGCGACACTCTTCCTGATGCACCTTTACCAAAAAACAAGTTTAATGAATTTATAGGATATATATATATATGTAATATATGCTACACTGAACAATGAGAAGATACTTTAAATAAGAAAAAGCAAGAAGAGACAAACCACAAGGAGAGAAGAGGGAAAGAAAGAGAAGGAGATATCTCTACATACATTTGCATCTGTATCAGGAACACACAAAGATTTTTGAGCCTACAACTTTAGCAACTCCTTTTACACTATGAATCTAGTTGAAAGTGATGGAAAACTAAATTCAGGAGCCAACAAACAAAAGGACTGCATAGCTATTCCACCTCAGCCAGAAATCACACGATCTTTACATCTATTTACATCACACTGTACAGTCAACTGGCTTAAAATGATGAAGCAACATAGGATCAACACATCCAGACAGCAGAAAATTAGCTGGGACTTAAATCAGGTGGCTTTTCCAGCTCTGTAACTCACAAAGCACCAGCTGTGCCTTTCACAGGAGCATTAGGCTGTGGTTATGCAGTGACTTTAATCCCACGTGAACCTGGGCTGCTACTGCACAGTCCTGCTTTTCCTCTCCTTTCTCAGGTACTCACTCCTCCTACCTCTCACACCAGCACTGGCACTTGGGCAGCCATGTGGATCATGGAATAGGTTTGTCCAAAAATTGTCCTTTGTTGGGAGAAGGGTCGTAGAATCAGAGAATTGACCAGGTTGGAAGGGACCTTTCAGATCAATGAGTCCAACCATCAACCCAACACTGACCAAACCACCACTAACCCATGTCCCTCAGCACCACGTCTGCCTGGCTTTTAAATACCTCCAGGGATGGAGACTCCACCACTGTCCTGGGCAGCCTCTGCCAAGGCTTTATTTAATAAGCCTTTCCATGTAAACATTTTTCCTAAAATCAATCCTAAACCTCCCCTCATGCAACTTGAGGCCATTCCCTCTTGTCCCAGGGCCTGTTCCTTGGGAGAAGAGATCGACCCCCCCTGGCTACACCCTCCTTTCAGGGAGTTGGAGAGAGCCAGAAGGTCTCCCCTCAGCCTCCTTTTCTCCAGGCTCAACACCCCCAGCTCCCTCAGCCGCTTCTCACCAGACTTTTACTCCAGACCCCTCACCAGCTCCGGTGCCCTTCTCTGGACACACTCCAGCCCCTCAAGGTCCTTCCTGTCATGAGGGGCCCAAAACTGGACCCAACCCTTGAGGTGGGGCCTCCCCAGTGCCCAGTCCAGAGGGATGGTCACAGCCACAGTCCTGCTGGCCACGCTGTTTCTGATACAGCCCAGGATGCTGCTGGCTCATATTCAGCCCCTGTCAACCAACACCCCAAGGTCCTTTTCCACCAGGGAGCTCCAGCCACTCTTCCCCAGGCCTGTAGTGCTTCAGGGAAGGCTGGATTTCAAGCGGGTAAATTCCCCAATCCACAGGGCTCACCCATCCTTGTGCTCCTACAGGGAGATGGTGGAAATAGTTGGCAACAGAGCTGGCCCTTCAGCAGCAGTTCAGGCTTTAGAACAGAGTAAACCAGCCACGTAACCACAACCTCGTTCTTGCTGGCAGAGCATGAAAGCGAAGAAACTTTTAAGAAGACATTTTTGAATACATTATCAAAAACTCTAAAGGCATACAAAGTTCTTTCGGAAAGCAGGCCCTGCGATAAGGTTCAAGGTAAAGCAACTATCACCTACTAAGTTTTAAAAGTCTATAGCACACAACTGCATTACAGAAATACCAAGCTGAATTAAAATGTGGATCATAGAGAGATCTTTACAACTTTGGAACCACCTTCACACACACAAAAGGAAAGCATGCCCATGTCCTAGCAAATTATGGGCAATTTAAGACTACTACTTGTGATTTATTTACTACCACCAATCAAATAAGGCAATCTTTAAAACCAAATAAGATGAAAATTGCCAACACCTCTGATAAATTCAGCCATTCATAACCCAGTTGGCTCCCGGGGAAATAAAAAAAAAAAAAAAATGAACTTGCTGCCTAAAAGCAGCCAGGTGTGGATGGAGAGAAGAAGTACTTCTAGCCATAGAGAAACCCTGAAGGATTTCTGGTTGGCAGCAATAAAGCCTCCATTTACCTTTCGGGGGCAGGAAAAAAAAAAACAAAAAAAAACAAACAAAAAAAAAAAATTCTCTTTCTCCATCACAGTGGCAGAAAGACAATCTTTTTATAGGAATGCCAGCACAGATCTACCACATGAAAGGATATGGTAGCTTTAGTGAGCTACAAAAGATAAACATATGTCATGCCTAAAACCCAGTCAGTGATCCTAAAAGCATCCTGAATCACTTGTTCCACAAATTCCCCAGTCACCAAGTATGAAGAAATGTAACACGAAGAGCCAAACAGAGATTATAAACACAGAACGAAATGTATTTTAAACCTATTTGCTAACACATTTCAAAACACATTTTTTATTATAGTGTTGTCAAGTCATGAAAAGATACTTCAGCTTTACTGCTACCAAGCTCCCACAGAGAAGAGAAACACAACACAGGCTGTAAGACTGCAATGGATATTTGATGATTATTTTATTTTAATAGATATTCAAATTTTACGTTGTGTCAAAAGTCATCCAACTCCCAGGAAAACTTTCTACTCAACTATGGGCACATAGTTCTGTCAAGTCCCAGACATGGGAGCAGAAGCAAAACATGTTGCCTTTTATTCCCAGCCTCCAGGACCTCAATCTACATCCTCACACACAAAAAGCTCTATATTATCACTCAAAAAGAAGACATGTTTTTGACTTAATTAAACATGGTGGGTTTGTTTATGTACAGCCCTCAAGGAGATGAAGTATCTGCAGAGGGGCTGGAAAAAAAGGTGTTTACACCAATATGCCTCAACCCTGACCGAGAAGGATCCCGTTTGGAATAAACAGTAGCTCAGTCCTCGTCCTTTCCAAACGACATAGTTTAAGCCTTCAAACTACAAACATTTAAAGCAGCGCTCAGTTTTGCATAAAGATATCAAAGCTATTGGAATGGCAAGTATGCTTATGATCTGGTGGGCTGCCAAAACTCATCTGCTGGTGTGCTAGACAATAGATGTATTCTGCTCGAGTGCAGAAGAGAACTTTCTGATCTTTTCCTTGCATCGCTTCGTTTTAGTTTTATACAAAACTGAAACGAAATGATATTAAAAAAAACAATTAAAAGCTTTAAATCCTATACAAATACTATGGTTTTTTTAAGTATTGCCTATGTGATTTGAATGCTTGCATTTATACGCTAACAAATAGTGTCATTATTTGTAAGAATTTAACATTTTACAATATGCATTCTTAATCACTCACTTGCAAACCACGCATTCAGAGTCTCTTGTTGCTACTGCAACAGTTAAGTTTGTAGAATTCAAAGCAGCATAAAACAAAAGCACAAAGTTGTACCCTTGCAGTGCCTGAAAGCTCCAACAGCGCTACAAAAGGCCCCGAAGTCTTGATAAACAAACAGCATTCAGTTAAAATTTAATACTTTCGGATAACAGCAGGGTGCTTTCTATAAAAATAATTCTTCGTTCCAGAGACAAAAAAGATCCTGTGTGTGGTTCCAGCGAGCACTGCTTTCTGGAACACTCCGGAATCACGGTGGCTGCATATCCTGAATACAGTCATAAACACACAACTAATGGGGATGACGAGGTTGTCACCCAACTTCTCACACCAGTGTCACACACTGACCACGCACCATCAAAACTACCCGAAGCCCAGCTCCTCCTTCACAGCTAAACGCAATTAAAAGGCCTCTGCATCTCAATCCAAGATGTTCTTTCTTTCTTTCTTTTCCAGCAAATGTTTCTAAGCAAAAATTCTCTTCTTCTCTCTTATTATCTGATATTTGAACAAATCGTTGACACGACGGAGCTGTCATATCCTATCACATCATTCCACGTTTAAAGAATGTTTAATCCTTAAATCCAACGCGGTGATTCTGCGAGCGCAGATTGCTTGCAACAAGAACGCTGAACAGAGACCATGTACGTACAGTGACCATGTTAGTGAATTAAATATATTAACACAGTTCCTTAATCCATAACATTAAAATTTACAAATTAAATTAACTGCAGAAATTCAATTACATTGAAGAAAAATATTCTAAGCCGGCATTTTCACATGTTTTCCTGTTTTTGTATCCACAGGCTAACAACGCTTATGACATCTTTCACCAGAACACAGAGGGAAGTAATTATAAGCTCCTGAAAAATAGGAAATGCTAACAAAACCTGGGCTAAGGGCAGCTGTACCTGGTCAAGATGTTCTAAAAATAAGCTTCTATCTAGGGGGAAAAGATTCCTTGGATCAGTCTGTTACTTATTACTCAGCATTTGCCAGTTAAACACTGCACAGCCGCTAATTTCAATCTAAGGAAATGAATGCTGTGATCTTTCCCAGACAAAAAAGTGTTTCAACACCCGCAGAAGAAAAACAGGGGAGAGAAGGCTCAAGCCTCGACATCCTGATTTATGAAGAGAGCGAGACAAAACAGTATGTCATCCGTCAAAGCTGCCACATCTGCATTTTATATACAAATATAAAGCAATAAATCTCATTTAAATAATTAACAAGTGGACTATACGCTGCCAAAAAAAGAGCTGGACAGCAGTGAACTCACTGCTGAATATTTCACAGAAGGAACCATTCTAGAAATTGATCCTCTCCAAATGGAATGATTAATCCTCCATATAATGCCAGGTATCCACTACCACCATATTTTGTTAAAAGCAAACTTTTAACTCCAAGAAAAGCAACCACAGTAAGCAAAACGAATAATAAAATCCCCACAATTGATGTCATGTAGATTTTCCCTATTGATCTTAACCTGTGCAGAATTTTAAACTACAAATGCAAATACCTTCTTACAAGTTTCTGGTTAAAATTACAATCTATTTAGAAGTGCTGTTCAAAGCTATCTCTATGAGACATAAATCAGCAGTGGTTTTAAAATATTTTAATAATTTTAGCAGCAACTTATAACCGGTAAATCAAAGCTTCAGTCTATTACATGGAGAAATATTGCTGAAAAGACCAATGCTTTTTGTATGTTGTTTGTGATTTTTTTTTAACGTTTCCCCCATTGAAGAGAAGAAAAAACGGTTTGCATTGTGTTAGCTCCAGTTATAATTTCCAGCTGTGTCAAAACTTTAACAGCCTAAAAGCAGGAAATCCAAAGAGGAAATTCCATCGTCAGTTCCTGAAGTTTTGTAACTCAAATGTTCTTCCAAAAACTGGATCTTAAAGGAATTTTGGTAGCGTTTTCTGTAACCTTACCTGATATCTTCAAGTAGCTCACATTCTGCCTGATGCTTGGCCTGAAGTTTTGTCATCTGCTCAACCTGAATGTTTTTTAGCTCTTGTGTAACTTTCACCTACAACAACAAAAAAAAAAAAAAAACAAAACCACAGACCACATATATTTTCTGTAGAGTTTAAATCAAATTTCAACAAGAAAAAAACCCAACAATTCATGTCCTTCCTCTGCCTCGAAGTTGCACATCGCAGTGGAAAATTCAGGGGGCAGTTTAACGCTACGCAACATTCATAAAGGCTGATTTCAATAAGTGCTGTCACCCCAAGCAAGCTTACACTGCACGCGACAAAAATCCCATGCTTATGCCCAACCATTAACAAAAGTGCAATTTTATTTCAAAACCTGGGAGGGTTTTGCGTGCAACAAGAGTTTTGCCTGCTAAAAAAGAAAAAGCAGGCCACAGAGGGGGCAAAAAAACTACCTTACAGTGTATACATTTAGCACTTCAGTGCAAGTCACACAATTAAACTGTCCTACAATTGTTATCACTTAAAGATAGCTTCAACATCAGGTTGGTTTTGATTGTGCCTCAGATCAAAAGAGCCCTCTATAAAAGGGCTTCAGAAGGTCGGCCTCATGTTTTTAGTAGTGGTGTAATTTTCCTTTGAGCCTTGTGATCATGAAGCTAAAAATTTGAATACTTTGGGAAGCTACCCGCTAACTGGCAGGTAGCACCACTGGCACAGGTACCAGGAATGATTTGATTTTGGAAGGAGACCTTGGGGTCGTTTTGTTCTTGTTTTTATAAAACAAGAGGTCTTGGCATTTAAGCCCTCTAGTGATTGCAGGGAATCCATGTATCGGCCTTAAAAATGATCACCAGCATATCTGAAGACATTATGCATTCATGAGGCCAGAAATGCCAAACAGTTACTGTAATGGGGGAAGAGAGATGAAAAATTCAGAGAGCAAGAAGACACAGATCTCCCTCTTCTTCGCTAAGCCAAGCAAAAAACCCAAAATAAATCTAGATCTCATCAGCTAGCACAAGCCTCCTCGATTTTAACACTGAAAACAATTCCCCAGCAACAAGCACCCTTTAATCATAACATTATATAAAGACAAGTTTTTCATATGATTAAAAAAAAAAAATCACATGTATGTCCCTGACTTTAAGCAGAAAAAGTGTCTATTTTTAATATTAACTTTCAGTGGTTTTGTTTTTATTTGTGTATGAAAAAAAAATCCAACCCTACTTAAAATAAACAAACCCACACAAGATGACCCAATGCAATGGAAATAATCTCAAATGAAACAATATAGGCAAAGAATGACAAACACGTAATATAAATAAGTCGCCAAATGCAAACTAAAATAGAAATAAGAATTGTTTAACAAAAGCAGGGTCCTGCCACAAAACAAGAGGTGGAGAGGCAGGAACCAGCCAAGGAGAGATCTCCACTGCAGCTGCCTGTCAGGGCTACTGGGGAGCTGGGGGGGGATGACAAGGGATTTCTGTTTACGCTCCCCCCTCAGTCTTCCTCCCCTCCCCGTCTCTCCCAGTCACTATTACCCAGTTCACGCACGGCAAACCCCTGCAATCTCCTCTCCTCCCTAAGAAATCTCGAGCATCTCCAGCGATCAGCCTGTAAACGATTACAGCCCAAACCGCCTCATCGGGCAGCAGCGATAAGAATACACAACACGGAGAAATCTCAAAACCACAAAAGTCCCTTCCACGGTGCCTGTAAAGGAGAACCCCCTCCATCCCGAGCCCCGCATCCATCCTTTCTCCCCCCCCCCACACCGACCACGGCACCCAACCCCCAAAATAATTAACCAATAAATCTCCATGTATCGGTACTCACACGTAGCTCGAGACCCCGCTACAGCTCAAGTCTCCCTGATAAGGACCTGCCTACCCAGGCACACTAGGAACAGCCTTTTTCTTTTTTTTTTT
>QJSC01022515.1:4040-24038 GCA_003697955.1 Calidris pygmaea
CCACCCCCCCTCCCTCCATCCCTTATAAATAGCTCCCGGGTTATTTATAAAGAGGGATTAACGTGGCGGGGATGCGGAGAGGAGCAGGAGGGGATTCCCGGGGTAAATCCTGGCTGTATCCCTGCTGGGAGAATATGGATTTATTTATATTTTATTATTATTATTATTGCCAGCCCCTATATTTAAGAAAAAAACGGGGGTCAGTGGGATGCAGGGCCAGGGGGAAGAAGGATGCTTTACCCGGGTCCCCCGGGGGCTGGCAGCCCTCCCCGCCAGCTGGGACCTGTCGCTCCGTGGCGGCGGCTAAAAATAAACAAAATAAAGGCAAATAGTTGCCAGCTTGCTGGGCGAAGGGTCGGGCTGGGTTTAGCAGATGGCCCCGCTTCTCTGCCTTTATTTAGAGCCCGGCTCTTATTTATTTTTCCCTTCCCCGCCCCGGGGTCGGGAGGGAGGGAAACTGGGAGCTGAACCCTGCTCCTGCCGGGAGCTGTTTGGTGAGGATCCGGCAGCTCCCGACGGCTTTAAATCCCCATTTCCAAGGGTGGTATCGTATCCCTGTCTCCTTTTGGGATTATATCGCATCCCTATGATGCTCCTCGGATTATTCCACACCCCCTTTTCACTACCAGTGTCTGCTCCAGGGAAGGGGGAACATCTCCCCAGTAGGGCAGCTCATTCCCCACCAATTTTCCCCCATCCCGTGGGATGCTCCGGCCCCCGATGGCATTTTTTTTTGCTGCGAAAAATGATGCCAAAAAATCACCTTTTTTTTTTTTTTTTTTTTTTTTTNGTTTTTTTTTTTTTTTAAATTTAGCAAGACCTGATTAAAGGTGGGGGCGGGTTGTTTTGGAGAGCTGGTAATTCTCCCGGGCGGCCGGCGTGCTGGCGGCCGGGGGAAAAATAACCAGCCCCTGGGACAAATCGGGCCGATGGGGAGCTTATGTCAACTGTCAAAATGGGAAGTGACCTTCTCCCTCCCCGCTGGCGGCATAAAATCGGGACCCAGCCCCGGGCCCCGGCCGTGCATCGTCCTCCCGCTCCCCTCTCCGAATGCAGAAGCCGCCGGGCAACTGGAAGGGCGAAGCCAACCAGTAAGCAAACTGGTTTTCTGGATTTAAATCCCTCCTCTGGGTTTATTTTATTATTTTCTCCTTGCTTGGCCTTTTTTCACTTTGGAGGCTTCGCCAGGGAAATAAGGTGGTTTTTTTTTTTTGCCACGTGGTCCTCGGCGGCGTCGCATCTCCTGGTGGGGCTGGTTTATGGTGGATTTGTGGCTCGGTTGGTGTCGCATCCATAGGGAGAAAACCTTGGAATTTGGGAAAAGGGGAGAGAAGAGAATTGCCTGCTCCCACGCTAATGGGAAGCAGGTTGGGTGAGAGGCGAGAGCAGCCTGGGCTGTCGAAGACTTTCTGCTTTGAGGGGCAGGAAAAGAGTTCAAAGAGGAGGAAAATCAGCATCCCCGGGTCCTCCTCCCAAATAATTCCTTATAAAGTGTTTACGGAGGCAGCGGGCTCCGTGTGAAAGTGGCTGGAAGAGGATATTTGTGGCCGTGATGCAGGTCAAGGAGGGGAAAGAGGAGATAAATTTGGATTTATTTATTTTTTTTTTTTTATGGCTGGGGAAGGGTTGGATGGGTTTTTGGGTCGATGCTTTTTGGAGGGGGAGGAGGGGGTTTGCAGGGGGATGGGGTTGGGGTCGCTGAGCCCTTTGCAGCCTGGTGGGGTTGCAGCATCCGCTTGTGCACGTGCCGAGGTGGCGAGGGGGTTATATCTTATTTTCCAGGGGGAAATGTAAATCTGGGAGGTGGTTCCCAGACCTCAGCTCCCTCCTGCGTGTTCCTCTAGACCTACATAAATCTATATGTGTGGCCCTGGGACTGTATGGCTTCATGCAGACCCCCACGGGGCTGTCGCACCCACGCCGTGTTGGAGCTCAAAGGGGTGTTGGTACAGGGGGAATAAATAAATCAATTTGGGGGGGGGGCGATCGCCCTGAGTCTGTGCACCCCCTGTATCCCCTTCCCTGGGGAAATGAAGGTCCAAGAGAGGAGAAATGGTTGTGGGGGACGGGGGGGTCATGTCTCTTCGGAACAGGGTGGTGGTGTCCCACATGCAGGACCAAATCAGCAGGGTTTGGCCCCGTTTTGCTCTTCGCAGCCTCTCGGGCATCATTTCTCTCCGCCGCGTGGTCCCTCGGGCACGGGGGAGGACGGGGTGGGGGGGTGGGGGTCCCCGGCTCCATCCTTCCTCTTCCTCTTGGCGACCTTTCAGGGCGTCGTGCCGGATGTCTCCGGTTACCGGAGCGGAGAAGCCATCGATCTCAAAGGAGGATGCTCAGCTCTTCCCACCCTCCGAGACCTTCAAGCTGGATGCTCGGGGCTGGATTTGCTGCCTAGATTTGCCACGCACGGGATAAATTTGCTGTACCCGGGGTGGATTTACCGTGGGCGAGCTGGATTTGCCCCCCAAACTGGGACCTGGGAGCAGCTTTTTCTCCTCCCTCTCAAGGTTTTGCAGCAGCCGGAGCTGGATCCTTCCCACCTGGGGTCTCCCCACGTCGCTGCCTCTCCCGGGGATGGATTTTCTGGGGGGGTGATCTCCCCTTCTCAACCCATTTCTCCTCCTCTCCCGCAGGAAAGCCTCGGGGAAGGGCCCAGGTGGAGCATCCGGACCCCCTGAGCCATGGCTTCCTCCGAGCTGCCCCCCCACCCCGCAGTAGGTACTGTCAACCCACCGGGGATGGTTTTTTGGGGTGGAGGGGATGACACACAATACCCAGTTTTGGGCAGAAAAGGGGGGGGGGTGCATCACCCAGGGGCATCCCACCCATCCCCATGGGAGCCTGGTGGGGTTGGGAAAACACGAAGGGCTGGTGCATCTTGCATTTTTTGGGAGGGGGGGGGTGATGCTCCTTTCTGACCCCTCCATCCCTCCTTTCTGACCCCTCCATCCCTCCTTTCTGACCCCTCCATCCCTCCTTTCCTCCATTCCTGCTGGGGGTAGGGGACACACACACACACAAAAAATGACAGAGTTTCTCTCTTCAGGTGACCATCTCGCCCTGGAGACCCCCAGCCCCCTGCCCCACGGGGAGGAGGACCTCGGCGAAGCCTTCGACTTTGAGGACAGCGAGGAAGAGGAGGAGGAGGAGGAGGAAGAAGAAGACTCGGCGGCTGAGCCCGGTGGTGAAGCGGTTCTCCGGGCACCCCCCCGCAGGCGACGTGCTCCCAGCTCCGGAGTCGGTAAGGAGGGTAGCTGGGGGGGGGGGGTCCCCAATGTCCCCAGGGTGTCCCCTTTGGGTGCCCAGGGTGGCATGGCACAAGCCCAGGTGCCAACTCCGTTTCCTTCTGCTTTTCCTCTCCGCAGATGGGCTGGTGCCGGAGACCCAGGAAGGGTATGTGGGGTTTTGGGGGGGCTTGGAGGGGGGGGGGTTGAGTGCCTCAAAGGAGAAAATACAACTCTGGGGTTTGTGTGTGTGTCCGTCCCCCCCCCCCCCCCCATCTGGCGTGTTGCAACCTGGCGCCGTGCCTCAGTTTCCCCAACTTCTCCCCGTTGCTTGTGGAAGGGGTTGCAAAGGGGAGAACCCCGGGTTTTTGGGGTGCACCCTGCAGCCCTGGGGGATCTGGAGGGGGGTTTGGGGGGGGACCATCGGGTGTCTGTGGCTTTGTCTGGCCCTTGGGGGAGGAAACACCCAGGGATGGGTGTTTGGAGGGGGCTGGTATTCACCCCAGCTGCAGATTTGGGGGGAAAAGATGCAAATTTGGCTCCATGGAAAGCTTGTCACCCCCCAGAGGGGGGGTACAAGGAGAGGGGCAGGACCCCCCCCAGGGATGGAGCCCCCTTCTCCACGCACCCAGACGGCAGTGCGTCCTCCTGCCCTGGAGCAGCGTGCGGTCTGAGGCTAAAAAAAGCCATTTGGGGGATTTTTGCCCAATTTGGGACCCTAAAACCTGGCTCCCCCCCCCCAGATCTGTGAAGCAGGGGACATGTGATGAGGGGGGACGCCACCTGGTGCGAGCTTCATTCTCTGCTTGTGAACCCCTGAAATGGGAAGGGGGGGATGGGGTGGGAGGGGTCTGGGTGCACCCAATCCTGGGGTGCACCCAATCCCGGGGAGTTTGTACCCAATCCTGGGGTGGTTTAAAGCACCCCGGGGTGCTCCCTGACCCCCTTTCCCGCAGGCTGCCGGTGGGGGTGAGCAATGGGGAGGCCGGTGGAGACCCCCACATCGATGCCCAGACCTGGAAGAGGAAAAGCAGCCGCCGAGGTGGGTTAAAACGGGAAGAAAAGCCCTGCCAAGGCTCGGGGAGGATTTCTCCATCCTGGCTTGAGCTTCAGGTCGTGACCCGAGTCCCCTGGGGTTTTGTTTTTTTTTGTCCCCCCTCCCCAAAGGTGAGCGCTTCGAGTTCCCGGCGGTGGAGGATGATGTGATCTACGATGATGTCCCCTGTGAAACCCTCGATGCTGAGCAGGATGGTGAGGACAGAGCATCACCCTCCCCCCCCCCAGATATTCCCCAGGGACCACGAGCCCATTTTACAGCCGGGCAAACTTGAGGCACGCTCCGGGAAGGAGAAGCTCATCCTAGAAGAGCTTGTGAAGGGGGGGATAACCCTGGGCAAACTGCTGGGATTCGGGGAGGGATGAAGGGAGATGTGTTCCCAGTGGGGCTGCAAGACCCTGAAGGTTTGGGTGGGTTTCCCGTGGGTCCCTGGGGAGGGGAAACTGCCTTTTTGGAAGGGAAAGGAGCTGATTTTTGCCTGCCAGGCCCGGGGACGGAGCAGAACCTGATCTACGAGGAGGTCCAGCGCGGCGAGGGGCCGCGGGCGGGTGAGGATTTGGGCTGGAGCTCCAGCGAGTTCGAGAGCTACAGCGAGGACTCGGGGGAGGAAACCAAGCCGGAGGCCGAGCCGGCCAAGCAGCGGGCATCCTTCCAGCCCAAGGTAACGTTTGAATTTGGTTTTTTTAATCATTATTTTTATTATTTTCCTCTTTTTTTTTTTTTTTTCCTTTTTTTCCTTTTTTCCCTTGGGTTTGCTTGTGTAAAGGCACCGGAGCATCAAGCCCAGCTGCTCCCGCAGATGGTGAAGCAGAGGATGCCGCGCTTCCCGGGGTCGCCCTGTGCAAAACCAGCCCGAATCTTCAGGGGTTTCATTTCTTTTTTATTACTTTTTTTTTTTATTTCCTCCCCCCCCTTTCTTTTTTTTTTTTTTATTTTATTTCCTTCCCCTTCCCTTTCCTCTCGCATTTTGGAGCATGGCTGCTGCTTTTCCCCACGCTTGCTCCCTTCCCTGCTCAAGCCATACTGGATTTTGGGAGGATGCTGCCTGTTCCGTTGCTGCTTTGGGATGATTTCTCCTCCTCTTTGTTGTTTGTTGTTTTTTTTTTTTGTTTTGTTTTTGGCTGCTTACCTGGATCTCTTCTCTGCCTTCTCTCGCCTCCTCTGCCTTCTCCTCCCGCCTGGTTTGCTTTGGGCTCAGCTTTCTCCAGACCTGAATAGACTAAAGGAGAGATACGCCAGGACTAAGAGGGACATCCTGGCTTTAAGAGTTGGGGGGAGAGACATGCAGGAGCTGAAGCAGAAGTACGATTGGAAGGTACTGTCCCTCCTCCGTCCCTTGTCCCTCCTCCCCCAAATTTCCCAGGGGGGAGAAAAAAAAAAAAAAAAGAAAAAAAGAAAAAAAGAAAAAAAAACCCTCCCGGAGTTTGTCCAGCCTGAATTCATCCCGTTTTATCCTCGAGAAGAGAGAGAGAGAGAAAAAAAAATTGAGTTAAACACCACAAAGCTGCCTCTCATGTCCATCTGTCTTGCAGCTCCCCGGCCTCCAGTTGCCCGAATCATTCGCTTTTTTGGGTGTTTTTTGTCTTTTTTAAGGGGCGTTTGGACGAAGCGAGGTTGCCCGTGGGGTAGATGGATCTGAGAAGGTTTTTCCCCCCCCCCCAAGATACGGGGTGGAAAATCAGGTGGGGAAGGAGATTCTTGGGAGGCGTAGAAAATTAGCACGAAGCCCTTTCCCAGTCCCGAACGGTCCGGGTTGGTGGTTTGTGGCCAGTTTGGACTGGGAAGGTGACGCTGGTGTCAGCTTGGGCTAAAAAATGCTGCGATTTGATGTGTGAAAAACCAGCAACTCCCCCCCTCAGCCCTTAAAATCCATAAAACTCCCTCCTCCTTGCTTTGGCTGCACGCTCCCGCTCTGCCCGCGCCTGCTTGTGTCCCTGCGGAGGGAGGAGGGATGCTGGAGCATCCTTCCTCCTCGGCTACGTGCCTCCTCTTCCTCCTCATCGGGCTGCATGGGTAAACGGGGACGATGCTCAGAGGGGGCATCCCCAAGGGGGTGGCACCGCTGCGTCTGGATCCGAAAAGGGGGACTGTGCTCAGAGGGGGATGTCCCCAAGGGGATGGTACCCTGCATCCGGACCCAAAATTGGGGACCATGCTTGGAGGGGGGTGTCCCCAAGGGGATGGTACCCTGCATCCAGACCCAAAATGGGGAAGGATGCTCGAAAAGGATGTCCCCAAGGGGCTGGTACCCTGCATCTGGGCCTGAAATGGGGAAAGATGCTCGGAGGGGGTGTCCCCAAGGGGATGGTACCCTGTATCCAGACCCAAAATGGGGAAGGATGCTCGGAGGGGATGTCCCCAAGGGGATGGTACCCTGCATCCAGACCCAAAATGGGGGACCGTACTCAGAGGGGATGTCCCCAGGGGGATGGCATTGCTGTATCTGGACCCAAAATGGGGGACCAAGGGAAGGGACATCCCCAAGAAAGTGGCACCGCTGCATCTGGACCCAAAATGGGGGACAATGCTCAGAGGAGATGTCCCCAAGGGGATGGTACACCTGTGTCTGAATTTGAAATGGGGGATGGTGCTTGGAGATGTCCCCAAGAGGGTGGCACTGCTGTATCTGGACCCAAAATGGGGGACAATACTTCAAGGGATGTCCCCAAGAGGGTGGTGCCACTGTATCCAGACCCAAAATGGGAGATGATGGTCAGCAATGTCCCCAAGGGGATGGTAGCCCTGTATCTGGACCCAAAATGAGGGATGATGCTTGGACACATTCCCAAAGGGGTGGCACCGCTGTATCTGGACCCAAAATGGGGGGACGATGCTTGGAGGTGTCCCCAAGGGGATGGTACCCTGCATCTGGACCCAAAATAGGGGACAACACTTGAAGGGGATGTCCCCAAGGGGATGGCACTGCTGTACCTGGACCCAAAATGGGGTCCCAGTGCTGCTTCGAGCCTCCCGGTCCCTCTCGTCCCCCTGCTCAGATGACCCAGCTGATGAAAGCAGCCAAAAGTGGCACCAAGGATGGTTTGGAGAAGACCAAGATCGCAGTGATGAGGAAGGTGACATTCCTACACCGGAAAGAAGCGCCAGGTAAGCGGGGAAACCCCTCCCTCCTTTTGCTTTTGAGAGCCAAAAAAGGCCTTTTTGGAGGATATTTTAAAAAAAAACAAACATCATTGTGAATCTTTATAGCTTTCAGCTTTTCCCTTTGCTGATTTATTTTCTGCGTTTTAAGATCTTATTTGATGTTGTTTTTCCTTCTGTGCATCCCTGTGCAAGCTCTGTTGGTTCAGCGCTCTCCTTGCTCCAAGCAGCCATGTCCCCATGGGGACAGTGACCCCACCACGGCAGCACCCCTCGGACACAGAGCAGGATCTGCCCCCAAATACTGATTTTTTTGGGGGCGTTTTCCTAACTTTCCCCGCTGTCACTAGGGGATGGGGAGCGGAGGAGGAGGGCGGCGGAGGCAGAAAAGCAGCCTCCTGCCCGCCGGAGCTCGAGGGTCTCCCTGGAGCATCACGGGGGAGGTAGGATCCCGGTGGGCAACCTCGTGGCTCGGCCGGGGGCTGCCCAGGGGGGATCCTTGGCGTGTGTGTTCCCAGCCTTGCTGCATGTCCCCAGCGTGGCTTAGCCTCACCGGGGTGGGGGCTTAAATTCTTTTGGAGGCCCCTTGGGAGGGGTAGATGGGGGGCATCCCGTCCCCAGGGGGGCTTGCGGAGCATCCCGTCCCCAGGGGGGCTGCAGGCCATCCCGTCCCCAAGGGGAGTGCAGAGCATCCCAACCCCAGGGGGGGTGCAAGGCATCCCATCCCCAGGGGGGCTTGCGGAGCATCCCGACCCCAGGGGGGCTTGCAGGGCATCCCATCCCCAAGGTGGGGGTGCAGAGCATCCCGACCCCAGGGGGGCTGCAGGGCATCCCATCCCCAGGGGGGCTTGCGGAGCATCCAGTCCCCAGGGCATGGAGGTGGGGAGAAGGAGCTCGCGGAGCTGGTGGCTGAGGGTTGGCCATCGTCCCGGCCAAAATTAGGGAAGGAAAAAGGTCACCCGGCTGCCAGCACCCTCCCCTCCCGCCCGGCTGGTCCTCCCCACCATTACTGGCTATTTATAGTGCCCGGGGATGGGGCCGGGGTGGCCGTAGCGGCCATGTGGAAGAAGCGGCCGTCCCTGCACGGCGAGGCCGCCGCTTTGGCTCGCTCACCCTCCTCCTCCTCAGCTGCTTCGGCCTCGGGTAAGGGGCCGCCGGTGCCGGCCGGCGCGCGCTCGCCTCTCGCCTTCCCCATTTCCATCTTCCACCCTGCTTTGGGCTCCTTTTTCCTCCCCTCCTCACCCCCCATTTTCCCCCCTGGCAGCCACCCCTGGAGGAGGGAGGATGGAGTGGGGTTTTTTCCTCCAACCAGGGTGGTTTTTTTGGGGACGGGGGGGACCTTTTTTGTCCCCTCCCCATGGGGGACCTGGCTCCATCCCTGCTGGCAGCCTGACTCATGCTGGTGTCCGGTGACAGCGGCCGGAGCTTGGGGACGGACAGGCGATGCTGGGAGGACGCCGGAGCCCATCTCCGTTTGCAGCTCCAAACCCAAACGCATCCCCAACCCAGCAGCTGGTGGGGCTACAGGCTCTTCTAGAGACCCCAAAAAACGTCTAAATTTGGGGTTTTTTTTGGTGGGGTTTTTTTTTTTGGCATTTGGTTGTGTTTTTTTTGCCCTGCAGGGGACTCTGAGGAGGAGGACACGGGTTTCCTGGAGGTCACCGTCTCCGACATGAAGCACCCACCACCAGAGCTGGGTCCCATGCCCGAGGGGCTGAGCCCACAGCAGGTGGGTGTGGGGTGGGTTGGGGGTCCTGGAGTGTGTGTGTGGGGGGTGTGTGTTGGATTTTAGGGGGGCACAGCTTCCCCTTGGTCCCGTGATTGAGCAAGCGGGGAAAGGGCAAGTCAGCAGAAAGCGATACCGCCGCGTCAGCACTTCTGCAGCACGCTGTGCCCGCGTTGCCCCCACCACCCCTCCCCACCCCGAATCCCGTTTTTTGGGGATGGGGAGGGGACCACGGCTGAGCCCCAGCATCGTTGCAGGTGGTCCGGCGGCACATCCTGGGCTCCATCGTGCAGAGCGAGCGGAGCTACGTGGACTCCTTGAAACGCATCCTGCAGGTGGGAGACCCCCTTCTTTGAGGTGGGGGTTCTTGGGGAAGGATGGGGGGGGGGGCACACGGGGATGCTGATGGACCAGCATCTCCTGCAGGTGGGAGACCTCCTTTTTTGAGGTAGGGTTCTTGGGGAAGGATGGGGGGGGGCACACGGGGATGCTGATGGACCAGCATCTCCTGCAAGTGGGAGAACCCCTTTTTTGAGGTGGGGTTCTTGGGGAAAGATGGGGGTGACACACGGGGATGCTGATGGACCAGCGTCTCCTGCAGGATTACAGGAACCCGCTGATGGAGATGGAGCCGAAGGTGCTGAGCGCCAGGAAGTGCCAGGTGGTGTTTTTTCGCCTGAAGGAGATCCTGCAGTGCCACTCCATGTTCCAGATCGCCCTCGCCTCCCGCGTGGCCGAGTGGGACTCGGCGGAGAAGATCGGGGACCTCTTTGTGGCCTCGGTAGGAGGAAAAGTTGGGGGAACCTCCTCCTGGACCCCTCCCAGTGATAGCAAGGGGGTGTAGGAGGATTTAAGTGATGCATCCCCAACTTGGGGTACCACCAGCATCCTCAGCATCACTCCAAAAAACACATGAGCACCCCCACGCTTTGCTGGCCCCCCTTTTTGCGGGGGGGAGCCCCACGCCATCGTAGCTCTCCTCCTGTCCTCTCCCCAGTTCTCCAAGTCAATGGTGCTGGATGTCTACAGCGACTACGTCAACAACTTCACCACTGCCATGTCCCTCATCAAGAAGGCTTGTCTCACCAAACCCGCCTTCCTCGACTTCCTCAAGGTCAGCAGGACCCAAAAGTGGACACATGGTGCTGCTGGTCACCGTTATGGGTGAAAACTCCTCTTTTTTTCTGCTTTTTTCTTTCCTGCAGAAGAGGCAGATGGCCAGCGCTGACCGGGTCACGCTCTACGGGCTGATGGTGAAGCCCATCCAGAGGTTCCCCCAGTTCATCCTGCTCCTGCAGGTATGGGTGAGGGGTACCAGCACCCACCTTGCTTTGCACCCTAATTTTTGCAGCCAGGGTGCTGCGGGAAAGGGTTTAGCAAGGGACATGTTTTGGGGCTGGCAGCTTGGTGGCAGCTTCGGGGGCTTTCCCAAGGTTCATCTTCCCAGCTTTGATTTTGGAGGTGCTGAAAGTGCTTCCAATTGTAGCATCCCCCAAAGAGGCTGATCTTCCCAGGGTGGCATTTGTCCCCTCCAACACTTTTCTTGCTCCAGGACATGCTGAAAAACACCCCCAAGGGCCACGCGGACCGCTTGTCCCTCCAGTTGGCCCTCACCGAGCTGGAGACATTGGCGGAGAAGCTCAACGAGCAGAAGCGCTTGGCCGACCAGGTGGCCGAAATCCAACAGCTCAGCAAGAGCATGAGCGACCGCAGCAGCCTCAACAAGGTGGGGTCCTTCAGCCTCACCTCCTCATCCTCGGGATGGGGGGTAGGGACGGGGGTGGGTTTGGAGCTGGTGGTTGAGCTTTGCAGCGTCCACCTTCCCCTCTGCGTCGGGGATTTTGGGAAGCCAGGATCCCTCTTTTCTCTGAGAGGACGTTGAGCAAAAGCAAATCTTGAGGCTGGCACGAGGAAATTCCCCTCCCGGGGAAAGCTGCTGTCTCTCACCCGCCTGATTTTGCAACCGTTGGTGGAAAAAAACAAAAACAAAAAGCAAAAAAGCCCTAAATGAAGCTATTGCGACACATCCTGGGCTGGGGATGGCCGTGGTGGCAGAAACCGCAGTGGGGCACCCGCCGGCACAGGATTTGGGGCCGGAGGATGAAGAGGGGACCCAAAAAGGGCTGTGAAAGGATCATGTTGGTCTTTCAGGGCTCTCATGGTGGTTGGACATCGAGGGTGTAAAGGGTTTTTGCATCGTTCAGCCTCAGAGCACGTTGCGTGGCCGTCTCTGCAGAGCTCGGGGCCGTGTGTGCTCCTGGCTGGAGGAAAATCCTTGCACTAAGGGGAAAAGCAACCCAAATTTTGGGGCAGGAGGTTTGCAGGAGCCCTCAGGATGAACCCCTCTGCCTCCTCCATCCCCTCCACAGCTGCTGAGCTCGGGGCAGCGGCAGCTCCTGCTCTGCGAGACGCTGACGGAGACGGTGTACGGCGACCGGGGGCAGCTCATCAAGTCGAAGGAGCGGAAGGTTTTCCTCCTCAACGACATGTTGGTCTGTGCCAACATCAACTTCAAGTACGTGCTGTGGGCCCCGGACCCCAAAATCATGTCCCAAAACATCAACGTAGCGACCTTCCCCCTTCCCCACCTGGGATTTGGGCTGGGGGGGTTTTGCTAGCTCTACCCCCAAAGCCTTTTCAATCCACCCCACCTTGTTTTGGAGGAGGAACCCACCTGGTTTGGGGTTGCTTTGCCCCCCCGCTTTTGGCATGCCTCCATGCAAAGCCTCCATCCCCTGGTGCTGTGGGGTCCTGGAGCCGGTGTGTGGTCCAAGACCCTGCTGGGACCTCATGGCTTGGTGGAGGTTGATGCTGTAAAGGGGTAAACCCTCCTTGAGCTCCCCATAATACCTCTTCATCCATCGTTTTTTTCCCCTCTTCCAGGCCGGTGAACCCAGGGTAGGTGCCCAATGTGGTCTGTTGTGGTTGCGTGCCCCACGTTTGGGGGTGCAGGCATGAACCAGTGCACGGTGTGGGGTTGCCGAGGGCATGCAAAGTGCATTTCTCAAGGGTTTGCAGGGCGAGCCATGGCACCGGTGGATTTATTGCCATATTTTAATTTTTTTTTTTTTTTTTTGCATCGGCAGAGGCCAGCTGGAAATTAGCAGCCTGGTGCCCCTGGGTCCCAAGTACGTGGTGAAGTGGAGCACGGCCCTCCCGCAGGTGCAGGTGGTGGAGGTGGGGCAGGAGAGCGGCACCTATGACAAGGACAACGTCGTCATCCACAATGCTGGCGCCAAGAAGCACGCACCAGCTGGGCAGTCTTCACACAGTGAGCACCCGTCCCTTGATCTGGTTTCGGTGGGGTGGAATGGGATGGAGCATCCTCCATGGACCTCATTTCTCCATTTCTCCACCCAAGATAAAGTCTACTTGGGGCCACCACGGCTCTTCCAGGAGCTGCAGGACCTGCAGAAGGACCTGGCAGTGGTGGAGCAGATCACCCTTCTCATCAGCACCTTGCATGGCACCTACCAGGTACCTACATGCCAAAGCGTGGTCATGAGTTGGGTAGAACCAAGCTTGGGTGCTCTGCAATAACCATGTGGTTCCTCAGGGACTGCTGGACATGTCATCCCCCTTTTGAGCCCCATGGATGAAATTTGGGAATGATTCAGGCTTGTTTTGGAGACACTTCAATGATTTATGACTTTTTTCCCCCAGAACCTGAACATGACAGTGGCCCAGGACTGGTGCTTGGCCCTGCAGAGGATGATGAAGGTGAAGGAAGAGGAGATCCACTCCGCCAACAAGTGCCGCCTCCGTCTCCTGCTGCCCGGGAAGCCGGACAAGTGAGTTTGCAGATCATGGGTGAGCTTTTCCCACCCTGGGGAGGAGGAGGCCAAAGACCAACCTGGTGATGCTTTCCCTGTGCAGGTCTGGCCGCCCCATCAGCGTCATGGTGGTCTTCATAACTCCAAACCCCCTGAGCAAGATCTCCTGGGTGAACCGCCTGCACTTGGCCAAGATAGGACTCCGTGAGTAGCCCCATGGCGTGTTGCCTGCCATCACCCTTGTTTTGAAAAGCCAAATTTGGGAGGAGAAGAGAGGTTGGCTTCCCCCTGAGCATCCAGACACAAAATGGGGCAGGGGAAAAATTTTGGAACAAGGTGTTGGAGAACATTTTAGGGGTTTTCACGCCGGAAATAATGGGAATCAGTAATTCTGGCTCAAAATGCTTTGTGTTTTGCTGCTCTTGGGTGGCATCTCTGGAACAGCGTCATGTGGTGATGGGTTTTCCATTGGCCGTTGGGCCAACAGTGTCAGGGCTGACCCGTTTTCCACGAAATTGGATGAACAAGGAAGGGAGGAACTGCCCCTCCTGCCACCACTTCCCGATCCCTGTTCCTATCCAACTCCACCAGCTGCTGCAGGACAAAAAAGTTTAATGGAAGAAAGGAAAAAAAACCAAACAAACAAACAAACAAAGATTGAAATCCTATTTGAGTGCTCAGATCCCCCCGGGCCAGAACGATTTTTGATTCTCTTGTTTTTAATAGTTTATGTCCTTTTTGTTTGTGGTTTGTTTTTTTTTTTATCTGGGATGCCTGGGGGAAAAATCCTATATCCATGAGTTAGGAAGGAAAACACATTAAAGCCTAATGTGAAGAAACACATTAGGCTGTATTTCTTTTTTTAAATATATATTATTGGGGGTTTGGGGCTGTTTTTGTTGCTGATTGAGGTGGTTGGTTGGCCGCGTTGCAACAGTTGGGAGTAAAGTGGTGAGATGTGCCCCACGTTAGCAGATGATGGTGGTTGGGGTTGGAAATAAATTATTAATTTTGGGGTCCCATCGGGGAGGGGAGAGATGCTGGGGGGTGTCTGAGCCATCCTTGATCTTCTCTGCTCACTGCAGGGGAGGAGAACCAGCCGGGCTGGCTCTGTCCTGACGAAGACAAGAAGAGCAAAGCTCCTTTCTGGTGCCCCATCCTCTCCTGCCACATGCCTGCCTTCTCCTCCAAAGCCCTCGATCTGCAGGTAAGAGTGATGGCCAACCTCTTCTCCAACCCCCCAATACCTCCTCCTTCTTTCCATCCAGCTTTTTGGGGAATAAAGACAGAAATCCCACGGTGGGTGGGCTGGGTGGATGGGGGGGAACAAGCTGGTTGCGAAGGCAGAAAATCCTATAAAATTGAAAATATCAGCCGGGCTTTGGCTGGATCCTGGTTTTTGGGGGTATGCACCGATACCTTGTACATGGTGGGGTAACTTGGGGGTGTTATGGACCCCCCCGTTACCCTGGTCTCTCCCCCAGCTCGGCGCCGCGGTGCACAACCCCGTGCAGTCCTCCCTGCTGGGCTTCTCCGCCGTCAGCACCTCGCTGCCGCAGGGCTACCTCTGGGTGAGCAAACCAACCCCAAAACGGGGCAAAACCCACCGGGTTTGGGTCAAGCTGGCTGCAAACCTCCTCTCCAGTGCTTCTGGCTGGTGCTGACACCCATTTTTTGCCCGGTCCCCGCAGGTCGGGGGTGGCCAGGAAGGCGCAGGGGGGCAGGTAGAGATCTTCTCCCTCAACCGTGCCGTGCCGCGGACGGTGAAGTCCTTCCCGGTGGCTTCGCCGGTGCTGTGCATGGAGTACATCCCCGAGCCGGGCGAAGGGGAACCATCAAGCACCCAGGACCCCCAACCCACCACCGACCAGCCCCCCACATCCCTCCATCCCACCGTGTGCCTGGGGCTGCAGGACGGCAGGTGAGCCCCCATCCTCTACCTTCCATCCTTGGGTGCCGTCACCGGCACCAAACCTTGAGGACGGGCACGTTCTCCTGCATCTCCCCCCGCTTCCCTCCTCAGCATCCTGGTCTACGGCAGCGTGGACACGGGGACACAGTGCCTGCTGACCTGCAAAAGCCCAGGTTTGCAGCCCGTCCTCTGCCTGAAGCACAGCCCCGAGCACCTCTTCGCGGGGCTGCAGGATGGGACCGTGGCCGCCTACCCCAGGAGCAACGGTGAGGGCACCCCCCCCTTGCATGCTTTGGGGCAAGCTTTTTGCTGGGACACCCCAAAAAACAGGGGGTGGGAGGTTCTTCAAGCCGGTGGGATGCTTTGGCCGCTAAACTGGTGAGAAAAGCACCGGTTTGCGTGGTTTTTTCCCTATTATTTCATCCTCTCGCTTGCAGCACGGGGGGGGAAAAAAAAAATCGATATTTTTGTCAGGATGAATGCAAAAGTTTGGAGGGAAACCATATGGAAAACAGTCCTGGTGAGGGGTTTCACAGCAGAGGGTTTGCTGGGAGGGGTGGCTGCGGGAAGGGTCCGACGTTGGGATGCACAAGGAACCCTTAGAGCTTTTGGCTTCAAAAAAAAAAAAAAAAAAAAAAAAATCACCTTTTCGGCGCTATAAACCAAGCGGATCCCCTCCAAACCCCATCCATGCGGGACCCCCCCCTCTTTTATTAGCTTGATTTTGGGTTTATTTTCCCCGGTTCCAGCTCAGGGCAAGGCTGCAGCTCGCTCAGAGCCTTCCTCCCCAGAGACTCCTCGCCTGGGCTGTTAAATACCTTCGCTCCATCGCTAGAGGGTAGGAAAGAGCCTCAAATAATGAGCTGCTTTGGCCTATTTTTGGACAAAAACCCCTCATTTGCTCTGAAATAACCTGCAGCGAGCAGCACCCAGGCCAGCCCCGAGCCGGTAAAGCCGCTTAAATTGCATTTTGGGGTGTTGTGCATCCCCTTTCCCATCTTATCGCAATTAAAGCCAATTAATAAAGTGGCTTTAATTGAACCTCAATTGCCTAAACGCGCGTTGAAGGTAGCGAGCTGCTGGCAGGGCTGTGGAGTGGGATTTTTAATCTTATCCCCATTTTTTTTTTGTATGGAAAAAGCTTTCCTAAAATAGCTCTTTTTATTTTTTTTTATTTTTTTTTTTAATGGGGAAATTAGGATTTGCTGAAAGGCGGCTCGGTTGCAGACTCCTGCCGATGGGAGCAGAGGTCCGAGAGCTCCAAGGGCTCTTTTATCCTTGGGATCTTGTGGTTTTAATTTAAAAAAAAAAAAAAAAAAAAGGCCAAAAAAAAGAAAAAAACCAACCCTTGCATTGGAAATAAGGAAAAGGAGAGCAATTATCTATTGAAGCTGCTCGGCCGCCGCTGGTGGCGAATTCATCCAAATCCAGATTGGACGCCGCTCACAGAGACACTCCACATCGGCCCCGGATGAATCGGCTCTGGAGTGTCCCTTCAAGAGCAAATAAATTTCAAAAAACAAACAAACAAAAAAAAAATTAAAAAAAGGGAGATTTTTGGCTTTTTCCAGCAAGGAACGTGCCCAAGTGTTGCAGGTGCCCAGCTGTTTGATGCTAAAAAGTCTTTTTTTTTTTTTTTTTTTTTAATTTCCAAGAGGGCAAAGGGGCTTTGGGGGGGTAGAAGTTGGAGGCGGGAAGGTCCCCCCCCCTCATCCTTTTGATTGTGGCATCAAGATGCTCAGCGGCATCCTTGGGGACACTGGGCACCCCAGCAGTATTGGTTTGAGGTGGTTTGAGGTGCCATCAAAAAGTGCTTTTTTCTTTTTTTTCCCTTTTGCTGAGCATCTTCTTGCCTGTCCCCCCACCCTTATCACCCCGACATCTCTGCTCTAGGGGGGCTGTGGGACCCGGCGGAGCAGCCCACCCGCCTGGCCGTGGGTACCGGCCCCGTGCGAGCCCTCCTGACGCTGGATGAGACCCTCTGGGCCAGCTGTGCCAACCAGGTCACCGTCCTCGATGCCACCAGCCTCCGCCCCCAGGTAGGGAGCATCACCGGGAACCCCCCCCTGATGCATCCGTGGGGGGGTGGTGGCTTTTGTGGGGCGGGGGGGGGGGGTGTCACACTGGTTTGAGCCCCAAAGGATGCACACGCAGGGGCACATCCCCGCTTGTGCAATGCCAAAACCAACCTTTTTTTTGCTGTTTTTCATCACTTTTGTGTCCGTTCCCTCCAACGTTCAGGAGGGGGATGCCGAGACATCTCCCGCAGCCGCATAAACAGGGAATGCTGAATAGTTTCTTCTTTGCTTTAAAAAGGAAAAAAAAAAAATAAAACCCACCAAAAAACAAACCCCAACCCTTTCACCCACCTTTAATTTTCACATTTAGTGCCCAAACTTAGTTTGCATGTATTAGCTGTCGTAAATCCAGCCTAACGGCGGTGCCGGGGATGAATAATGCATCGGGGACTGGATTCGTTTTCAGTCTCTGATTTTATTTATGACAGGAGCTGGGTGGGAATTTTTGCAGAAGAAAAAGTGATGGGGGAAGGAAAAAAAAAAACCTGGGTGTAAATAGCATTTGATGGAGAGCTGTGAAATAGGGTCATGTGTCTGCCTGGATGGGGCCAGCGACTTGGGAATAAACCATCAGTGAATAAATCCCATTTTGGGGTGGGGAATAAGGGGGGGATCACCTAAAAGTCTTTATTCACCCCCACCTTGGGCAAGCTTTTTGCAGGGATGGTCTATGCCTGTTGTGTCTGGGAAGGGGGATCAGCACTCGCTCCTCATTTTTTTCACATAAAGCAAATTTTAAAGCAAAAAAAGAAAAAAAAAATGCTTCAAAGCCTTAGGAGAAATGAAAGCGAAGTTGCTGCGTGCAGGTTTCTCCCCCAGTGATCTAATCCTTCAGTGCTGTTATGAGTTCTTATTTTGGGAAATCTGCAGCAAGGGCGATTTTTTGATACAAAAGAGGTGTTTTTCCTGCAGTTTGCATTCTGTGTCTGATAGGGAAATGCTCCACCAGGGAGCTGGGGAAGCAGATGGACTGGCCTGTGATCCCCAAAATAGCTCTTGGGGGGGGGGCTGAGCCTTTAATTGCTGATTTTTCAGGGTAGGAGAGGAGGAGGAAGGTCTTGTCCCGTCTTGGGATGAGTTTTACAGATGCATCTAGTCTGGGAAATGAGCCTTTTAAAGAAGGAAAAAAGCCCCAGAGGTGTGGGAAAGGCTGTGTCATCATCCAAAAAAAATCCCCCAAACAGTTTGGTGATGGGTTGGTTTCGGTGTCCTCTGCCCGAGCTGGAGCTGGCGAGGAGGGATGGGACCTCAGGGTCGCTCTGGTCCCCTTCCCGTGCAGCTTTGCATCTCCTGGAGGAAGCTCGTGATCGCGGTGATTTTTTTTTTTTTTTTTCCGGAGCAACCCTTTTGATTTCCTTTTTTTTGCAATTCCCCTTTTTGGCAGCAAACCTTCGAGGCCCACCCGGACGCGGAGGCCAGCGTCACGCACATGATCAAGGCGGGCAGCGGGGTCTGGATGGCCTTTTCCTCGGGCTCCTCCATCCGCCTCTTCCACACCGAGACGCTGGAGCACCTGCAGGAGATCAACATCGCCACCAGGACCACCTTTGTCCTGCCGGGTGAGCTCCCCTTTCCCTCCTGGCTCTTAATTGCAATTAACGGGCGGGTCGGGGCATCACCCCATAGACCTGTTGCTTTGCTGTGCTGATCTGCAAGAGAAATTGTGCGAGGAATTTATCTGCTTAATGGTGTAAAGGTTTGAGTTGGAACTGTGGGGTCTCATTGACTGGGGAGATGGAGCCAGTGACATCTTTGCCTCCGTGTGTGCATCCGTGCCGCCCATCTTATCCTTGCACCCCATCCTTGCACGTGTGTGTGCATCCACACACCCCATCTTTGCACCCGTGCATCCTTGCACCCCATCTTTGGCGCTTGTGGGCCTCCTTGCCTGTATCCACACCCCCCATCTTTGTGCTGAGAGCATCCTCACACCACGTGTGCATCCTCCCACCCCATCCTTGCACCCATCTTCATCCTCACGTGTGCACCCATGCGTCCCATCTTCATACACGTGCTCCTGTGCTTGCACCTTATCCTTGCACCACATCTATACAGGTGTGTGCATCCACACACCCCATCTTTGCACCTGTGCATCCTTGCACCCCATCTTTTGCACTTGTGGGCACCCTTGCCTGCAACCACAGCCCCCATCTTTGCCCTGCAGGTGCATCCTTGCACCCATCTTCATCCCCATGTGAGCATCCATGTGTCCTGTCTTTGCCCCTGTGCTCCCATACGTGCACTCTATCCGTGCACCCCATCCTTGCACATGTGTGTGCACCATGCACCCCATCTTTGTACCAGTGCATCCTTGTGCCCCATCTTTTGCACTTGTGGGCATCTTTGCCTGCATCCTTGCCCCTGTCTTCATCTCCATCCCCATGTGAGCATCCTTGCACCCATCTTCATCTCCATCCCCACTCGAGCATCCTTGCATGACATCTTTTCACTTGTGCTCCAGTGCGTGCTCCTCATCCCTGCACCCCATCTTTGCCCTCTGTGTGCATCTGTGTACCCCATCCTTGCACCTGCCTTCATCCCTGTGCCTGCATCCTCGCACTCCTCTTCATCCCTACATGTGCATCCTCGTGCCCCATCCTTGCACCCACACGTGCATCCTCGCACCCCCCCTGCCCCGTGCACCCCCTTTTTCCCCAGTTTACCCTCCAGCCCCATCTCCCAGTCTCCCAGCCGTGTCCACCCACCCGGCTCCCACCCGTCCGGGGCTTACAAGGTTGTCACCTGCCTTGTTCCAGCTACTGAGCGACATAATTGAGTAATTAGTTATAAGCAAGATACTCATGTAAGTCGCTTTTTCTTTCTCTCTTTTTTTTTCTTTTTTTTTTTTTTTTTTTTTTTGCCAGGGCATGTTAAAATATTTATCACTTCCTTTTCTTCCTGGGCGAGTGAGCGTTGGGTATTAATGCATTTTTGAACTCGCGCTCCCTCATCCTTTTTAACTCGACAGGTCATTAATAAAGTCCTCCCGGAGAAACCGGAGTTGCATCTCCGCAGATATATTGCTTCGCTGAGTCCGACGCCGTGCAGCGCTAAGTCCCGGCGATAAAATATTCATTTGCCATTAGAAGTCTCACTTTTTCTTTTTTTTTTTTTTTTTTTTTTTTCCCC
>QJSC01022515.1:24138-56555 GCA_003697955.1 Calidris pygmaea
TTTCCCCCCTCTGGCAGGTCAAAAACACGTCCGTGTCACCAGCCTCCTCATCTGCCAGGGTTCCCTCTGGGTGGGCACCGACCAGGGCATCATCGTGCTGCTGCCCGTGCCCCGCTTGGAGGGCATCCCCAAAATCACCGGTGAGCACCCAAAAGAACCCTCCCTACGTGGCTGCAACCTGATTTTTTGGCTCGTTTTTTAGAGAAATCCCTTTTGTTTGGCAGGAAAAGGCATGGTGTCCCTGAACGGGCACGGTGGCCCCGTGGAGTTTTTGGCGGTGGCTTTGAGCACCCTGGCCCCCGATGTGCTAAAGGGCGACCAGGAGGAGGAAGAAGAGGGCGAGGAAGAGAAACCCGCGGAGCTGGATGGCCCCCCTCCTCGAGAAATGCGAAAAAAAGGGATTTTATTACAATATCGTCTCCGATCCACCTCCCACCTGCCCGGGCAGCTGCTGTCGGTGCGGGAAGCTCCGGCGGCCGGCACGCCGGCACACACCGAGGAGGACGGTTCCATCTACGAGATGGCAGACGACCCCGACGTCTGGGTGCGGAGCCGACCCTGCGCCCGCGATGCCCCCCGCAAGGAGATTTCCTCGGTGGCCATCGTTTCGGGGGGTCGGGGCTACCGTAACTTCCACGCCGAGTCGCCGCGCCAGGGCGGCGATGCCGACAGCACCCTCCTCATCTGGCAGGTCCCGTTGATGCTATAGCACCCCGGGACAACCCCCTCACCCAACACCCACCCACCCACCCGGCACCTACCTCAAAAAGCCACCCAAAAAGCTGCCGGGGGTGGTCCTGCCCTGGGTGCATCACCCTTTGTGGTTGGTTTTTTTTTTTAAAGGAGGAAAAAAAAACGAAAAATGGGCTTTTTATTTTTTTTCCCCCCCAAAACCCAGCTTTGTGGGTGGGGAGAGGGGAGTTTTTATCGGTGGGAACGGCCACCTCCCTGCGGGCTTTGGAGGTGCCGGCTCTTCGGCCGAAGGCGTCTGTGTGTCTGCGTGTGAATATCTATATATATATATAAATATATATATATATAAATATGATGTATATTATTACCTGTATAAAGAAGGAATCTGTATATATTGGGGCACTTGGAGATGCAGAAATAGCCGTGGGGGATGCTCAGCGGGGGCCGGCTGCGCTGAAACGGGGGTTTTGCTGAAATAGCTGGGATTTTTTTTTTTTTTTGACTGTGAATCAAGGTTATTTGGTACCAAAATCCCCTGGTTTTGGGAGCTGAGTACGTGTGGTTTCTGGAAGGAAAGGAAATTTTTGGGAGCATGGAAATAAATCCTATAGGAATCAGCGTGTTTCCTTGTAGTATCTTGCAACCTGGCTTGGCTTTGGGTACAAATGTTTTCTTTCCCTTGTTTCAGTGACAGCATCCTAAGGCGATAATATACCCTCTCAGAGCTACACATGCTCAAAAATCAATAAGAAGCCCCAAAATGCCCTTTTTTCCCCCCAAGAAGTGGTGCAGGATGGAGGGAAAATGGGCAGAAGGATGCGCCCTGTCACCTGCATCTCTGGTACCCAGAGCTCTCTCCATCCTCAACGGAGAAAGCCAGGGCCAGGGAGGTGGAAACTTGTCCGAGGACTAAATCAATTTATAATGCGATCCTCTAACCGGCTTCAATTTGATTTTCATTTGTAGCATTACAATTATCAGATTGATATTCCCGACCGCTCAACCTTGAAATGGGACGGCGCGGCTCCTGCTGCCGGGGAGCGGAGATTATCCGCCTTGCACCGATTTCTGAATATTTTTTCTAATTAGCCATCAAATGTGCTTTGCTGGGTTTTTCTTTCTTTGCCCTCAAAGTCTTTTCTGATTAAGTTTTCTCCCCGTCTCAGCTGTGGGAACCAGCACGAAGAGGGTGGTGGAGTCTCTGGACCAGCCCTTCAGCATCTGCAGCTGAAGGACCACGAGCACCAGTGATGCCCACGGGAAGGGTGTCAAAGAGCTTGTGGCTTTTCCCACCCATTTTTTCCTATTTTCCTTTGCAATTTTGCCACCTTTTGGGTTGCAAAGTGGGAAAGCAGTGGCTTCTCAAGGGTATCGCCCCATGGCGTGGCAGGGAGTCCTCGTGGTATGTGACTGAGCCGCACAGTTAATTATATATTTTTATATATATATTGCAAAGCTGTGTGTAACACCAACCATGGAGTTTGCAATTTATTTAACAAATGGACATTATAAAAAAAAAATCTGTAGGATCTCAGATGTTGTCCTTATGGGCTCCTTGGCCCTCTGAGCTATAATTTCCTCTAAAATATCCCAAAATAAGGATGCTCCTGCTTTCGAAGCACAGAGGAGATGCTGCTGCAGGTGTTCCCCCCAACACGAATGGCCCCATGGTGCCAGGAGGCTGCTCTGCCTTGGATTTATTTTTTTCCCCTCATCCCAAATTAATGTCCTTTAGCTAATGAGGATGTTTCTCGTGCTGCCTGCTAAAGGTGGGTGTTGTGCTCCCCAAAGGAGATGGGAACCGTGAAGCCAAGGTGGGTCATTACTGCTGCCTTAATAAGCCGCATTATTAACCCAAGCATGGTCTGACCTCAGTCCCACCCCATTTAGGGACCACCCCACCACCTCCTCCCATGCATGCGCAGCATATTTTTTTCTGTTTTAACCATACAGTGCATTTTAATGCATTAAATACAAATATTTCGATGCTGGTGCCCTTTAGAAGATGCTTTTTGCAAGGCCTCCCTCATCCAAGCTGGGGATGGTCGTCCTGCGCCAAGACTCATCTTCCCAAGCCTATTATTATCATATTTTTATTTTTATTTATTACTTCGCTGTTTTCTTCTTGATATTCCCTGTATCGATCCCTTCCTCCAGCCTCATTATCTCACCCGGATGCTGACGTGCCAGGGCAGCCGGCGAGCTTGTTGCAGGCTGCCTTTGCAACCTGCCAGCAAATGCTGTTAAGCAGAAATCTCCCTTTAACGACTGAAAAATGAATATGTAAAACCTCAGGGCTCTGGTTTAGGAAAGATTTTTTTTTTTTTTTTAATCTTATTCTCCAAAAGATGCTGCTTGGAGAGGCTGCACGGGGCTTGGAGCAGCCCTGCCTGGCTTCGGAGAGCTTGCAGGGGGGTTATTTTGGACTTAAAATGGAGATTTTTGCTACCGTGAAGGGTTAGAAATGGTTGGGGGGTGTTGTTTTTTTTTTTTCTCTTTCAGAAAAAAAAACAGGAGAAACAGGTTCATGACCCTCATTCTGGGGGTCACACTTCATGTGTGGAGCATCTGACACGCAAGTGTCCTTGCAGCTGCTTTTGCAGTGGTCCAGGGAGAATGAGGGGTGTCCAGAGGAGGCCATGGAGATGCTGGGAGGGCTGGAGCCCCTCTGCTGGGGGGACAGGCTGAGAGAGTTGGGGGGTTCAGCCGGGAGAAGAGAAGGCTCCGGGGAGACCTTCAAGCCCCTTCCAGTCCCTCAAGGGGCTCCAGGAGAGATGGGGAGGGACTCTGGATCAGGGAGGGGAGCCCTAGGAGGAGGGGGAAGGGTTTGACACTGAAAGAGGGGAGATGAAGCTGAGATGTGGGGAAGAACTTGTTTGGTGTGAGGGTGGTGAGAGCCTGGCCCAGGTTGCCCAGAGAAGCTGTGGCTGCCCCATCCCTGGAGGGGTCCAAGGATGTGCTTCCATGATGCTTTTAACCCCTGAGGATGGAGGAGCCTCCACCCAAATCGGGTTCTTTGCCCATCCATACACAGCTGGAATTACCCTTTCCCACCTTCGTCCTCCTCCATCCTCATCAGTTGACACCAAGCCCTCTCTGGACACCAGTAGCCAAGAGTCTTCAGCCCTCATTTGTGTTGCAAAGAGGCCAGAGAGTGATGTGTTCGTGAGCAGCCCTTGTCCTAAAGCCCCTCTGAGTGACTGAAAAGCTTCTCATGGTTTGGGCTGGCCAGTGGCCAACGCCGCGCAGCTCTCCCTGGCCAGGGGATTAAGGATGTTCCGGTCATGCTCTTGGCTGAAGGTCAGGGGATGAATTATGCATGGCCATGATTTCTACCTTGGAGTGTGGTACATGATGTAGGTGGGCAGAGGGTTATGGATGTGCTGTGGTCCAGGTCCTGTGGTGGGATAGTGGCTTTGCCACCAGCCCAGGGGGTGGTTGTAGGCCTTCAGAATGAGCTTTTGCTGTGAGGAGAGCTTGGTGGGGTCTCTTGGCTCCCCTGAAGAGCTGCTGCTGGGAGGGCATGTCCCCAAAGTGTGCCATGGTGATATGTCCCAAAGGTGCCCTGGTGGCATCTCCCAGGGTTTTTGTGGTGGTACGTCTCAAAGGTGCCTTGGTGGCATCTCCCAGGGTTTTTGTGGTAGTATGTCCCAAAGGTGCCTTGGTGGCATCTCCCAGGATTTTTGTGGTGGTATGTCTCAAAGGTTTCCTGGTGGCATCTCCCAGGGCTGCTGTGGTGGTATGTCCCAAAGGTGCCTTGGTGGCATCTCCCAGGGTTCCTTTGGTGGCATCTCCCAGGTGTGCCATGTTGGTATGGCACAGAGGTACACAAAGAGAATGGAGATGTTGGGCTGTGCTTGATGGGTTCCCCATGGCTTTTTCCTTCTTCTTAAAGAACCTGCTCTTCCAGCTGAATGTCCCCTTGCAAAGGGAAGAAGCGTGGCCAGAGCAGCCACCTCCTTCAAGCAGAGGGTGACCGTGCGGGGAATGAACTGGGTTAGGAGATGCCTGAGCTGGTCGCAGCCAGGGGAGGAGAAATTTCCTTTTCTCCCAATATTTTGGTGTGGAAAACCAATCTGAGAAGTTTCTGGGAGGGGTACGTGGTCCAACCTTGCTGTGCTTTCCCTCCCGCTTCTTCCCCAGGAGATGCGGGCAAAGCCGGTTGCCTTCCTCCCTGCCCGTCATCCTCTTCTGTCGCCTTTAATCGAGCCAGTTTGATTCCTCCTGGATTCCACTCCCCCCCCCCACCTCCTCCTTGCAAGCTGTGGGTGGGAAAAAAAAACCAAAACCCAGAAATAAATTTATAATCATCATCATCATCATCATCATCATCATCATCATAACAAGCAGCGTGGGAGCCCAGGGGGGATAAGGAGCAAAGGAGGAATTTGCTTTGAGCTCCAAAGGCAGGACCGCTCTTGAAGATGGGCTCGCCTGAGATTTGGGATGAGAAACCTGCCTTGAAAGGAGCAATTAAAAGCGGAAAGCAATTAAATTAGCCGCCATAAAAAGCGGGGTGCAGGAGCCGGGGTGGGATGGAGGAGGTGGGGGGGGTGGTGGCGGGGGGGTTGCACTGGGGGCTGCATCCCTGGCGATGCTCCTCGCTCCTGCGTTTGGGAGCGCTCAAAGAAGGCACGTGCACGCTTATAAGTATACATACATATATATAAAAATATTAAATATATATTTCTGTGCAGCAGGGAAGCGGAATAACATTTCCACGGGCTGAAGTGGAGGTCTCTCTGAAGGTGTGTGGTTATTAAGTCCTGAAGGCAGCGCGGTGACCGGAGGGCTTTTGGCGTGGAAATTATTCCATCAAACACAACAAGCCGGGGCTGGGCGGGATGAAAGGCAGCTCTGCTTCCCGATAAATACTTGACAAACCCGACCCGATCTGTAAATGGGGGTTGGTTTTGGGTTTTTTTTTATGCTGCAGAAGTGGTGAAGTCCCTCGGGCTCCACGTTGGGGCTGCTGTTCCCCCCGCCCAAGCAGGGAACATGGTGGCTTCGGTGTCTCTCCATCCCTGGTGTGACCGTGCCTCAGTTTCCCCCCCTGCTCAGAGGGTGCTTCTTCCTCGTGCACCCACTGCGTCCCTCCAAAGGGGATATTTCCCCTTTGCTGCGCGTGGGGGGAATTTAGGGATTAAAATCTTTGCTTGCTATTAAAATCTTCTCTGGTTATATTTATTATTATTCATTTTTGCTCCTGGCGTGCCCCCTCCCCAGGCTATAGGGCAGGAGTGGCTCCACTTCCACACCACCTCCCTCCCCCCCACCCCAGCCCTTTGCTTTTGGGGGGTGCAACCCCATCTCTTCCTTTCCAAGGGTCTCTTTGCACTAATTAGACCTTAATTACAGGAATAAATTAAGCTTGGGTTGGGCTTTCATCCAGTCCCTCTCCCCCATCCTGCTTGGGGCAAGCAGCCCAGAGCTCTATGTACACATCTATAATTATATATATATTTTTAAATACCTCCAGTTGGGATATATTCCTCCAGAATTCACCAAATTTAGTGCAAATCCTTCAGGATCCAGCCCTTAAACCCCCCTCGGGCCGGGGAGGGCTTTTTGGACACCATGGCACTCGTGTTCCCCAGGGGGAAACGGGGATTTGGAGTGGTTTACATGGAAATCAGCTTGTTTTTTTTTCTTCTAAAAAAAAAAAAAAAAAAAGAAGCATATCTGAGGAGTGGTTACACATGTAAAGCAGCCTCAGAAAGGTTTATGCAGCGCTGCCTCCCCCTCTACATATATAAATGTATATATCCCGTGGCCATAACACACAAATGAATAGGCTGGCAATTGTCATTCCCAGGCAGGAACAAGGCAGACGACCAGTTTAAGCAGAGAAAAATAATTTTAAAAATCTCTTTTTTTTTCTTATTTTTCCTGGAATGGCAGCTCTTCTGGGCAGGGAGAAATGGCATTTTCGCTCCTCTCCCTCATCCTCAACCAGATTAAAATAAAGAGGGGGGGGAGGGGAGGAAGATGCAGCATCCCTAATTTACGCAGTTCCTTTTTTGGGGGGGTCACAGCCCCCAGCGCTGCTCACCCCCCCACCGGTGCCTTCCCCGCCGTAACTCAAACGCCAATGATTAGCCAAATAAAATTTCCATCTGTTGAGGACTTTCCGGGAGTTATTACTGGCAATAAAACCCGTGCGAGGCGAATGATGTATCCGAGGGGTAAGTGCCTCCATTACAAGCAAAAGTGACTTTTAAATAAGGTTACGGGCTTCTTCATCAGCCTGGAAAAAATCCCGTTTAAGACTGCGTGGAAGGGGTATCCCTTAAATCCTGGGAAAAATCTCACTGGGAATGGCTTTCCCAGGTCAGCCAGGGTGGATAAGTGCAGGGAATTAATTGCTCCAGTTTGTTGGAGGAGGTTTTGGGAGCTGGGATGCTGCTGCAGCCCTGGGATCCCTCGGGATGCGGCATCTTTTGGGACCAGATATTGCACACCATTTCCAGAGAATCACTTCATCCCCTAAATCCTGGGAAAAATCCCTCTCAGAATAGCTTTTGCATGTCAGCTAGGGTGGATAAAAGCAGGGAGTTAATTACTCCAGGCTGATGGAGGAGGGCTTGGGTGTTGGGATGCTGCTGCAGCTCTGGGATCCCTCGGGATGCGGTAACTTTTGGGACTAGAGCTTGCAAACCATGCCCAGGACATCTCTTCATCCCCTAAATCCTGGGAAAAATCCCAGTGGGAATGGCTTTCCTGGGCCAGTTGGGATGGATAAAAGTGGGGAATTAATTACTCCAGGCTGACGGAGGAGGGCTTGGGAGCTGGGATGCTGCTGCAGCTCTGGGATCCCCTGGGATGCGGCACCTTTTGGGACCAGATCTTGTAAACCATGCCCAGAGCATCACTTCATCCCCTAAATCTGGGGAAGAATCCTGCTGGGAATGGCTTTCCTGCGTCAGCCGGGGTGGATAAATGCAGTGAATTAATTGCTCCAGTTTGTTGGAGGAGGTTTTGGGTGCTGGGATGCTGCCGCAGCCCTGGGTTCCCTTGGGATGTGGCACCTTTTGGGACCAGATCTTGCAAACCACGGCCACCAGCATCACTTCATCCCCTAAATCTGCTTTCCCTCCGGCGCGACTCAAGGAGCCGGCGTCCTTCGCTCATCCCTTTTCCTTATCTGACGTGATTGAAGCTGCTGGGGTTGGACGTGCAAATCCTCACCCCCCCTTCCCTCCCCTCTTAATTGAAGCGGAGGGTTAACGGCTGCGGCTCTTTCCACGCTCTCCCGGCGGGGAAATGGCTGCCTGCTTAAAAAAGATGGGATGCAGAAGCCGGTTTTCCAACCTCTTCTTGCTCGAAATGAGCCAGGTAGCAAAATGCCACGTCCCAGAAGGGCGACTGGATGCTCCCATAAAGCCTTTTTTCAAGGGAGGAGGAAGGGTTGTGGGCGGCGGGGTGGGTGCCAAGGTGCAGAGCTCGGTGCAGGTGATGGCTGGATGCTAAACCCAGCTGGATTGCAGGGGGATTTGCTCCCCTGCAGCTCTCCCCCCTTCCCCCCCCCCAAAAAAAAAGAGAAATATTTCAAAATGCAGCTGCATCTCCAGCTTATTTTCCCTGGCACGTGCTGCAAACCCTGAGCCGTGCCCGGGTGGCATCGTTTTGGCTTGTTAAAAACTATCGGGGTGTGTTTGCACAAAAATAAAGCTTCGGGAAAACAAAGCCAGGGTGGATTGGGAGGGGACACGGATGGAGAGCAGCGGGATGGAGTCACCATTCCCCCGGCGAACAGGCAATATTTGCCCCCTCTTAATTCCTCCGGGGGAATTTTTTCCTCAGCAATTTGGAAGGATTAAACCCAACTGAGCAGCAGGTAATAAATAATCCCAGTTCTGGTGAACGTTTCACCAGCAGGTGGTTGGCTGCGTCCTCAGTGAGGGGTTTCCCCCCATGCCCAGGGTGTCCCCGAGGTGGACACGTCATGTCTGGGCTCCCCACCAGCCAGGAGTTGGGTGGCAGCTCACCTGGGGCTGCTTAAATTCCCTCAAATGCTATTTATTCACAGAATCACGGCATCTTCATGGTTGGAAGGGACCTTTGAGATCATCGAGTCCAACCGCAAAAAAAAACCAAAACAACAAAACACCCCCCAAAAAAACCCCAACCACACCCACCCACAAACAGACAGAACCCAACAATCCTGGGCACTAGATCATGCCCTGAAGAGCCATGTCTACACGTTTCTTAAATCCCTCCAGGGACGGTGACTCCACCACCTCCCTGGGCAGGCTGTTCCAGTCCCTGACCACCCTCTCAGGAAAGTCATTCTTCCCAAGATCTCATCTAAACCTCCCCTGCCCCAACTTCAGACCATTCCCTCTGCTCCTGTCATTATTCCCTTGGGAGAAGAGGCCAACCCCCACCTCTCTACACCCTCCTTTCAGGGAGTTGTAGAGGGCAATGAGGTCTCCCCTCAGCCTCCTCTTCTCCAAACTGAACATGCCCAGTTCCCTCGGCCTCTCCTCGTGTGACTTGTTCTCCAGACCCCTCCCCAGCTTGGTGGCTCTCCTCTGGACACGCTCCAGCACTTCGATGTCCTTCAGAGGCTCCATCACTGCTGGCCACACTGTTCCTGATCCAGGCCAGGATGTTGGTGGCCTTCTTGGCCACTTGGGCACACTGCTGGCTCCTGTTCAGCCGGCTGGCCACCAACACCCCCAGGTCCTTTTCTGCTGGGCAGCTCCAGCCACTCTTCCCCAAACCTGTAACGCTGCCTGGGGTTGTTGTGACCGAAATGCAGGACCTGAAACTTGGCCTTGTTGAACCTCATCCCATTGGCCTTGGCCCATCCATCCAACCTGTCCAGGTCCCTCTGTAGAGCCTTCCGACCCTCAAGCACATCGATACTCCCACCTAGCTTGGTGTCATCTGCAAACTTACGGGGGGTGCACTCAATCCCCTCATCCAGATCATCCATAAAGATATTAAGCAAGACTGGCCCCAAAACTGAGCCCTGAGGGACACCACTGGTGACCGGCCGCCAACTGGATTTCACCCCATTTCCTTGAGATTTCCCAGCAGCAATTTCTCACCCCACACTTTTATTTTCACCCCTTTGCAACTGCCGGAGGGCGAAGACGCTGCAGCATCATCTGCGCAGGACCTTTTGGGGGGGCGCATGTGGATTTTGAAGAGGGACACCAAAGGGGTGTGGGATTCGGGGTTCTCCCCCCAGCCTCAACCAGGAGGTATTTTGGCAACGCGGGGGCTTGCAAAAGCCACACTGTGGCTCGGCCCTAACCCCCTTTGGGTTTGGCTACTGGCCCGGCACCCGGCTTAGCCGGGATGATGTTCAGACCCTGCTCGACATGCTCTAATTGCCTTGAAACTGGCTTTATCCTTCCCCCGCCTTGAGCCGGGCTTTGGTCTCCCAAAGGAGCCGGGTCCTGCCCAAAACACCCCATTTCCATCGGCTCTGCCACGCGCGTCGCTTGTGCCGGGGATGGAAACGCAGCTGGGGCTCCAGCCAGGCTGGGATTTGGGGTTTTAACCCAAAGAGGGTTGGGGAAGAAGGGAAAAAACAAAGGGATAATAAATAAACCCTGGAAAAGTTTGGAAAACATCCACCCGAGCTATCAGCCCTACCAGCATCCCAGGCAAAGTATTTGAGTTCTAACGTGCTCGTGACACCCAAATGGCTCTTCATCTTGCCATCGCCCCCCCCTGGGACATTCCCAAAGCCTGCTTAAGGCAATATTTTTATTTTTTAGTTTATCTCCTCATGGGCAATGGAGTGGGGTGGGGGGTGGGTTTCCCTGCGTGGAGGTGCATCGCTGCGCCGTGGGAGAATGCAGGGAGCAATTTGGGGGGTGCAAGGAGCAGTTTAGGGGCACAAGGGGAAATTTGGGGGATGCAAGGAGTATTTCAGGGGTGTGAGGAGCGATTTGGGGGATGCGAGGAGCAATTTGGCGATGTGAGGAGTAATTTGGAGGATACAAGGAGCAGTTTAGGTGAGTAAGGAGAAATCTGGGGAATGCAAGGAGCATTTTAGGGGTGTAAGGAGCAATTTGGGGGATGCAAGGAGCAATTTAGGGGTGTATGGAGCAATTTGGGAGATGTGAGGAGCAGTTTAGGAGTGTGAGGAGAAATCTGGGGGATGCAAGGAGCAGTTTAGGGGAGTAAGGAGAAATCTGGGGGATGCAAGGAGCATTTTAGGGGTGTAAGGAGCAATTTAGGGGATGCAAGGAGCAACTTAGGGGGGTATGGAGCAATTTGGGAGATGTGAGGAGCAGTTTAGGAGCATGAGGAGCATTTTAGGGGTGTGAGGAGCAATTTGGGGGTGTATGGAGCAATTTGGGAGATGTGAGGAGCAATTTGGGGGATGTGAGGAGCATTTTAGGGGTGTGAGGAGTGATTTTGGGGATGCAAGGAGTATTTTAGGGGTGTGAGGAGCAATTTTGGGGATGCAAAGAGCAGTTTAGGGGTGTGAGGAGCAATTTGGGGAATGCGAGGAGCATTTTAGGGGTGTGAGGAGCAATTTGGGGGATGCAAGGAGTACTTTAGGGGTGTGAGGAGCAATTTGGGGCTGCGAGGAGCAAAAGCAGAGGCTGGTTTTTAGGCGGACCCGAGCCGGGGAACCAATCTGGGAGGGGTTTTGCTAAAAGCCGACCCCTCTCCCTGGCGTTTGCGCATCCCTGGGCTGCGAACACCGAAATCCCCATCGCAGAGGGACGACCCGGGGCTTTGCTGGACACTTTTGGCAGCTCGGGCTGCCTTTGGTGCCTGCTGTCGGGGTTAAGGCGAGGCCAAGAGCAGCTTTCACGGGGGCGAGCGTGCTCTCCTGGTGCCCGGAGCCGCCGAAACCAGCTGCAGGCATCGCCGGGAGCAAAGGCAGATGAATTTCAGATGCAAAATATCCCTCGTGGCATCTTTGTCTCCGGTTTATAAAGCGAGCAGGGGAGGTAGTGACCCGCCGGGCTGCAGCTTTCGCTATCAAAGCCCAGCGACACGGCTCCGGCACGGGGAGAAGCCGTCTCCATCCCGGGAGCGATGATAAAAACCCCTCCAGAAATTCATGTTCGTTGGCAAAGCTTTCCTCCGGGCTCTGCCCCTGGGGAGCCCAGAGTGAGAGACATCAAATATAGCAGCTGAGCAAAGGAAATAAGCTCTTGTGAAGCTTGAAACTGAGTTTTGGGTTCAGGTTTAGCAAACGCTGTCGTACGGATCCACGGCAAGAGCATCACAAACGGAGGGAGATGGGGGCTCCAGACACTAAATCCTGATTTCCACCCCCCAATTTTTGAGCTCGGTGCTCTGTAGCAGAACATCCTCTGCTGCAGGCAAAATAAATCCTGTCTGTTAACTGCCTCTGCAGTGCAATACTTGCATCAGAACCTTAATGAAGTGACTAACGCTGGGGCAGCGGGACAGACCCGACCCCTGCTCCCAGTTGACTCCTGCCATGAATAAGGCACTGAAGGAGCATCTTCAGCTCAACCTCAGCTGATGGCTCCGGTTTGATCACCCACCATTAATTTTTTTAGAGACACCTGACCACCAATAATCACCTCCCCCCAGCTGTTATGCCTTCAGCTGGTTTTAATTTAATTAAATGCAGTAATGGGTGTAGAGCAGAGGTAGGAATGAGTTCTTCTGTGTGTTCATGGTTTGCTCCCCTGGTTCTCCTGCCCCAGGTAATGTGGGTTTTGCTCCCCCATAAGTGGCTCTGAGGGAGGGATGGAGATGGGGGTGATGGGGTTGTCCCCATTCCTGTCATTTTTGGTGCCTTGTTTGGCTGCTTCTCAAAGGAAGGGGAAGCCGGGCTCTGCTGCTCTTATTTTGCTCTTGGCCGAGTGCTTGAGCTTGGAAACAGTCACCTTGAGTTGGGCGGAAGGGAAGGAAAACACTTGAGAAATGTCAAAACACGGGCTGTTCAAAAGTAATTTGCTAAACTAACAATTTGGGCTGCGAGAAGAGCCGTGATTGCCCTCTTCAGATATCTTGGATGGGTTTGTTTTTCCTCCTGGCTCCAGGCCGCCCCCAAACAGGGTTTCGCTTTCTGACTCCTCTTCCTCTGAAAACTGTGAGGGAGGTGTGAGGAAAGGACCCCCATTTCTCCCCTTTTTAGCCAATGAATAAAGATGCTGAAGCCTCCGTGACCATCTCGGGTGTTTCACGGTGCTTTAGCGTTGTCTTCAAGCCTGGGACGCCTCTTGCAGCATCGTTGGCATCGAGCAACTTTTAATTACCTTGGTGGCACGCGTAGGAGCGATTGTCATCCCAGAGGGGGTGATCCAGCCCCAGGGGCTTAAATTATCCTAAAAAAAGGAGTTTTTCCTGCTCCTGGGCTTGCTTGCAACGCCCCAGTTTGCTGAGCTATGAGGGCAGCGCCGCCTTTCCTATAGCCGCTCTGTAACGTAGAGTTGCCGTAGGCGCCCTGCCAGGCTCTAAATTTGGGTTGGAAAGTTAATTTTAGGGCAACCCTCGCTCCTGACTTGACCGGGGCTAACCGGGCCGGCCTCTGAGGATGCCGTTTAATAACCACGCATCTTTTTTGAATGCCCGGCTTGCTAATATCAGGTGCCGTTAAATGGCACTTAAAACGCTTTTAACATTTCGCCCTGGCACGGCTCAGCTGCTTGTTTGCCCGTTCATGCTGACAAACACGACTAGTCTGCATCCAGCCAATTTCATGGTCTGATTCCTGCGCACAAGCACAATGCAATAGTGTCCCTGGCTAAAAATAATGCAACGTACGCCGTATTAAAGGCTGATTCATGATGTCTCTATGAAGCCGTTGCTTCCGTACCTTCCCCGCAAGGAGGGGGAGGGAGGAGGATGCGATGCCATAAGCACATGCAACTCATGTGGGCTCATCCTGGGCTGGTTTTAGGGGTGATAAAGGGATGCTGAGAGGAGCCCAGGGGTTGTCCTGCTCCCGGCTGCTCTTTTGGAGGACGCATTTGCCGCGCAAACACCTTTCTGCTGCCACCCACCACTCTGGTGGGCGTGCAGGGAAGGGAAAGTTGGACCTGATATGCTTCACATCTTGTTTCAACGGGAGCCGGAGCTGTTGGGAAGAGTTTCCCCTTCCCAGGGGAGGATATTAGGCAGCTGCCTTAATCAGGCATCATTGTTTGCGAGAGCTGGACCTCCGCACGCGTTGCTATTCCTGGTGACGGGGCTGTGCCAGCAAAGGTTGCCAAGAGGAGAAGTTGGGTGAGCTGAGAAGTAGCTGCTGCCTTTGGGGAGTGTCATGGTTTCAGCTGGGGTGGAGTTAATTTTTTAAAAATTTATTTTTCGTGTAGCAGCTGGTGTAACGCTGTGGTTTGGATTCGGGATGGTGAACAGTGAAAACTGGTGGTTTTGATGTTGCCAAGCTCTCAAGGCCTTTTTTGCTCCTCACTCCACCCCACCAGTGACTAGACTGGGAGTAGATGGGAGGAAACACAGCTGGGACAACCGATCCCAACTGCCCAAAGGGATATTCCATGCCATGTGATGTTGTCCTTGGTATATAAGGCTGGGGGGAGAAGAAGGAAGGGGAGGGACATTCAGAGTGATGGCATTTGTCTTCCCAAGACCCCATTCCATGTGATGGAGCCCTGATACCCTGGAGATGGCTGGACACCTGCCTGCGATGGGAAGCAGGGAATGAATTCCTTGTTTTGCTTTGCTTGTGTGCGTGGCTTTTGTTTTACCTATTAAACTGTCTTTATCACAACCCAGGAGTTTTTTCCCAGTTTTACTCTTCCAGTTCTCTCTCCCACCCAAACTGGGGGGGAGTGAGCGAGCGGCTGTGTGGTCCTGACTGTGGGCTGGGATTAAACCACCATGGGGGGCTTTGCTACTGGTAGAGGTTTGGGAGAGGGGAAGGTGGGCAACGGGGAGGCTGAAGCCAACCCTTGCCTTCAGCATGGCTCTTGGTGGGCTTCACTACGGCTGGGGGTGAGGATGTGACCCAGGCTCCTGGCAATCTCACCCTAAGAGGTGGAAAGATGCCTGGTGACGTGTGACAGGGCTGGTGGCATCCTCTGCAAGACCAGCTCCTGGACTTTTAACACCCCACGTGGCTCATTGCACTCAGGGATGGTCGCAACTGGGATCAGTGGTGCTGGAGAACTGGACTGGAGAGCCTCGTAACTGCCTGTTTGCTGAGCTTGCAACCCCAAAATGCCAGATTTGAGATCTTAAATCCACCCAAGCCAAGTACCTCCCAGCTGGTGACGAGAACTCGTGGCTTCCTGGGCTAACGAGGCTCGGCAAGCTCCTCGTACCCCTGGCGAGGAGGGGAAAAAATAACTCAAGAATTTATTAGGCTAATTACATTTTCCTAATGCGGTTGACCCCAGCTGCACAGCGGAGCGCTTCTCAAAGCTGCGATCTCCCAGAGATTATTGGACTCTTTATAAAAGTCAATCGGTTGCTGTTTCTCATCAGGTTGGACGTCGCCGTCCCCCCGGGAGCACGGTGGCAGCGGCGGTGGCTTTGCTTTTTCCATCGTGATGCTGATGCAAAGGGCTGCAGAGCTCTGGGGCGGGGGGGGGAACTGTGGGGAGAGGGGATGGAGATGGTCCTGGTCAGGGAGGGTGGGATGGGGGACTGTGATGCCTCAGAAGGGAAAAGGGGGTTGTAACCCCCTTGGGTGCGGATTTGGGGGTCCTGGGTGGCTCGTTGTGGTCTCATCCTTGGCTCGGGGGTGTAAACCACCCTAATAGGATGGCAGGCTGCGAGCGGCGAGGGGGAAAGTGCTCTCGTAGGAGCCTCTCGCAGAAACAAGGCTTAAGCGCTCTTTGTGTCACCGCTTTTTGAAGTCCTCGTCAAAAATGACAATTTTCAGGTTGTTAGCCAAAAAAACCCCCCCCTTCCTCTGACAAACCCCAATCTGTCAAGTGGACACGTCCTTTCCCAGCCGCCTTGACAAAGCTGTTTTGATCCGCTGCCGGCACCGAAACCCCCAACGCCTTCGCCGGAGCAAGATGCTGCCGGCGACGCCGGGTCACGTGGCGTGGTGGGAATTTTTGGGGGGGGGGGGCTAAAAAGGGTTTAAAAGGTTGGGGGGTGCGACAAGAGCTATCCCCAGTAGAGGATGGAGAGCTGGGGGTGAGGATGTGCCCAGGCTGAGTTGGGATGCAACAGGGCACGGACCCCCTCGGCGCAGAGATTGGAAGCCTTGGGAAGGTCAAATCATGCTCGAGGGGGGGGTGGGTTAAAAACCTCGTTTGAGAGAGGCCACATCTTTTTTCCTTTGCTAATGGTGATGTTCTGCCCATGTTTGAGAGCGAAGGGTGCCTGGGTTGCACCCCTGATATTTCCTTCTGCGTCTTATTAACCCACGTTCAGGCCAGAGGTTAATGGGGATTTGAACCCAGGGCTGAGCATCGTGGCTTTGCCTCCTTCAAGCCCTCTGCCATTAAAGCCAGAGGAGCAAACGAAGACATTAATGCAATAATAAAAACCCATCAAGGCTGGTGTTAATTCCCCAAAACATGGATGATGGAGGCAACGTTGGTTTTGGGGCTGCATCTCCCCCTTCTCTGCAGCCGGGGGAGGGGAAAAAAGTCCATTTTTTTAAATTCTTTTTTTTTTTTTTTTGGTAGCTGCTTTTTTTAATCTGCTGACTCGTTTTCAGGGGTTTGAGGCTGCAAAGATCCCGCCTGGCTCGGTTTCAGGTTGCCTGACAGGCTATAATCTCCTCTTCTCCAAACAATTGACAATCTCCGAAACGGCACAAAATGGCCATCTGCAACTTTCAGGGGGCTTTTTTTTCCCCCCACCAGCCTCCTCCGGTGATGGGAGGGGGAATGTCTGCCTTTTCTCCCTTCGGAAAAAAAAAAAAAGTGCGAGTTTGGGGGGTTCTTGCTGCACACCGGAGCCTGGGGAGGGTGGATGCATCTGGTTTATATATATAAACTGGTTTATAATGGTTTTGTGGGGTAGCGGTTGGTAGATGCCGGCTCCAAGCCCTGCTCTGGGGTGTGGAATCCAACCTCATCCCCGTTGGCTTGCTGAGAAAGGCTTTCCTGTCCCAAAATACCTCTCCTGAAGGATGCTCTGGACGCAGTCTTGGCGTAGCTCAGCGGGGCAGGATGTGGTCCTTCGGGCTGGAGGATGAGCTCGGATGCTCCCACCCCACGCCCGGCCGCTCTCTTGGGCTTTGCAGGAGATGCAACGATGCAGTGGTGCTGACGAGCGGCTGTTTTGGCCTTTTTGGGCTATTTTTGTCTCACTTTTTAAGCAAAAGGGCCGTGGAATAAGACATTATTGAATTTGCTTCCTCCGGGCTGTTTTTTTCCCGTCTTTATTTCCCTGTCGCTCTGATCTCCCCTGAAACCAGCTTTAAGGCTGGTGGCTGTCCGAGCTTAAACTCTCACAAAGGCTTATCCCTCCCATACTCTCATTTTTGACAAGCCTTTCAAGCCACACAACCGCTCCACGTCTCTCTCTTTCCTAGATAATGAGATTAATTACAGCCAGATTTGTGTTCTCTGCACTGGTTTTGGAGGAACTAGTTATATATGTTGACGGCGTTGCGTTCCCCCTCCTTAATAGCTTTGCTTTGGAGCTAATTAATGACCAGGAGGGTGGAAGATGATGGTGTAAAACTGCAAGACTTGGAGCTGGGGGAGTTTGTGGGGTATTTTTGCAAACCATGGTGAACAAAAAAGCTCTTGCCCTGCTGGTAGGAGATGTTGGATGGGTGGCTGTGCCAACAATGATGCTGACCCCATGGCAAGCCCATAGAGATGCTGACCCCAACCATCCCATCATGGTACGGGGCCACGTGCTGCAGCAAACCCTCACCCCAAACCTTGGGGATGTTGGATTGATCATCCTGCTGGGCAAAGCCAACCCACAACGATGATGACCACACGGCAAACCCATAACGATGCTCACCTCAACCATCCCATTCAGGTATGGGATCCCATACTGCAGCAAAACCTCACCCCAAACCTCTAAGCATGTTGGATCTATGGCCATGCTGGGCAAAGCCAACCCACAACGATGCTGATCCCATAGGAAATCCATAACAAAGCTGACCCCAACCACCTCACTGGGGTATGAGACCAGGTGCCGCAGCAAACCCTCACCCCAAGCCTCGGGGATGTTGGATTGATCATCCTGCTGGGCAAAGCCAACCCACAACGATGATGACCACACGGCAAACCCATAACGATGCTCACCTCAACCATCCCATTCAGGTATGGGATCACATGCTGCAGCAAACCCACACTCACCCCAAGCCTTGGGGATGTTGGATCAGTGGCCAAGCCAACCCAGAACGATGTTGACCCCATGGAAAACCCACAATGATGCTGATCCCAACCATTCCATCATGGGATGGGGCCACCTATTGCAGCTAACCCCCCAAGCCTTGGGGATGTTGGATAGATGGCCCCACTGCTGGGCAAAGCCAACCCATATTGATGCTGACCCCATGGCAAACCCACAATGATGCTTACCCCAACCATCCCATCACCGTAGAGGACCACATGCTGCAGCAAACCCTCAGGGATGCAGAACAGCTGGTTGGTGGGACGATGTTGCCCTCACCACACCCTTGACCTTCAGGATGTCCAGGTCCACCTTCAGCCCCATCCTTACACGCCCTTGTACGCTAATTATGATCGCCGTGTTCTCATTAAGACTCAAGCCTGGGCTATTTCTCAGCACCAGCATCCAAGCGGCGTGCAGCTGGGGAGGAGGTTAGATGGTCCATTCATAATTACAGGGCCAGAGCCCGCGTGAACATCAAACCATTAGTCTAATTTGACTATCTAACAAGGAGCTGTGATGTTTTATGCATGGCGCCTAATTTTACCCTCGCAATCTCCTGCTATATTTAACATCATTAATCATTGATTCCCATGGGGCTGGAACCCTGATTAGTGTCAGATGTATTATGGGAGGAAAGGGATTTAAAATAAAACCCCTCGCCTTTCTCCTGGGGGAGATGAAGCCGGTTCCTCGGCGTTGAGCTGCCAGTCCTTGGCTCGGTTGAGTCTGCGAATGTGGATGGAAGAGATGGGTCCTTTGCTGGACTTTTTTTAATGCTGTTTTTAGGGTAAAGATGGGGAAACGTAGGATCTGGGTGACACGGGACAGTTTGCCCCTCTCCGCTCCCTACCCCAGTCTTATTAGCTGTGTTTACATGGCAGGGATGTCAAGCGATTAATTTTTAATGGCTTGGTTTATTGCGGGTTTGAACGGTTTATTGAGTAATTCCCACATTTAAGTGATTAATTCCCCAGGGTTGGGAGCGACTGGTTAGTTTTACATTAATCAGGCCGTCTGGATGCCAAAGGAGGGACAATCAATCAATCCCCACCGCCAGCAACAGGGATGTTAAAATACCTCAAGGTGCCACGAGGTTAAGGGAAAGGAGTAATTAAGACTCCGAGTCCCCTTCGCAAAGCTGGTGCTTGGCCAGCAGCCGCCTGCTCCCATTTTCCTCCCGTTCCCCAAGCAAAACGACCCCCCCCTAATTAATTTGGAGACCCAAGCTTTGCAGCTTAATATAGTTTTGTAGGGTTGGTAGGAAAAGCAAGGGGTTTTATGTGCAACTGGGAGATGTTGCTGCTATCAAATCCTCCAACGCCTGAGCGGAGATCGATGCAAAACCTCCTCAAGGTCGAGCGTTTTAAGTAAATGACACTAATTACTGCGAGACTACTTCTTCTCCGGGCGCTAATTGCCACTTGCTGGTGATGTACCGGAGGGATGGTGGGATGCTGTGGTGGTTTAGGGAGGCAACCAGCTTCCGCAGGTGGTCCTTGACCCACTGCCATCTTCTCGAGGTGACCACCCATGAGGATCTGCTCTGCCAAAATTGGTCTTGCAATAAATATGGGACAGTGGATTGCTTGGGAAGACACCGAAGGCTGGTCCAGTTGTTCAATTTGATATTTTTATTTCTCCCTCTACATGCAGAGGTGGGGGCTTGGATGGTGTCTTCCAGCATCTTCCAGCTCGCAGAGGCATCAAAGTCCTGCTTTTCCACCACCCTACTTGGTTGAAGAGGTTCATTTCCCCTTGCTTACCTCTGCTCCCTGCTATTTTGCGCCGAGGCAGCTCTCTCCTCTCCTTCACGCTCTTTTTTTTCCTCCCCGAGCTGTGCAAAACCCACCTGCGAGGGAGGTGGGAAAGCAGCAACCAGGTGCTTTGCAGCAGATTTCCCGTTGCTCCGGGGCTGGCAAGTAAAACAAATGACGCGGGTTTATTTATTTTATTATATATAGACATTTTTTTTTATTTTTTTTTAATTTTTTTTTAATTTTTTTTTTTAACACCTCCGCATGGAAAAGGAGCCGTTTGCTGCCAGCCAGGCAGATGCGAGCTGCTAATGACGGCTGCCGAAGGCGCGGGGAGCCGCTGTCTCCTGTCTCATCAAAGCAGGCGGAGGTATTTTTAGCAAAGGCTTTTGCGCTGGCACCGGGACTGAAGCATCCTCGGCAGAGCAAGGGATGTGCGTGTCTCCCCCCCGAGGCTCTTTTTCTTTTCGCGAGGGATGCTCAGAAATCAAACCTTTAACAGGTAAAAAAAAAAAAAACCAAAAAAAACCACACCCCCCAAAAAAAGGTGCATCCAGCCGGCATGAAGCATCAGCTCCTCGACCCAAATTCGCTGCTTTTTGGCCCCGGCATCATGGTCTTGCTTTTTGGGGTACACCCCTATGGGTTTGGGGGTCTGTCCTGCTGTGACAAGGAGGGGATCATGACCTGGGGAGGGGGGCGGAGAGGAGGGGGAAGGTCAGTGCAACAGGATCCCACAGCCTGTTGGGGGCTGCTTTGGTCCCCGTTGTGTATTTCCCACTAAACTACCCCAAAATGGGAGTCTTGTGACTGGTGGGTCTGAGCATCCGAGTTCTGGGCTGGGGGGGACATTGGGATGTGGGGGGATTCTGGGACCCGGGGGTTCTGAGCATCCAAGTCCTGGGCTGGGGGGGGATGTTGGGAGATGGGAGGGTCTGACCATCCAGATCCTGGGCTGGGGGGATGTAGGGACCTGGGGAGTCTGAGCATTCAAGTCCTGGGCTGGGGGGGACATTGGGACCTGGGGGGGTGTAGGGACCTGGGGGGTCTGAGCATCCAAGTCCTGGGTGGGGGGGACACTGGGACTTGGGGGTCTGACTATCCAGGTCATCCCCCAGGCTGGGGGAATGTGGGATCCTGGGGGGTCTGAGCATCCAAGTCCTGGGCTGGGGGGGACATTGGGACCTGGGGGGACATTGGGACCTGAGGGGTCCATGCGTCCAAGTCCTTGGACTGGATGGACATGGCACCTGGGGGGTTGAACATTCCAAGTCTTGGACTGGGGGGACATGGGGGACCTGGGGGTCTGAGCGTCCAAGTCCTGGACTAGGAGGTGGACTCTGGGACGTGGGGGGATCTGGGAATCCAAGTCCTGGACTAAGGGGACATTGGGACCTGGTGGATTGAGCATCCAAATCCTTGGACTGGGGGGCGTTGAGTCCTTGGCTGGGCTGGGGGGGGACACGTCAGGCCCTGCAATTGCAGAGATTTTCTTCCAAGGCAAGGAAAAAAAAAAAAGAGAAGGGGGGAGGGAGGAGGGAAGAGCAAAAGAAGGGATGCAATCGCATCTTCCCAACGCACAGATGGTGCAATTAGAGGACAAATCCTTCGCCGAAGATGATACCACTCCAAGAAAGCAAACAGTTCCACGGGGGGTCCTTTCCCTGGTTTAAAGGGCTGCCGGCAGCGTGTAATTCCTTGATGGAAATTGTATATTTAAGTACTTAAGATGGTTATGGGAAGAGCGGAGGACACAGAAACGCACGTTTTCCACCCTGCCAAGTTCAACAGAGCGTCGTTCTTGGGGCGCAGCTGGAGAAGAGGGATGAACCCCAGGCAGATAACTCCAGGAAGCCAAAAATCCCAGGAGAAAAATAGAAATATCCAGGTGTATGACCACCCAGCCCGACGGCTGCAGGTGGATTTGGGGTTCGGGGTGCGGTGGGATCAGCCCTGCATCCCTTCTCGCCTCCCTCCATCTTCTTGGGTCACTGATTCCGGCTCTGGAGACCAGAAACAATTTCCCACCGCTTTAAATTAAGTGCTTCCTATATGAGAGTTTAATTAGCACATTATAGGGCAGTTACTGGGCATTAGGATTTTTTTAATAATTATTAATATCGTATTAAGCAATGAATTATCGCGAACAATTAAAATTAATTACATTTCTCCAAGTTAATTAAATTATTTCTGTAACAGGGAGACGAGTGTGCTCCACCATAAAAATTAGTGTCCCTCCTGGGAGAGTCGGATGATGTGTCACCGGCAGGAGCGAGGAGAGGGGGTCAGTGCTCCCAAACTTCATGTCTCCCTTAATTTCCCTTGTTTCCTTGCTCATCCCTGTCCCATCTCTGGGTCTTCCCAGCTACTTACTCTGCGGGCTTTGATGTGGTGTTTTTTTCAGCTGTTTCTCCACGGAAAGCTTAAAAAACTGGTGTTTCTTCTATAGGAAAAGGGATTTTATTTAAAATAAACGCTGATTTCTATGGAAAGGGTTGGAGGCAGGTAGTGAGCAGAGGTTAAGGGACATGCCCAGGGTCACTCAGGGTGTGCTTTAGCAGAGCATCAGCCCATGGTAGCATGTTTCCACCACCGCAAGCCCTCAAAACCCTTTAATTCAGGCAGTTTCCCCCCTCGCATGACCCAGGCTTGGTTTTTCCTGCACCAACACGGGTTTAGAAAATTCCTCTTCACCCGGGGGATATTGTCAGAGGCTCAAAGTCCCCGTGAGAAGAGCAGCACGGCGCTAAGCGCAGCAGCACGGCCGCGTCGTGCCAGGATCAGCCCGTTTGACCTTCTCCGTTCTTGCCCATAATAACTGTTATCCTCCATAATCGCTCGGAAATAACTTGGGGTCATTATGCACCTTCTTGCAATTTTCCCCCATTTAGCCGACGCTGGCTTGTCCCAGCCGGACAGGGATGGGATGTAATGGCTTTAGTTGATATTTTTTTATATATATGTATTTTTATTTTTTTCTTCTCTCCCTGTCTTGGTGAGAGGAGGTGGCTTAACCCTTTGTGGGTTAAAAAGCGGAACATTAAAGTTTTCCACTCCGTTCACGAGTTGGCCAGTCCTCTGCGAAAAAATAACCCTGAGGCTCCTGACCTCAGTGATAATTTCTGTTTGGGAACAGCTTCTACACGTTTTTAATTTTTTTTTCCATTTTTTTTTGGGGGGGGGAGGGGTAAATTCATAACTAGGGCCTTCAGAGAGAAGGGGAGAAAGAGAAAAGCTGCAAGTAATGGGAAAAGGTTGTTTTTCTCTCTCTCTGGGTCTATAATGTCCCGAGATGGAGCAGTGTGAATCCCAGCGGGGTGCGATGTTGCAATAGGATTAAATAAGTGTATTTTTGGGGTGTATTTAGTAGCTGGGGCATATCTCAGCCCCCAAACAACCTGTTTTTTCCTCCTTTGCTTGCTCTGAGACTCTCCCGCTGCTGGACTCATCCCCTTTGCCCTGGGTTTATTTACTTCAAGGATTTTTTTTCTGCTTAACAGCTTGCTGTAAACTGTCCCTACATCTACCCCATCTGCGATGTTCCCATTACACAGACAAGGGTATAAAAAAAAAAAAAAACCCACAAACCCAAACCTCTTGGATTCCCAAAAGCCACATCAAGGCGGAAAAAAGCCCCGCTCAAACCCAGCCAGCAAAGCACTTAAGCACCTCTGTGGCGATGCTAACGGCGCGGCTGTGATTAGCGAGGAAGAAACGCTTAATTTGGGGCAGAATCCGGCCCCTTTGCAGCCGCCGGGAGACGGAGCGAGGACCGTGGGAGGGGGGTCCCCACACCTGGGTGACAGCCTGTCCTTGTTTTACAGCCTGACCCACTTGTTTCCAGCCATCGTCGCTCTCCCGTTTCCATCGGTGTCACCGAGGCGGTGACATGAGTCGGAGCCAGCCCAGGGAAATGAATAAAAAAAACCCACAAAAAAACCTCAGCTCGATTAATAAAGTATGGGGTGCGCTGAGAGTGGCCGGGGCTCGGCTAAAACCTTGTCTTTATTCCAGCAAAACATCGCACCAGGGTATGTTCTGCTTTGCCACGGGGTTGAAACACAAGGAGAAAAATCCATTTATTGCAAGGAAATTCTTAATTTTCCCGGCTCCCTTTTGTAATACTGAGATTTTTTTATAATACTGAGATTTTTTAACAATGCTGAGATTTTATTTTTTTTTATAATACCAAGATCCTTCTAATACTGAGATTTGTCCCTTTTACAGCTGCGAGGGGCACCTTGAACACGTGCTGGGAATCGTGCTTCTGCCTCCCTAACCTTTTAAAGGTAATCTTTTTAAAATGCAATGAGGGAGAAGAGTTTTGCAGCAGGGGAAGGGCATGAAGGGGGAGGATGAGGAGCCAAGCTCAGCCTAAACTGGATTTAGGTGCGGGGTTTGACCTCAGGCACCCAGAAACCCTTCCCCAAGGGGCATTTGCAAAAGGAGGGGGTTGCTCCTGACAAGAAGCAGCTGCTTTTCACAGTTTCCCCTTCATTTTTGGCACTTTCCCCTTAATTTCTTCAGCCAAATAGAAGTGGGGAGGCAGGAGCTTATTTGCTCCAGGTGGGGCATCACCTGCAGCTCATCAGGAAAGTGTGGTACCTATGACCTGGGCTGGAGAGGCTACTTGGGTTCTTGTTGCTGGTGTTTTCAGTCTGTTTTCCCCCAAAACTAGAGGGGAAAAAGCCATTCCTCCGAGCTGAATCCTCACCAGTTTGCTTTGCCTGGTTGTGGGTTTGTGCCTGGTTTTGGAGAAGGAAACCTGGGATTCATCTTCCAACTCTTCGCCTCCTGCGCCGATGGAAGCACGGTACGTTCTTAATGTGGTTTAAATCCAGGATTTTTTGGCAATGATGGTTTTTAGGCAGGAGATATTTTTATGAAGCCTTTTGGTACAGGTGGGTTTGTTTTTTGTAGGGTCTTTTGGAGAAGGTGGCCTTCAAAAAGGGGGTTTTTGGACCTTATCTCATGGGCTTTCCTGGCTGTCGTGGGTTTTGTATTGACTTTGTGTCCCACCAAGGGGAGGATTCGTGTCGTCTCCTTGAGCTGCTCTGTCTGTCCCAGCCTGGTCCAGAGCTTTTCCAAGATGCTGAGATAACACATCATCTGTGGTACCTGGGATGGGGGACACATCCCTGGGGGCACGTTTGACGTCCAGACCTGCTTTTTGGGGTCCCCCCTATGACACCAGTGTCCTGGTTTCTGGGCTCTGCTCTACTTCGCCCTTCCTCTTGCCCCAGCAGTGGCTTAATTAGCAGGCCCTGTAATTAGGGCGTTTATCTGGGAGGTGGGAAATGCTGCTCAGTGTCTGCTTCCTTTGGCTGCCTCCTGTGTGCAGTCTCCCACGGGCCAGATGTGCTGCACAAGCTCACACTTGAAACCCAGGCAAAAAACCCACAGATTTGGGGGAAAAAACTAAAATTGCCCCTTTTTCTCCATTTCCACCACCTTGAACGTGGGTGAGGTTCAGTGGAGCAAAGCTGAACTTTTCCCCAGGCTCATCCCAGGATAAGGAGACAAAGATTCCATATGACCTCCAAATTTCTTAAAATAAAAGCTCGAGTTGGGCTGCTAAGGAGGAAAACGCTGCATTTTCTGCAGATTCAGGTTCCTCCTGAATGTAAAACATCTCGGGGAATAGATGGACAGGAACCGGTCGCGCCATTTAGAGCCGCTGCTAAAAGCTTAATTCGTTTTGCTAATGGGCACGAAGGTAAATGGGAAGCGACGTAATGGTGTGGGTTTGCAGCAGCGAAGTCACGGGGCTCTTATAAATGGGGAGGAAAGACTAATTAATGGGATCGTTTTGAGGGATCTGTAAGCTGGCTAATGGAGGCGTTATGGCATGATGTGCTCATTTAGGACTTGAGTGAAACCGGGCTGGGTTGGTTTTTTTTTTCCTGAAATAGCTGCAAAGTTGGTGTACTGGATGTGGTGTGGAACTGGGTATACTGGGAACCTGCCACCAAACGTCTAAACTATCTACCCTGGCTTGAGGGTGATATTTTGAGATAGAAACCTGTTTTTCTGAAAGGATAACTGTCCTTTTTTTGATATTGTCCGTGTCTTTCATTGATCTCCCACAAGCCACAACGTGGCTCTTTGCTGCTGTTTTCCTTCTTCCAAGCCCCGAGAGGGGATGAGATGGGGATGAGATGGGGATGCCTTTCCAATGCTGGAGCTTCCAACCTCTGGGGATGGATATTTTCCCCCCCAGGGGTGCTGCAGACCCCAAATTTAGGCTGTGCAAGAAAAATAGGTGCAAGTTAGCGGGGATGGGGAGGATTTTATTACTCTGGGAGACCTTCTGCATCCGGTGCCCAAAGCATCTCCCCATTTAGGAGTTTAGGCCACAACTGGAATCCTGCGTCCAGTTCTGTGCCCCCCAGTTCAAGAGGGACAGGGAACTACTGGAGAGAGTCCAGCGAAGGGCAACAGAGATGATGGAGGGATTGGAGCACCTCCCTTATGAGGAAAGGTTCAAGGAGCTGGGACTCTTTAGCCTGGACAAGAGAAGACTGAGGGGAGACCTTATTTATGTTTATAAGTATCTAAAGGGTGAGTTGAAGGATGTTGGAGCCGGACTCTTTTCAGTGGTTTCCAGCGATAGGACAAGGGGCAACGGGCTCAAGCTGGAACATGGGAAGTTCCATTCAAATATGAGAAAAAACTTCTTTCTGGTGAGGGTGACACTGGCACAGGCTGCCCAGGGGGGTCATGGAGTCCCCTTCTCTGGAGATCTTCAAGACCCGTCTGGATGCCGTCCTGAGTGATGTCCTGAGGGCAGCCCTGCTTTGGCAGGGGAGTTGGACCAGATGATCTCTAGAGGTCCCTTCCAACTCTGACAATTCCATGATTCTGTGATCTACTCGACCTCCTCAAGCTGTGTTTTTGCAAATTTGCATTATATAGCTATTTCCTCACACTTATTTCCCCTCCTTGCATCAACGCGTGGGGCTGGGAGGCACCGGGTAGAACGTCGGAATTGCTGCCGGCCCCGTTTCCATCCCACTTTTTCCCCCTCGCTGCCCGTTTGTACCCTCTGCACTCTTCTTTTCTTCCCTTCCCTTTCATTTCACCAGAACACCATGTACTTTGCTCGCTGCTACATCAGCACAGGTATATATAGACACAGGTGGAGTTAATTTATAGACAGCCTTTCTCATTTCACCCTCGACCGTGAGCTTTTCTATCGGCACTCCCTTGCTCGTACAGCAGAACTTACAATCCTCTATTATTGTCTGGGTGGTTGTTTTTTTTTTTTTTTTCCCCCCTACCTATAGTTTAAGTGTTTTATACTAATGTCCTCGATTCCCGGGTTGAATTGCTCGTTTCAAGTGTTACCAGGCGATGGCAGGAAATAAATGCAAGAACCAGGCTTTTAAGGGAAGCGGGGGGAAAAAGGGAAGCGTCGTTTCATTAAATTAAAATCCACCAATGTAAATACATTTTCATTATCAGTAGGGAAAGCGCAGACGTGGCAAAGGAGACTTTTAAATATGAAAATGTCTTTATCTAGAGGTCTGCACGTGCCTGCGGCGGGGGAATGGGAATTGCAGTAGATGAAGCCTTTGCCGGTCCTGCTGGGGCTGTAGACTTCAGGATTTGGGAAAAGATGGATATTTCCACACTGCTCCACCTGGCGGAACCCCCCGTGGGGTTTTCCTGTTGCTCTGCAAAAGGAATAAGGAATTAAAGGTTTTGTAAGGGGCTCTGGAGGGGTTGAACCCAAGGGGGGTGGACACCGTGGCTTGGTCTCCTGCCCATTTGGCAGGAGATATTGGGGTCTGGGGGTGCTCAGGAAGGGGGCTTGGGTGCCCTAATGAATATATCACAAACCACCTCCAGGCTTTGAAGCTCAGAGTTGGGGATGCATATTTTTTTTTTAACCTTAAATATCCCTTTCTGAAACCTGAGGGAGTCCTCGGATGGGTCATGGGCTCAGCGCAGGAGGTGCCGGCCCCAGCAAAGGCTGACTGGGATTACTGGTGTGTGCCCAAGAGCTGCTTTGCCTAATCTGGTTAGAGGGGAAAGAACTAAACAGTCCCTTCGGACGCAGCATTTCACACAGTAAAAGGTTTAGCGGCGGCTTGGTGGGAATTAGCTGGGCTCGGAGATAACGAGGAGGAATCATGGCTCGTGGAGGGTCTCCCTGTTTATCTTCCAACTCGGGCACATTTGGGTTGAATTCCCAAGATTTTCTGTGCAATCACAAGGGGGAGAAATTCGCATTTCTCTTCCCAAAGCCTGAGCCACTCGTGCAATGATGAGATGCCGGGAGCCTTAAAACCACAGTAATCACGGGAGCTGTCAAACAGCACATTAAAGTAAGTAATTACAAGCGTGGAGGGTTCCCAATTCTGCACAAATTTTAGCTTAACACAATTTTTCATACAAAAAAAAAAAAAGAGGAGATTAGCTAGATTGTGACTGGTTCCACTTGCAGCCTGTTTTACACCTGCACGCCTGGACCAATGTTTCCCATCCCCTTCCTCCTCCGTCCACAACCCATGGGCTCATGCCATGGCACACGGTCAAGAGGAAAAAAACCCAGGTTTGGGGGTTTTTCTTAAGCTTTAGGTTTTCGCTTAGTCTTTGTGGTCACAAGGCAATGTTTGGCTACAGAGCCAAGTGATCCCATGATGTAAAAAAAACCCCAACCTCAAATATAGACTCATAAGTGGTTCAGTTTTCATAAAAGATCTTTTGATTTGGGCGACAGAAGAGCAGCTTAAATTTTGTCAGTGGTTTTGGATGAACCTTTTTTTTTTCTGTGGAGTGCCTTTGTGGAGGTAGGGGAGGGTGATTGACTGACAGCAGTGCTGCTTTGAAGACGTTTCGGAGTGATTGCAATAGGTTTTTATGTTCTGAAATTGTCAAAATGGAGCAGCTTTGTAGTTGCAAATGATTTGCTTTGGAAAGCGAAGCCGGTGATGGGAGGAAATTGAAAGTGGGGAATGAGCAGAAACATGCCTGGGAGCTGGCGTGCCTCTAACCGACGCAAATCCATCACCCATCCTGCTCCTTTAACGCGAGTCTGGGTTTACCTGTTGGCTCAGGAGCAACCCCCTGCCCTCTTCTTGGGGATGCTTCAGGTGACCACAGGGTTTTCATAGAATGGTTTGAGTTGGAAGGGACCTTAAAGCCCCCCCAGTGCCACCCACTGCCCTGGGTAGGGAGACCTCCCACCAGACCAGGTTGCTCAAAGCTCCATCCAACCTGGCCTTGAAGCCCTCCAGGGATGGGGCAGCCACAGCTTCTCCGGGTAACCCCAAAAGCTGTGATGTGGCTTGTCCGTGGTCTTTTGATCTCTCTTGGTTGGCAGTGTTGGTGGTGAACCTCCTGGTGAGGCTGCAGGGAGCTGCTGGCTCCTGGTTGTGCACCAGGCCCGTTATTTATGTCCCAGTTTGGACATAAATAAGGTCCCAAGTTTCTGCTCATGGCAAGGAGGTAGCCACGTATTTACCTCCTCTACCAGATTTGCCCACAAAACTCTTTCTCCTTTCCTTTTCTCCAGCAGAAACCTTTCTGGGTGCTCAGAGTAGAAACTGCCTTCGTTATGATGTTGAAAAATATGCAGTTGGGTAACACAATGATCTATCAGCTTGTGCTTTACCCAAAAGTCCCAGCATCCCAAAAAAGCTTCATGTAGCTGAGCTTCAGAGCGTTGATTTAGTGTTCAATCCTTGGAAAGGCTCCTGGGTGACCTTGCTTGTCCTGCTTGGCCTCTTATTTGGCACTGGGAAGGAAAGAAGAGGAGAAATAATCCTCAGTGATTTGGGTATAAACACTCGAACGGAGTCAGAGGCTTCAGGAAGGACCGAGTACCCCCCGGAATGTTTGTGGGATGCGATGCAGATCCCATCCCTGCCTGCGCCAAGGTCATTAATGACACTTTATATTCATCCTTCCTGATTGCATACGCTGAAGAAACTGGGAAAATAAATTAAAATGAAATTGGGAGGCTCTTGAATACGAGTAACATGAGGTGAAGCCCCGTTCAAGGCTGTTTTCCTCCTGTCTCAAGTGGGTGGGATTTGCATGGCTGTTTGCTTTACCCGCTCGGTGTCACGTGGATTTAAATGCTTTTGGGGAGAGGAAATATTTGGGGTGAAATATTGTATTTTTGGAGAATAATTACTCAATATGGGGCTTGCGCTGCCTGAGGTCCTGTCCCATCATGTGCTGCATCTCTCTTCTCTGCAGCATCCCTTGTTTGTGGTTTGTTGGGGTGATTTTGGTTGGTTTGGGGATTTTTTGCAAACCACCCCACGCTGAACCTAGTGCTTGTCATCTTACAGAAATAAGAGTAATTTTCTTGGGGGAAGGGAAAGCTTTGCTCATCCCGGAGCATCACGCCCAAACACGAGGATGCACCTCTGGGAACCAGTGCGGCTGCTTCACCGAGCCCAAACCTCCTTTATTATACATATTTATTTGTTTATCGTTATTTAACCTTTTCCTTCCTTTATTCTTTGGCAACTGATCTGTTTGCCAAGTGCTTTTTCATCCCGCTCTGTTCAGACGCTAGTGCCGGACCTCCTGGGATCCCCGCCGCACGCGCCGGCGATGTCGCATCGCTCTCCGCATCTTGCGCATGAATTATTCACGCCGTTTGCAGGCTGCCTTGTGCATCCCGGAGTCGTCCCACCGTTGATTTTAAGGCGTCGTGACAGGTTGAGGACTGGATCAGTTGCGTTAAAAAGGCGGGCGCGGGGCACGGCAGCGCGGCGGAGCAGATGTCGTGTAAGTCACAGCATGTTAACGCCGCGATGAGGCATCGCGGTGATGCTGCAAAGATGATACCACCCCGGAGAGCAAATGGGGCGTAGTGGTAATTAAGGATGCTCTGCACTGTGAGCATCTCCAGTGGCCACGATCGACTAAATCCCCCTGAGGACCCGATCCTTGAAGCTTGGAGAGACAGGATGCTATGGGAGGAGGATGTGCTTTGCCTGGGTTTAGGTACCTGCGGCGAAGACATTGGTACCAGAACAGGTTGTGCACTTTCCCTAAGGATGAGCAGAGAGAAATAAGTGCCTTTAGGGTGCTGTTATCTTGGGCTAATGTCCTTTTTTGTTGCTTTCTTGCTCATACATCTCCTTTTTTCCCAGTTGACTATGAAGAGCATGAAGGTCATGGCCAAGATGTGAATATCTAAAGACATCTCAGGTGGTGAAGGTGAAACCCACCTTGGGTTTCTTCCTTTGGTTGGATGCCAGGAGGGCCAAAAAAGTCAATGTGTGAAAGGTCTGCTCCCCTTACTGCTTGCAAACTGCCTGTATCCCACTGGCATCTTTGTAAGGAGCAAGTCAACTGGAAGGAAGCAAAATCTTGAACTTGGATTCAAAGCAGAAACCAAGCTTTGTTGGTGCCAAGCTTGGAAACGTTCACTTCTGTCTCAGCGTGGGGGTTTGTCTTTGCAGTCTTCCCTGCCAAAAAAAATATCCCAGTATTACTAGAAACCTCACGGAGCCTGGCTCATATTATTTCCAGCTCTTTCTCAGGAGGATGGGATCCCATCCAATGCCCTCAGCAGCATCCAGGGTCCTGTTGAGCATCTCCAGTTGGGTTTGGGGGTCTCTTGGAGCCAGGTGAGCTCCATACCTGGCAGCGAGGGATTTGAGGAGGAGACGCCATGCAGTTTTGCTATAGCTCAGGCGGCGTCCCAAAACCCTCATTAAAATTGCATGAGCTTGGCAGTATATAAATACGAAACTTGGACAAAGATGTGGTATTTTTCCCCCCAAAGTGCAATCAATTCCTTCAGTCTAAGTAAGAGCATCTATATATAGTGATGGGAAGCCACTTAAGTATTGCAGACGACTCTGCTTGAGGGGGGGGCGGGTGGGTGCCTTCACCAGGCATGAAGAAAAGCTTCCAAGTGCGGGAAATCTGGGGTTAAAGACCCCATTTTTTGCACTCTGGCTCTGCAAAGGCGACTGTGCATCTTCTACCACCCGTGGTGGTGCCCCTTTGCTTTGCTATAAGACGTGAAAGGAGGCCAGCAGCTCCCGGTTTGGAGGAGCTGAGGGGTTGGGTTTTAGTAAAGAGGCTTTTTATTTAAAATTGGCATCTGCGAGAAGCAGAAGTCCATAATGGGGTTAATGACTCAGTCGCCGGTTCCCCGCGAGCCGGCAATAACCTGATAAATTGCTGAGTACACTCAAGCTCGCTTCACCCGAGTCCCGGCTCAGGTTATTTCCTGCACGGTAGAGACCTCCAAGTAGGTCATTACTGCCTAATTACTGCCTAAACGCTCTCATTTGTCCTCCTCTTGTCAGCCGAGGCGTAGGACCGTGCCGCCAGCGATGGTGGAGATCCCTCCCAGCCTCATCCTTCCATATTCCCCAGGCCAACAGAACACAGGGAAAGGAAAATAAAAAGTAAGGGTTTGTGGGGTTTTTTTGCTAATTTAAACAAAATTAATTCCATCCCAGCATGTGCTGGAGCTTTTTCTTTTAGACGTAAGCCAGGAACGAGCGTGTGGCATCTCGTGCAGCTTCTCCCATCTTCTCGCTCGCTTCTCCTCTTGCCTTGGCTCGCTTGGGTATGAGCAGCCCCCTCACCTCCTCCAGCCAAAACCACTGCCAGTTTGGGAATATCTTCCCAGATTTCATGGTATTGGGATGGATCATCAAGCTTTGGATGGGTTTAGATTATTTTTATTTTTTTCCTCTTCTTACTGATGTCTTTTTTTCTTTTTTTTTTTTTTTTTTTTTTTTT
>QJSC01022515.1:56962-91609 GCA_003697955.1 Calidris pygmaea
AGGCAAAATGGATCTCTTGCTTAAAATAATAATTAAAATGGGGTAATTTGACTTCCCTCCACCATGGAGAGGGGAGTTAATGAAGTTTTTTTTATTAATAATACAGGATTTAGCAGAAGTTTAGCTGTGGAAAATGGTTTTCAGGACTGGGCTTTCCATCCATGGGGCAAAGTGTGCAGGGAATTGCAATTGGATTTGGGGGGGGTACTTTTCCCTACCATTCCCTTGGGAATGAGGCGGCGGTCCTACCCCATGACTAATCCTCCGCAGGGTCTTTCATCTGGGTTTCGGTGAGCTCTTGGCTCCCCTAAACCTGACCCAGAAGCACCAATGCCCCCAATTTCACAGCAAGAAGAAAAGTCCATAAAGTCCAGCCTCCAATTTTGTGACACGATGGTTTTGCAAAGGATGGGGTTTCTCTATAGACGGGTGAGAGAGGATGCAGAGAAATGCAAATATCTTTATTATTATTATTATTTTGTTATTTTTCCCCTTTTTCTTCTTACCTTGCACTTCCCCCAAGCTGTCGCTGGCAGCAGCCTCCTCCCCAAGGCAGCGGCACCTGTCTCCGGGATTATTTTTACCATCTCTTTTTGGCATCGCTCTCTCCTCCCGCACAAAACCGCCTCCTATAAATAACTCCAGCCTGCGCTCGTGCTCGCTCCCCCCCCCTCCCTCGTATCGCTCCATCTTCCTTTCTCCTTGCCTCGTCTGTCCCTTCGCCTGCGGAGAGGAGATGCTTTAAGAACCAGGAGTGGGGGCTCGTCTTATCCGACACCCTCGTGAGCCTTTAAATCGGCTGCATCTAAGGCACGTGGGCGATACCCTGTAATTGGATTATGTGCAGAATAACTCACCCTAATTTTCTGCCCAAACCCCCCCCCTAATGATTAATTCATAGACGGGATTGACTTTACTTTTCATCCTCCCTGATTCTCCCAAAGCCGGGCAGCTCCTCCCTTAAGATTTCCCACCATCCATATAATTCCCTGGTTCCTCACCCCCAAAAACCCTGAAGGTGAGACTTTCCCGAAGGAAAATGGTCATAATGATGTTTTTTTCCGCCTTGTCCATGCACAATAGAGCCTGGTTCAAATAGATTAGGGGGGGAAATTCCTGTACCTGGATTATGAATGGGGTCCCTTGGCCTGGGGGAATAAATATGATTTCCAGAAACAATTGCTGGGTCTGGATGAACACATGAAGCTTCAAGAAGTAAAAATTACCCTGGCGAAAGCGCGTTAGTTTTTGGACCCTTTGGAAAAAGCTAAAAAGAGCTTGAACTGGGGGGACCACGAATAAATCTGGGTCTGGGTAGTAGAAACTTTGCACCCCGTGCAACTGCAAATCCGTTTGGGAAATGAGTCAGATCCCTGGGGATTGCGGGGATTGAGAATTTGGCTTTCACTTTGGGTTTTTCCAAAAGGAAATTTGCCGGGGCTGGCAGCGGGGGTTGCGGTAATGAAATGCTGCTCACGCGCCCTAATGAAGTGCCGAAAAGACTCGACGCCGGGCTCCCAGCAAATTAGATCTGGATTATTGAAGCAATGAGAATTGAACGATCCGAGATGCTATCGGAGAGGGCGGGAGCGCCTCGCAGCACCCGAGCAGTGTGTATTTAATTACCTGGAAGAAAATAAAAGGTATAAAAGCCCTCCAAAATCTGGACTCGAGGAGGATGAGAGGGGAGGGGCCATCATCTGCGGTGGTGATGCTGGGTTGAGTGGGGATGCAGCCACCGAGACGCGTAAATGGGGCTCTCTAGAGCATCTTCAGCTTTTCGTGGGCTGCATCTCTCCAAATTTGCTGGCAAAGGAGCTTTTTCTCCAATTTCTGGCTGGATTTGGCTCCGTACTCCTTTCCAAGAGGTTGTCAGGTGTGTCTGCGTCCCGGTGTGTGGTCCAAAAGCGTTATGTTTGGGAAACGAGATGCTTAAGTGGGCATGATGCTTCAGTTTCCCAGTAAAAAAAAGGCTTTTTCGTCAAGTTTGCACCCAGTTCAGCCCCTTCCCCATATGGGTGCCCACACACGCACCAAGGTGCTTGGGGCGAGCAGGATCTGGGCAGCACGTCCCTGCTTCTCCCTTGTGGTCCCCAGGGAAAGAGGGCACATCAGGGCATCCTCCTCCTGCCCCATAACGGAGGCTCAGAGCTCATTGAAAAGCAGAGAACAATCAGATTTAATTAAACATAACCTTCCCTTTAGCAAGAAAATAAACCGCCTTCTCCTTCTAGAACAATTAGTATTTACAGCCCCCCCTTTGCTGTGTCTTCCCCCCCCCCCCCTTTTAATACCTCTCCTTTATTATCCCTGGCTGGCAACAGGCGCCGTTTGATTTCCATAAATTAGCATGAGAAATTGGGGAGGGGGGAAGAAGAAAAAAAGGCTGGAAAAATGGTATTTCTAAGCAATGAACTCGCTACAGAGAAAGATACAACAACACTCCCCGGCTGGAGGAGGGAGGTGGCGGGAGGAGGTGGGAAATGATGCTTTTTTTCTTTTTTTTTTTTTTAAAGTTCACCCGGTCCCTGGTGTTTCTCGGGAGATAAAAGCTTTCGCCGGCCTGGGCAGGGAGCCAAAATCCCTGTTTATCTGAACACAAATATAAAATATGATCTGCACAACAGCCGCTAATTCCCTGGTTTGTTTTTTTTTTTTTTTTTTCATGGGGAGGATCCGCCGCTCTCTGGCTTTTCCGTGCCGGGGAAATGTCAGCTCAAAGCTCCCGGGTGTTTCGGTGTGAGGAAAACCCCTCCGGTACCAGCAAGGTCAAGCTTTGAGGATGGGATGCCCCAAAACTTGGGGGTTTGGAGGCTCATTTTGCTTCTAGACTGGCTCATGCTGGGGATTTAAGTGAAGCCTCATCGCCCAGGTGGGAAGAAGGGTGATGAACATCAAGGACCCCAGTGGTTCCGTCTCTCAGGTGTGCGATTGGGTGATGCAAGTTCAACAAGTCAGATTTATCCGTGTTGGGTGCACTGTCCTGCACGACATCCTGGTCTCTAAATTGGAGACGCGTGGATTTGATGGATGGACCGCTCAGTGGATAAGGAATTGACTGGAAGGCCACACTCAAAGAGTTGTGGTCAATGGCTCAACGTGGAGACCAGTAATGAGTGGCGTTCCTCAGGAGTTGGTACTGAACTGGTGCTGTTTAACATCTTTCTTGACAACATGGATGTTGCAATCAAGGGCATCCTCAACAAATTTGCTGATGAGATCAAGCTTTGCAGTGTGGTCAACACACTAGAGGGAGGGGTGCCATCCAGAGGGACCTGGACAGGCTGGAGAGGTGGGGCTGTGAGAATCTCATGAAGTTCAATCAAGCCACGTGTAAGGTCCTGCATGTGCGTCAGGGCGATCTAAGCATAAATCCAGCCTGGGCGGAGAATGGATGGAGAGCAGCCCTGAGGAGAAGGACTTGGGGGGGTTGGTGGATGAGAAGCTCAATGTTACCCGGCAACGTGTGCTGGCAGCCCAGAAAGCCCCCCTCCATCCTGGGCTGCATCCCCAGCAGCGTGGCCAGCAGGGTGAGGGGGGGATTCTGCCCCTCTGCTCTGGGGTGACCCCTTGCAGTGCTGCCTCCAGCTCTGGGGCCACCAACATCAGAAGGACATGGAGCTGTTGGAGCAGGGCCAGAGGAGGCCACGGAGGTGCTGGGAGGGCTGGAGCCCCTCTGCTGGGAGGGGGGGTCTGAGAGAGTTGGGGGGGTTCAGCCTGGAGAAGAGAAGGCTCCGGGGAGACCCTAGAGCCCCTTCCAGCTTTTCTGGAGCCCCTTTAGGGACTGGGGAGGGACCCTTGATCAGGGAGGGGAGCCATAGACTGAGGGGAAGGGTTTTAAACTGAAAGAGGGCAGATTCAGACGAGATCTCAGGAAGAAATTTTTGCTCTGCTTTTTTGTGTAGCCTTCCTTCTGTTGGAACCATAGAATTCTCTTGGTTGGAAGAGACCTTTCATGATGGTATGGCTTAAGAGCTGGGAGAGAGGGCTTGGCATTAAGGAGATGTTGGGATGATGCTTGTTCCTCTCCCTTGGAGCCTATCCATTGCCACCAGCTGCCTATAGGAGATGCATCTTTGCATATCTAAAGCCTTGATGGTGATGGACCGTAGCGTACCTATAAATCTCATATCTAAATCCCTTCTGAGATGTTTCACCAGGTGTTATCTGGAGGCTCTGGTGTAAAGCCATTTGGAGAAGAGCAGCTCGGAGGGTTTTTCTCTTCCTGATGAGAAATTGGTCCCTCAACCCAACTCATTGCCAAAACCTGGCTGATTTGGGGGCAGAGGTGGACGTGGAGCAGCTTTGGGAGGGTGTTTGCATCAAATAAGCTGCTTCCTGTTTCCCACATCTTAAAATCATTGTAGTATTTGTTCACTTTAAGTTGTTTTTTTTTTTTATATTATAGGTAGAAAGTGCTATCTGCAGTGTATCTGTTTACACTCTTATCCCAAGCCGTCAATCAACTGTTCTGATTATGTAGGTGTGATTGACGGGTGCGGGGAGGTGACATCACATCTGCTCACAATATTTGGGGAGGGGATAATGAATGGCTTGCAGTGATTTATGACGATGCCAATCAAGGTGCGCGGTCACGTCGGAAAAACCCCCGGGGGTGTTGCTCAGCCCCCTCTCCCGGCAGCATCCTTGAGGCAGGGTTTATATCTGCAAGATTACCAGGGGTTCAAAAGTTCTCGTTGATGTATTTTTGTCTATTTTGAGGATGGGGAAGGTCTAAAACAGCTGAAACGTGTAACTGGATTTGAGGAGTTGTTATAGGAACGCCAGGACTCAATCTGCTCTCACCCAAGAGGAAGAAATTCCCAGAAAGTCAATTTAACTGACACGTCTGAATGAATTTTTAGTTAAAATCACATGTAAATGCCATTTTCTTCTTCTTAAATGACCTCGGTGAAAGACGACTAACCTGACATCGGCTTTTTGCTGCCCGGGCAAGCCCTTGCCTGTAGACATTTAGAGACAGCAATTATCCAAGCCTTCTTCTCCCAGCACTTGCTCACCCCATGACAGAAGGATGTCCTTCAGGGACAAGGGTAGGAATATTTCTAAGGGGAGTTTTGCTGCTCTTTCTCCCATTTTGAGGCATTTTGGGGGGCACCAGAGCATTTTTCCAGCTCTCTTTTGGTTTTCCAGGCTGAATTCTTTTTCCCCGCCCCAGGAGACTTTAATTTGCGCTGCCAACTCAGGGGTGTTGAGAGAGATTTTTTTTTTTTAAACTTTTTTATCTGGGCTTGAGTTTGCTTTTCCCTGTGGAAACACAGTCCTTGGAGGCAATGGTAGAGAGAAAATCAGATTTTTAGAGAGACACCCCACCCACCCACAAATTCTCCCCGTGGTCCCCTGGGCGCACGCACCACCCTGATACAGAGAAGAGCATCCCACGGGGGGGGGGGGGGAAAAGGAGAAAAACATCATCTTTCAGACAAGAGAGAAAAAACAAGGAGTGAGGAGCTGCAAGCTGGGAAATGCCCTTTTTTTGGTGCACTGCTGCATTCGGCATCCCTAAAAGTACCCCATTTCCCCCCCAGTTTGTAGGATGCTGGCTCATTCCTCAGCTCGCCCCCCCCTGTTTTTCTCTTGGTCCGTGTCTATTTTATATATATATACAAGTGTGCGTATATATATAAAAATATATATATGAGAATATAACTATATATAGCTAAATATATATAAAAATAAATATATATCAATATATATATACACATCTCTCTGTGTGTGCCTGCAATTTCCCCAACCCTCTCTTTTTTATTTTTTTATTTTTAAAGCGAGCTGATTTTTTCAGTTGATAATNACCCGACACGCGCAAAAGCACCAGAGCCTGGAAAAAGGCGCCGGCGACGCGGTTGATGCATAAACCGGGGAAAATTTCTGGCACTCGTCGTATCATTAATCTGTCTAAAGTGGCTTTGATCTCTTCTGCTTTAATTAACTTATAATTATAATGTGATTATATTATTTTTTGTGTGGGTTGAAGCGGTTTCGCAGCAGGGATGGGCTCTGCCCATCACCGTCCCCGTGGAGATGGGGGAGCCTTTCCGAGGTACCTCCATGAACGACCCCCTTTGGATAGGGGGACCTGGTTTAAGATTCCTCTTCATGAAGCATCCCTTGGGGGCTCAGGCTCCAAAAAACCTTCCAGAAAGCCATTTGGCAAGAAAATGCTCATGGCAATTTGAGATTTGAGGTCACCCATCAGCTGGCACCAGCAACGATCGCCCTGGCATCTCCCGTACCCAGGAGCAGTTGAGTTGGGGATTTTGGGCCAGTTTGCTGCAAAAATCTGATTTCTGCAGTGATGAAGCAATTTGTGAACTGGCCAAATTTCTAAAATAAGGGGAGGAAAAAGAAATTGGGGTGTGAGGTGCATGGACTTGCCCCAAAAGCCGTGCCTCGTGCTCCTGGGGGACCTGGACCACAAATAGCCCTTTACAGCAGCAGCTGCCCCGGGGACAGGGAGCAGCTCGTGGTCATCGTTAGCCCGGTGGAGTTTTTAAACCTTATTTTTGGGTCTGTTTGCCTCCTTTCACATTTCTCAATCTCTGATCGTTTTATAAGCCCGAAGGTGGGCATTTGGCTTTTCCAAATGGGACACCTTTGCTGTGCAAATTGGTTTCCTTTAGGAAGAATTAAAGGGGATTGTAGGGCTGGAGCTGAAAAAAAAAACCAACCAAACCCAAATCATCCTTCTTGCAGGTGCTGATGAAGCGTGTTTGCCCTGGGAAGGGGAGGAGGGCCAGGATGATACTGGATGATATCCCTTTGGGTGATACACATTCCCTCAAAATTGCTATTGAGCAGCTGCTTTGCACCAGCATCTGGGGTTTGGTGCTGTGGGGAACACAGAAAATACAGCAAAAAGGGGATTTGTACGCTATTTTTGCCCCCTATGATGCAATGCTGCTTTGAGTTTTTCCTCATTGGTTTTCCTTGTCCTGCTGAACCGGTGGGTACTAGAGCAGGGATGGGGGGGATGCAGAGCTGTGTCGCCGTCCTACAAAATATGGGGGCATCTGGAAGTTCTTGTTAAATCCAGAGCCTGAACTGAGGTTGGGTTTGGTTGGGATCTTCCTCATCTTCAATGAGAGCCACGCTCATCTCTCCAGCCACCCCTAAATCCTCGCAGCACTGGGGGACCTACTTTCTGCTCCATTTTTTGCTGAAGTGCGAGTGATTTCTGCATCCAAATTGCAAATTAACATGGGTGGTCAAACAAGCTGGTATCAATCCACTTTGTGCACCTGAAATTTCACATGCTGGTCCGTGGAGGCAGATGCAGGCAAGATAATTAGGGGGTTTAGCTGGGAATATCTTCAGCAATGATGTTTGGGTGTGTTGGTGGATGCTCTGCAGGGACTGTACAAGGAAAGCAGAAATGGCATCCCTCCAAAAACCTCTTTGGCATAACCAAAGGGTAAAGGCAGGACTATTTCCTCAGAAACTTTTGGAGCCAAGAGCCAGCCCCAACCTCAGAAGGACATGGAGCTGTTGGAGCAGGGCCAGAGGAGGCCATGGATATGCTGGGAGGGCTGGAGCCCCTCTGCTGTGAGGACAGGCTGAGAGAGTTGGGGGGTTCAGCCTGGAGAAGAGAAGGCTCCGGGGAGACCTTAGAGCCCCTTCCAGTCCCTCAAGGGGCTCCAGGAAAGCTGAGGAGGGACTCGTGATCAGGGAGGGGAACCATAGAAGGAAGGGGAAGGGTTTGACACTGAAACCGGGAGATTTAGGTTAGACATTAGGAAGAACTTCTTTGGTGTGAAGGTGGTGAGAGCCTGGCCCCAGTTGCCCAGAGAAGCTGTGGCTGATTCCCAGCTGTGGGCTGGGAATCCCTGGAAGGGTTCAAGGGGGCTTGGAGCAACTTGGTGTGGTGGAAGGTGGCCCTGCCCAAGGTGGCGGGGGGGGACTGGATGGTCTTTAAGGTCCCTTCCAACCCAATCCATTCTACAATGGTTAATTAAGGGATGTATCACTGGCTGGAGCCTCCTGGGTCACCTGCACCCATCATGTTGTTTAGTCCCCATCCTTGCATCTTAGAAAACCAAATTGCAACTCATAGATTGCTGAAGCTCTCCCTCTTCTTGCAGTCAGTGCCTGCACCCTCTGGATGCAGCCAAAGCCGGTGGCAACAGCAAGAGGATGTGGTTTGGATGGGGTAGGAGAAAAGAAGTGTGATTTGGGTGATTCCAACCTACTCTAAATGATGACAGCATCCTGTCCATGGGCTGTTAGGCTCACCAGAGACTGGACTGACCTGAGTCGTTGGCTCATCTGACTGGGACAGGATGTTCGTTTGTCTGTCTACACCGCACCCCCTGCTCAAAAGAGAGGCAGAAGTGGTTCCAGCTTTCCTGCCCAGCTCAGAAATTCAATTAAAATGAAATGCCTATTGATTTTGCAATCAACGTTTCGGGAGGACTCTTCTGCTCACTTGCTCTGAAATAATCAGCCCAGTAGGAAAGCTGGTCAGGAGGATGCAGCAAAAAGCAATTGCATGTCTCTGTTGCATGCATGGAGTTCTTCAAGATGAGTAGCATGGCCCAGACATTCCCCTTGGCATCTCCTGGGGATATTTGATGGCAATATTGCCTTTGGACTGTGGGAAATTTAGCTCTTCCCCTCCCGTAAAAGATCCTGTGGTGTGGTGGTGTCCTGTCCCCAAACCCCAGGTCACGTAGAGCCCCAGCTAGTCAAAGCTTGAGGAGTTTGGAGTTGTTTGCAAGGGTTTGGAGGAGACCAATGTGTGTCTTGGGCTGTGGGGCCCAGCTGAGTTTGTCCAGCTGTGAATAGTGGTGGTTGAGGAAAATGTGGGACTCCCCACCAGGAGAAATGCTGCCTTCACAGCAGCACGGTGCCCATTTCCAAGGCTGTGACCTTTTGCCAGAAGATGCTCATGGAGAAGGTTATGATGAAGATCTCATTCGCACCTGTCAGGCTGGGAAATAGGCACCTGCTGGCAGAAGAAATACCATATCTCACCCCAAAATTGTATTTATTGGTGGTGGACAGCAGTGGAGACCACTGTTGAGTGACACAGGTGAGACCAAAAGTCAAGGCACAGAGCTTGTCCCAATCATTGGAGCCACCCCTACTTCATGCAGGTGCTGCAAGAAAGTCCCATTTACAAAAAGCATCACTTGGGTGTGTTGATATATTAGAATTATAATTTAGAAAATCAAAGGACTGGTTCCTAAAGATGGTCCCCAGGCAATTTGTGTCAAATCCAGCCTTGGAGACAGACTTGCACACAGGTAGCAGAGGGCTGGTACATCTAACAGGAGACATCTCGATTGAATTATAATCTATTAAAAAAATAATCCCAATGCATTGCAAAAATTCTGCTGGTTTCACCAGGATCCTGTTTGGGGAGGAAAGGTCTGGAGAGAGAAGAAATGTTCTGTTTCATCTTTTTTTTTCAGAACCTAAATGCTTTATTTATTTATTTCCCTCACTTTGAAGCATTTGGGCTTCAATTTGGTTTTGAAATACAGAAGCCGACGTTTCAGAAAAGCCTAAACCGATGCTTTCGGAGGAGTTTTCCTCCAGAGAGATGGGGAAATCTGGATTTTTCTTTGATTTCTTTTTTTTTTTCTTTGAGGAGACATGAGTGAAATCCAATTTTCGCGTTCGCGGGGCGCGAGTTTCTGAACTTGGTGTTATCTGCTTGGGATAGGTGTTACTCATCGGGCAAAAAAAAACCCCAAAACCTGGATTTCTTTGTGCTGTCTGCTGCACGCAGGAGATTACAGGTACCCCAAGGAATTTATCGCAACACAGGTCACCCTGCAAGGGCAAGGTGGAAAAAATCCTCCCTAGAGAAAAGATAACCAGCTCCTAAGCTTTTTTCCTCTGTACCCAGCCCTAATATTTTTTTTTTCACATGAGATATTCACATTTTTGGAGTTCATATTTTGCCTGTGCTCAGGGAGCAGCTCCCAGGTGGGTTTGCACCATCAAGAATGACTTCAGCCCATTGTGTCACTATCTGAAATTAAATTGAAGCAAGTTTCTGTTCTTCTCCATTGATTAATGCCTACTTGGGTTTATTATGGATTTAGTATTTATTGATATTTATTGCAGGCAGCAAATATAGAGGGGCCATTCCCCCAGCGGGTGTAAATTGGTGTCGCTCCTTGGCAATCAATGGGACCTGGGGGGATTTACATCAGCTGCTGTGAGCACCCATAGCAGACCAAAAATTGACCGATTTTGTAATATTTTACATCAGTTTTTGTGCCCTTCTCCATAGCTGCATGTGTGGGGATAAGGAGGGGAAATGGGTGTTTTCTTGCGTTGCCCAAAAAAGTTGGTCCTTGCATGATTTGGCCAAGGTAGATGGGTGTTGAATTAAGCTGTGTCAAAAGAAGTCCTCCTAAGGGTACTGGAGAATGGAGGGACCATTGGATCCCAGTAAAAATCAGGTTACTGGGGTGGCTGGGCCAGAAATAAGAGCCAGAATGATGTAATTTGGGATGAAAGGGCTCTGACACACCCCTTTGGTGCCCATGGTGGGAGGTACACAAAAAACCCAAACCCATTGCACAGCCATGAGAGATAGTACCTCCCAAATACAGCAGAAACTTTCATCAAAAATAACTTAAACAGGAAAAAAAATACATAAAATGGCTGAGCTCTTGCAACCTCAGCGTAAATCCTGGGGTGAGCCGTTGTGGGGTCTCACAGCTCAGCGCTGAATCAAGAAGCAGATCAATGTTATTTATTTTTATTATTATTTTTTCTTCTCCCCGAGCAGAATTCATAATGCTTTATGGCAAAATCAATGCAAATCTCCATGAATAAAGCATTGGTGTGGTGTAGAAAAATAAGGAGCGGGCTGAAACCACCCAAGGGCACATCGTGCTTGGAGGGAGGGGTTTTGGGGACCAGCTTGTGGACCAAGAGTGATGCTCAGCCCCAAAATCCCATCCCTACCTCGGCTTCTCCCTGGGAAATTGAGACCAAATCTGAACTCTTGCAGCTTTCAGCCCTGATTTCCTGATTTTTAGCCCCAAAATACTTAGCGTGTTTCCTCTTCCCCACTCTTGGGATGGAGCTGTGGGATGCTGGGCTCCTTTGCTGGGAAAATGTGTCCTCTTGCCTGGAAATAGCCAAAACAACCTGAATATTCATAAATCTAGCCTGCAAGAGGTGCTGCCATACATTGGAGGAGGCTGCTGCGAGCTTGCAGAAAGCCTTATTTTTAGGAAATCTACCCTGAATCCATGCAGATAATTGGTTGCATGAAGTCTAGCTGCTGTGAAATAGCTGCACGTTGCATTTTTCCCATAAAAAAACCCACCCCAAAGCATCAAATTATCCCAACGAGGGATGGACACGGGGGGATTTTGGGTCAGATCAAGACGGAGATGGGAGCCTGTTGCGATGTCCTGCCTGGTGCTTGCTCAGCTGAATCCACCAGGACTTGTTAAAAATAAATAAAAAGTCAGTTTTTTTCAGTCTGCAAAGGCACTCACAGGCTTCGACTCACGCCCAGCGAGATATTGCCTTCCCTGGGAGATAGTGATCAGGAGCGAAATGCAGCATCCCCCCTGAAACGTGGCAGTTTGTATAAAAGGCAGCAGGCGCCGATGGAAACGTGGGAAATTGGGATGGAGAAGGGATGGAGAGGGGATGCTCTAGTCCCGCTGCCTCTTCCCGCACCCCAGCACCCGCTCAGCCCTCGTCTCCTCCTTATTCATCATGATTAAGCCTCGAAATTGGCCAAAGACAGGGAAAAAGGTGCCAATTAGAAGCTTTATTTCAGCTATCCGTCTTCCTTTCAGGCCCTCGGCTCGCCGGAGAGGGACCGGTGGCAAATGAAGAAAGACTTAAACGCCCCCAAATGACTTCCAAAATGTTTAAATAAGACTTCCATCAGTCTTTCCCCTTTTTGACCAGGCGTTTCAGCGGGCTGGAAAGGGGATGATTTACAGCTTGCGGCTCCCTAATGGCCTCAGCATTGCCCCGGCGGCTGCAGGGAGGGAGGAAAAGGAGTAGTGCGGGGGCGATGAAGGTTGAAGGTCAAGGGAGGGGGGTTTCAAGCTTAGGAGAAAAGAAAAAAAAAAAAAAAAAAAAAATTTAAGGATTTATGATATTTTTTCTGGGCACTTGTGTTTAAAATTTGGCATCTTTTTTCCTTGGAAAAATGAAAAAGGCAGAGGGGAGAGGGGAAGCATGAAATGTTTAAAGCCACAGTGAAATGCATATTGATTGAACCGATCGTTTTTTAAAGGTTTTCAGTAGTCAGTCTTTCTGGAGATTATAAATATATATACGTGTTTCCCCTCTGATTCATGGCAGACGCATTTATCAATATCCTGTGGAGAAACTGCTCCCCTGGCCCCGTCTTCCCGGCGCAAAGCTGGGCTTTAGGAAGCAGAAACCAGTGGCATTTTGCAACGTGGGGACATGTTTATCCCAAAATTTGGATTAAACACAACATTTACGCCTCCCACCTAATTTGTGTCTGTCACCTGTATGTTTTTTTTTTCTCCACTTTTTATTTTTATTAGCCCATTAAAGACAAAGTTGAATTGAATTAACAGGATTTGCCAGGACTTGCTGTGTTTGAACCCCCTCTTGCCTTTAAAATGTGAATTTTTACCCCAAATTGCCACCTAGTAGATAGAAATCTGCTGGAGATTCTAGTAGATATTTACTAATATAATATCTAAAATAATAATTTACTAGATATCTACTAATCTAGTAGACAGAAATCTACTAGAAATCACCAGAAATAATACATAAAAGCAGATATTGGGGGGAAAATTGGGAAAAATGGCTGCAACCACCACGGAGGTCTTGGTGATGGGGGAACACTGGGAATTTGTGGAAAGCTGGGATTTTTTTTTAAAGGCTGAAGGATTTCTTCACCTCTACCAGTCCCTTTTGCCCGTTGTGCTTGTGGAGCAAGGAAAAGAGAGCAAATCCTCCGGCGACCGATTCCCGAGCCGGGATCATCAGTAACAGGAGCGAAAGTAGCCAGAATAAATCTTGTTGGGAAATTAAAGCAGTTTAGGAGGAGACAGGAAGGGTCGGGGGGGAGAAAAAGGCCATTTACGGATTTCAACCTTAAATGAATGAATCCCGGAGAAATGCAAAGAGGGGGGTGAGATAAATGCAATTTTTCTGTCCGGGATGAAGGCACGAGCTGCAGAGCAATATTCGAGTGAATCCCTGCAGGTTTGGTTCATCTCAGCCCTGATTTATGCAAAATTTAGCTTTGAAACTTCCCCTGCCATCCTCCTCCACCTCCCATACCCTCCCCGAGGCCCAATCCATCTCTTTTTTCTCCCCAAATCCATCCTTTTTTTTTTTTTTTTTTAATCCACAAGTCCACTTGTTTTTTTTCTTCCCCAATTCACCCGTTTTCTCTCGTGGCCTCTCCACCGACTTGTACGTGGAGTGGTTTTGGGTTCAGAAAGGGGACTTTTGGGGTTTGGAGCAAGACTTTTTGGGCTCAGAAAGAGGTATTCGGGTTCAGAGCAAGATTTTTTGGTTTCGGATTGAGGCTTTCTGGGTTCAGAAAGAGGCCTTTTGGGCTCGGAGAGAGGCTTTTCAGACTCGGAGCAAGGCCTTTTGGGTTTGGAAAGAGGCCTTTTGGGCTTGGAGAAAGGCTTTTCGGACTCAGAGTGAAACCTTTTGAGGTTAGAGGCCTTTTGGGCTCAGACTGAGGCCTCTTGGTTCTAGAAAGAGGCCTTTTGGGTTTAGGAAGAGGCCTTTTGTGTTCGGAGCGAGGCCTTTTGGGTTTAGAAATAGGCCTTTCAGACTCAGAGCGAGGCCTTTTCTGCTCAGAGCGAGGCCTTTTGGGGTTGGAAAGAGGCCTTTTGAGTTTAGAAAGAGGTCTTTTGGGCTCAGAGCGAGGCCTTTTGGGGCTCCAAAAGGAGATTTTTGGTTCAGAGAGCAGTTTTTGGCTCTGGAAGCAGAACGTGAGAGGGATGGGGAGGTTCTGGGGGGGTCTTTTTTGCGGTGCTCCTCGTCAGGTTCGGCTCCTGGTCTGGGTGGGCAATGCCTTGGGGAGCAGGAAGGCAGCCGACCCCGAGCTTGCAGATTTTTGGGGGGGCTGCTCCTTATTCGGTCCATGGCGGTGAAATCCTGGGGGGCTTTTTTTTAGCCGCTGGGCTGAATTCAAGCCGATTCTGGACCCCCTTTTCTCTTCCCCACGGGAGTTTTATCCGCACGCAGGTGCAGTGGGTGGATCTATCCATCACCAGGCTGCAGTGGGATTATTTCCCCCCTCTCTTTATTTATAGGCATCCTATGGGGGCTGGAAAAAAAAAAAAATCTTAATATCGTGGGGTTATATAATGCCTTGCGTGCCAAAGTGCTTGATAAGGTGGGAAAAGCTTCACCCACCAGAGAAAAGGAATTGCTGCGGGAGCGGGAAGCTCCTCGGTACGCAGCGAGCAGCCAGGACGCTGCAAGCAAGAGTTTTGGGGGGATTTCTGCCAACTTTGTGCATGTTGTGGGGTAGGGTTGGCTTTCCCCACTGTGGGATGATCCGTCTGGATCTGTCTCCAGCAAACCAAGGGGAAGAGATGGGGTTAATGGTGCTGATGTGGAAAAGCAGAAAGGGAGAGGTTTTGCAGGAAATTTGCAGGGGTTTTCTTGGTTTTTGCAAGAGCAGAGCATCTAATTTGTGCTGGGACGGTGACAGACTTTGTGTTACTGTAAATTTGAGACCACCAAAGATGGGATCTTCTCCCTCCTTTAATTAACCTGAACAGAATTGAGAGCAAGCGTTGCAGGGGAGAGGCATCCTGCTGATTCAGCATCCTCAGGAACTGCGTTTTGGGCTCTCCGGGTTTTGAGGGTTCAAATTTTTTCAGTGTTGAGCCCTTGGCAGCGATGATGCTCTGCCAGGAGTAAAGGGCAGAGATGCAGCTCCAGAGGGGAGATGGGGTGCTGAGCCCCGATGCCTCCATCACACAGATGACAGTGCAGAGAGCTGCCAGTAACGGGCTGATTTCCAAGCCTGGGGAAATCATATTAACCCTCTGGGGGCTTTAATTTGTTATTGGGAGATGAGGGATCGATGGGCCCAGATCCTAAATGGAGCATTAGTGCATTAGCAGCAGTTCTGCGGAGCGACGGCACGGGATTACGTTAAAGGGGTCCGACACCGGTCAACGGACAGGACGGGTGTGGGGCAGGGACGGACGAAAACACAAGGGTTCCGGTTTAAGGGAGGTTGAGGTAGGAGAGTACGTCAAATTCTCCGTAAAGAGTCGAAAGTCGGCAGAGGACGCGGACCAGCTCAAAAAAAAAGAAGGAGAAGCACAGCCCTACACACATAAAAGGCATTTACCTAAAATATTTTCCCTCCTCATAAATCAGATCGGTGTGTCCTCACCCAAGCAAAGCCGAGCTAATTAGAGAATTACTGCATGATGGATTCTAAAAAAAATACTCAAAATCCAAAACGATATCTAGCAGAGGAATTAATTTGGCAAATGTTTGACTCGGGCACTGTCATCCTATCCTTTCATCCTATCCTTTCCTTCTCAGTGTCAAAACCAGCGCTGGCTAAAAGGACTTTGAGTAATTTCCTATTAATCAATCTCTTTTTAAGAGGAGCTCAAAGGACATTCAAGGCCAAGGATGGAAATGAAGGCACGGGGCCAAATTAAACCCCGGCGCAACGTTACGGAGTCCAGCGACGGCAGGCAGCAAGGCACTGAAGTCACAGCAGGCAGGGAGGAGCTGGGGGTCCTGAATTCTCAGATTTCCAAATATTGCATGGAAATATTCCCAGGGCAGGCAGAGGAGTAGAAACACGGAGAGGTGCTCGACCGTGATGCTTTTCTGCTGCTCCCGTCGGCTGCGGTCCAGCAGCAGACCTGTGGGTACCGGGTTTTAGGGATGCTGGGGCAAGCAGCATCCAATCTAAAGGTGGTTTTAATTGCAGCGACGGCATGTCTCTCACAGGGAGGCCCAGCCCGAGCTGGGAATAGGGCTGTGAAGGATGGAGAAGGCAAAATGAAGCTGAAATAGCAAGGAGGAGGACGAATAGGGGAAATAAGAGGTCAGAGTGGTGATACCCGCACTCCAAGGGTTTGCTCCGCATGGGATGCTGCTGGAGCCTTGCAGTGATTTGGGGGGGGAGGTGGAAGAGGGTGGGGTGGACCCTCCCAAACCCCACTTTTCCAGGGAAAAAGCCCCCCCATCCTGGCTTTCACGCTGCTGCCTCAAAAGGCTTTTGTTGCCAGCACGGGGATGGGGAGAGATGAGTTGCGAAGGGAGCGTCGGGAGGCGGAGGGACCCTGAGTCACAGGGAAAAGGGGCGAGCTCGCAGCGTGCTGGGGTACGCGGTGTGCGTGGGGGAGAGCAGCTAAATCGGGCTGCGCTGATGAGTCACAGCACGAGGGATTTGCTCAGCCGCCTCGGAGAAGTTTGCTTTCCCTGGGTTACCACAGCTCAAGGGGAGAAGAAAGGCGCCAGCGACCTCCAAATGGAGACGTGCAGAAGGATGGCTTTGCTCTGGTCATGCTTCCAGCCCGTGTAGCTGTGGGTTGGTTATTTATTTCCCCTTGTATTTTTAACTATTTTACTTTGTCGTGTAGTTCCTCAGAGCTGGAAACAACACCTGAAATGAGCCGTTTGCAGATGTGGCCGGGGATGTGGCCACAACCTTCAGCACCACCCAAATTACCCCCAACACGCTAAAAACCTGCTTTTAGGTGAGGTCCCTGCTCGTGGCTCGATGCCATTTCTGTTACTGCCATGTGAAGCGTCTCGGCCGGGTGAGATGGAGAAAGGTGAAGCTGATGCAGCGCTTACGGAGGAGAGCAGGATGAAAGGATGAAGAGGGGAGTTTCTGTTGGATATTTGATTTTTCTTGGCAATGCCCTCGCCCAGCCCTGCCCTCTCCCCGGGGAGGAAGGGAGCAGTTCTCCAACAACAAGGAAAACAGTCCGCTTTTGTGCCCGGCCCTTTCTTTTCCTTGGCTGCTGGAGGATTTACCAATTAAACGGTTGTTTAGGGCTCTAAAACCACTAATCAGATCTGCCAAAAGCCTTAATGAGAGCTTTTCACTTCCTTTCCTCTTTGTTTTGTTTCTTTTTTTTTCTTTTCTTTTCTTTTTTGGCGTGTTTAAAGGTTCATTAAAGATCCACAAAGGATGGCAACGAGTTTCTCAAGCCACGCTCCTCTCCCCAAAATAATTGTGCCAGTGACTCTTGCTCAGCCCTTGCCGCCGCTCGCAAACCTGCCCACTGCCATGCTGGTGGGAACTGGGGATGGGATGCTTTTCCCTGGGAAGCGTTTTGCTCTTCTCTTCCCTTCCTCGTTTCCCCCCTTTTTTCCTTTCTTTCTTTCTTTTTTTTTTTTTTTAATTTTGGGCCTTTTCCCTCCTTTTCTCTTTGTCTTTGCTATTTTGTGTGGAAAGGCTGCAGCGAGTGCTTAGGAAAAGGGTGTTTGGAGCACGTTGGGTTGGCTCCATCCTTGACCTCCAAATTCCTCCTGGAATTTTTTTTTTTGCTGTTCTCATTCCAGCTCCTCATGCTGTTTCCAGCCTTGGAAACTAAACCTCTCCCCAAAGAGCACGAGCCCTTCAAGGGTAGCAGATGGCTGATGAGGAGAAAAGTCGTGGGCAGAAGGATGCAAATGATCTTGGATGTCTTTGCAATATTCATCTCGTCAAGGCCGTGCTGCTGGGGAAATGCATCATCCAGCTTGGCTTCTTGCAGGTTCTTCCCCTCAACCTTGCAGGTTTGGGGTATTTCGTGACTATTTTATGCTTTTCCAACACTTCTAACGTCTCCGCCGCTATCGCATCACACGTTAACAAAATATTAAAGCTCTGCAAAAGGTGTTTTGTAACATCACCCAGACTTTTCTGAAGATGCTGCTCCAAAACAGATCCCCCCGACTCCCGCATCCGTGGGCAGTTTTGCAACAGTGTCTTCTCCATCAGCTGGAACAAACCTGCAAATTTCCGGATGTCAGAATTTCTCCTGGGATTGAAATTCCATGTTTTGACCAGCTGTAATTATTGGGTGTCACCGTGCGCTGCTTGTGCCATCCGAGCGTGTAGGCGTTTCAAAGATCTCAAGAAAATAACAATTTCCAGTGGGGGTTTAGCTTTCAAAAGTTGGGTTTATCTGCAGCAAAATGGGATCTGCCTGCATCTTGCTTAAAGAAATCCTTACTTCTAGACCCATTGCTAACTCTAAGTGTGGTGCTGAGCAGATATATTTTAATATTAGAGGGAAAAACCATAATAACTTATGCAAAAAATTGATGGGGAGTTTCTCAAAGCTACTTATCAGCTCCAAAACTTCCCCAGGCCTCTTCAAAACTGCAAAACTCTGCTCTCGGATGAGCGTATTGCACATTTAATTCTCTCTGCACAGATCTCCTCTGCATTGCCAGGCGGCTTAAGATACTTTAATGTGTGCAGCAAAGGCTGGTGGTGACACATGTAATTAAGTCTTGCAGAACACCCTTCAACAGTAGAGATCAAAGCAATTTGCAAAATAAATGTGCGTCATTATCTCAACTTTACAGGGAAACTGAGGCTTAGAGAGAGGAAATCTCCCAGCAGACAAAGGCTTGGAGGCAGGGAAGGGAAAACAGGATTCCCAAATCCTTCTTCTGCTGACGAGGCGAAACTGCGCAGCACTAAAATTGCCGGCGAACGTGGTTGATAGCCTACGAATGACGAAGGCTCTGATGGGGGAATAATGCAGCTTGAAAGAAGAAACGGATGGAGATGCAAACAGATTCTCCCCCAAAAAAATGACAGCTTGAAAGAGGGACTTGACTTGCTGCGTGGGAAGCTATTTCAAGGAGAAAAGTCAGTATTTTAGTGTATTGATCCAAGGAGCCCCTTCCTGCATGAGCAAACTCAATCTGTCTCTGGTTTTCACGCTATGGATTGGGGTGACCCAACCTGTTTGCATCCTGTAGGCTCTACCTCACCCCAAAACTCCTGCTGGATGCCTTGGTATGGCACCTCCATAGACCGTGTCTCCAAGATGACAGGGAAATTTAGGATGCATCCACATACTGTTGTGTTCGTGGGTCTCCATGGCCACGTTGGCCAATAAGAGTGGGCCAAGCCAGAGGTGTCCCTCAGGATCCCATTTCTTGTCCCTGTGTGGTGGTTATTTGTTCCAGACAATATTTCTTGTTCTAATTCCTCGTTGAGGAGAGCTGGATCCACCACTTGCCCACTCAAGGCTCTTTGTTTCCAAAAGCCCTCAAGATAGTACCCCTGTGCTTTCTTTGCCTTAATTACATTTTGCTTTGCAACTACTAAGAAAAAAAAAAAAAAACCTCCTGACAACCAGTGAAAAATAATTAGCAGCACATTGTGTCATTAAACACTAGACTTTAATTAAATTGCATAGAGATAACTGCCTCTAACGACTGGAAGTCTGGAGCCTCGAGACAGCCAAGCACTCAGCAGAATGGAGTAAAAGACCTCATAAAATAGACACGTGTCAAGTCCTTTCCTCTGGCTGATGAAGCACCTGCCTAAGTAGGGCATCACATTGCATCTTCCACCTGAAAATAGCTTATTGCCCCTTGTCCTCTCCTGCTTTTCATCTCTTTGGAGCTAATGGTCTTTTGTCAAGGCTGGGTTTCATCCTGGGAGGAGACGCTGCTCTTCTCATGTTGGCCTGCTCGTGTTTGGCAACTTCTTTTTCATCTCTATGCCTTGAAAAAAGGTGTTTCTGCTGGAATGTGGGGTGGCTGGACCTGGGCCAACCATGACAGCAACTCAGTGGAGGTCATGCAAGTAGTGGCTTTGGTGGGTTGACTACAGGGAGAGCTTCTCGGAGCATCTAGGCCACCGTGTCCCATTGCTTTCCTATGTCCTTGATGGGCTCAAGCTTCTCTAGAGGGGTTGGAAATCTTAAATGAACCTGTTTTCAAGGTTGTTTTTCGTCTACCACATCTCTAAGCTGATTTCCAGGCATGCAGTGGCTTTACTACCTAGTTACGAGTCTCTGCTTGAGGTATGTTGGGATCTGTCTGTACCACTGGTGAACTTCTTGGAGCTTCTGTGCGTGTTTAGTGGGTAAAAAGGTGGTAGTTGGATTAATATGGGAGGGGGAAAAGGTGCTCCCAGGCTTGCACATGCTTTTTGAGCTGAAAAGTGTTACATTTTTCTAGTATTATTGCCTTGCCCTAAATACAATTGCAATCCCCATGTTGTTGGCCCACCCCGATGTTTAGTGTCGACTTCCCCCCAACGCGGGCGCGAAGCAGAAGCCTTCTTCCGCGTGAAAATTTAATTACTGCTTTCTCGCATCTCGCTGCCAGACCTATAAAAAGAGGCTTATCGCGAACGATAAGCCTGGCGTCCTCGGGAATCGCACCGTAACTCATGCACGGAGCCGAAATGCAGAGGGGCAGCTCCTTTTGTGGCCTTTTTCCAACCGCCTTCTCCTGGCAGCATTACAGCCAGGCACTTTGATGCAAATGCCCAAGGTTTTGGGTTTGGTTCTATTTTTCCCTTTTAAATAAGTAAATATCATTAAAATTCAACTGCTTCTCTCTTGCTATTTGCTTCATCTTTCATCCTCACCTCTTCCAGCTGTAGTAGTGTTTTCCACCCCCCCTACTATTTCAGTCGTGGATTCTCTTGGGGGAAGGTTTATTTTGAAGGGATCCAGGTCAGATGTTGACGGTGACTCTTTGCTCACCACTGTGTTGCAACACCCCCAAAAGCTGCCTCTCTGCGAGCAGATGTCTAGCCAAATCTCCAAAGAGCTCGTAAATAGAGAAAGCAAAAGGGGAAACAAGAGGCCTCCTTGCTAAAAGTGAGTTTTCTGCAAATTCTTCAAGGTGCTTTTCCTCCTTGTAAACCTGCCCGTTGTGATCCAAGGTTGGGTCTCCAAAGAAAATGGTCTTGGGCAGGGCAGGGTTGCAGATGTGCCCAGAATTGATACAGGCGCTGAGCACGATGCTCGCTGTAAAACTGCTTCAGGAGGGCAAGGTGTCCTCTCAAAGGCTGCGAAAAAAACCCCTTAAAAAGCAGAATTCACTCTGTGAGCTGGAGGCGAGGGGTTGCACTCGTGCAAAGCAACTGGCTCCCATCCCCTCTTGGCTCTTTCCCCGCGTGAGCTGGGTCGTGCTCTTTCCCTTTTGCCTCCTCGTTGCTTCACGGCAGGTTGCGGCGCTTGGCTTTGATTTATTATTGCTGGCTTTGCTCAAAAGCACCAGGGAACGCGGTGCTCCGGCTGTTGTTTCACCAGGACCAGCGGAGGAGGAAAAGCTCCACGCAGTGCCAAAATTATTATTTTATTTTTTTTTAAATTAATTTTTATGAAAAATAACTTCTATTTTTTTTTTTTCCCTTTGGCTCTGCAAAAAAAAAAAAAACCCTATGTGTTTTTCTGGTTGATGCAGGAGGTGCACAGGACCTGGCTGCTCTTCTGCATGGTTTAAGGTCAGCTCTAGACATTCTCCCTTGCAATACTTGGCTGCCAGCACCCTGACTTGAGCTGACGCCGAGCTGTGCATCCAATCGACCGAAACCCTCCTGTCTTGACAGCCCCGTTGTTTCTCTCTTGAAAGCTCTGGCTCTTTTTCGAGGTCATTTTTAGGCTCCTCACCCCGTGTGACGCAAAATGTGGCTTCTCCCAAATTGTTGCTGGCTCTGCATTGAACATGTTCCCATCCCCGTGCAAAGCATCGCTGCCTCTATTATTTTCTAGAGGATTTGGGGGTGGGTTTTTAGGGTTTGCTCCCATCAGAGCAATCTGGCAGGAGCGTGGTGCTGTGGGTCTGCTCTTCAGGGATGGGCAGGAGCTGTCTGGAGACAACGATGGACCATCTGGCAGGGGTTTGTGTGCGGGCAGGTAGCTGGCAGGGGGAACACTCGGTGCTTTGAAAGAAAGGGGGAATGAACAAACATTTGGATCACACTTGGAAACTTTGCAGGCTGGAAAGTCTGATGTTTACGCTGGGTTGGTGGAAATATTTTCTTACAAGCCTTGCCCAAATCTAGGGATTTAGAGGGCAAAACCACCAAGGGCTGTAACTGGTTTCAATATTGTATGGGATAATCCTGTAAATTGATGGTCTGGCTTCAAATCTGAGCTGTGCTCCTATTCCTGCCCTCTATACGGATGACAACCTTCCTTGGGTTTGGGAGGTTTTGGGTGAAAAACAGGGGAAAACCACAGCGTGCTCAAGAGCGTGGCGCGATAGACACCTACATGCACTTGCCTGCCTGTTCCTACATCAAGGTTTTGCTCAGTGTTGTTGGTTTTTTTTTGGTTAGCCTGGGGGAAAATAGTGATTTATTCCTTGGGGGAAGCATTTATAAAGTCTGGCTGCCTTGGAAAAAATTGTCTCTGAAGAGCAATTGCGAAGATTGGACTTATTTATCCAAGAGGAGAGCCTGGTAGGAAGGGTATTATGGGCCTGGGAAATACAGAATAGGGTAAAGATGAGAAATCAGGTGCCGGCGGTCCTGGACGTCGGGGGCTGAGAAATGCTGCAAAACCCCAGTGGGGAAAACCTGACTTGATAAAAGGAAAATTTCACGCATCTGATCCATAATGAGACTCTCTGCTGTGGCTTTAGCTGTTTTCTCTTCCAGTTCCCTTAAATTTTGGCCCGTGGGTGCTAAGGTATGGTGTTTTGGATTTGTTTTTCAATGAGAGAAGCTTCCCCGCCGCCATCAGATGCATTTCTTTACCCTGTTTCCATGCAAACTTCAGCTCTGGTTTATTCTGCTCTTCTCCAGGTACTTGGCGGTGAATGGATTTAATACTTAACTACAGCCCATTCGCGCACCTCACCTGCCCGAGGAGATGCGGGGAGTGATTTGCATATTTATTAAATATCTTTTAGTAGGATACACAAGCCGCATTGCTACATCTCGCTCGCGATGCTGGGAGGTGAAGCAGCGACGGGAGGGGGGGGGAAATACCCACCGCGGAAGGGCACGTTAAAAAATATTGAAGGCAAAATAGGCAGGGTTGCTTGAGAAGTCAGGATCTTGCTTTTTCCTCCCTTGTTTCCTCTTTTTTGCTAAACCTCGAGCAGCGAAGCCATCCCCGGGGCTCCCAAAGGAGCCGTCTGGAGTCGGAGCAGGCGTAGACGGGCGGTGCGGGAAGCACTCGGGATCGTGGTTTTAAGCTCGGAAGACCTATGCTGTGCTCGAAACGCCTTGCCTAACGTGGCCTTAATGAAGAAGGAGAGGACCCGTGGTGTCGGGATGCTCTTGGAGATCAGGGGGTGATCCGTCTCGCTGATTTTTTGACGCCTGCCAGGCGGGTGTTTTGCGTCTGAGCTCATCCTCCAGCTGCTTTGGCATCTGCCGCGGGCCGAGGCGATGGGCAGCCCCCGGTGGGTGACAGGATGGTAGGGTGAGGGGTTTTTTCCCCAAATTTGGCAGCAATTCCTATATTCCAGTGCAGCAGCAATGAACCACTGAGTCCTCTTGGGCTTGCCCAAAAAAAATTACTTTTATTGTCATTTTTACTTCAGTCTCGCTAAGCAGTGAGCCCTCCCGTAAGGTATTTAGTGGGTCCAGAGCAGGGTTGTTGGACAGCTTATTTTAACTCATTTTTCCTAAGGAAACCCCCCTCGTACGACTGCTCCTTGTGCCCAAAACCTGAAATTTGGGTCTGGCTTGGTCAGTCATCTCAACCCCCCCCATTTTGAGGCTTTTGGGCCAAAAAAGCATTCCTTTCCCTTTCCCTCGCCACCGGGGAGACATGCGCTAAAGCGCTGCTACAAGCCCCTTCATGGGCTGGTGTTGCTTACTTGGATGTCGAGGAACTGACCTACATGTCTTCAATTTGGGTCAAAAACGTGGGTTTTTTTTTGCTCTACTGCTTGCAGTAGCGTTTCCTAACCCGGCTGCTGGGAGAGCTTGCATAATTCACCTTTCTTCCAAGGCAGAAAGCAAATATATTGCTGCTGGGGGCAGGGAGGAGGGGAAAGCAAGCAAACAAGCAAATCCCATTTACACCTTTGGGAAGGAGCCTCAAAGGTGGAGAAATAAATGGAAAACTTGGCCGAGCACTTCCCCCAGTGCCCGAATTTCACCTGCTTGCGGTGGCGTGTGTTGCTTGTTATCTGTATTTCTCGCTGGGTGATGGACAGTGCTTAAAGCCAGCATCTAGAGCAGAAAACACACGCTCTTCCTCCGAGATGGATGGATGCTCCCCGCTCCATGAAACATCTTATGCGCCCAAGGTGATACAGACATTGTAAGAGCTCCCCTGACAATACGTAAAAAATTTATAGTTGCTTCAAACCCGGCAGATTTATGGGGCTGGGGGAGGTAAAGCTGTGTGAAAGCAAAGCCGGGTATAGGGATGCTGGAAAGGAGCGAGGAGGAGGAAGGTCTGGCTGATGCAGGTGGTGTTAATACAGAGGGTGACGCGGAGCAGGGGCACGTAGGAATTGCAGTGATTTTGGTGGGGGAAAAGTATAATTTCCCCCCCTCCCCTTCCTGGCAAAGGTCAGGCTGGGCGACTGGGGCAATCCCTTTGGGCTGTGGATGCGAGGAGGTGTGCTGGGAAGGGACGCGAAGCTCGTAACGCGGGATGCGGAGAGAAATTTAGGAGAGGCGGCCGAGACGTTGAGAGGAGATGACAGCAGAGAGAGGCTGGGGTGATACTGCCTTCGCAGGAGTGTAAACAGGCAGGCGACGGACCCGACGGCATCTCTCGTTAAACAGATGCCGGCTGCTGTTTGTTCCAGTGGAGGTGGGCGATGAGGAGCGTGGAAAAGCCGCTCGCCAGCCGGGATTGCCCCCGGACAAGCCCCTCCGCTGTGGGAATCCCTCTGTGGATGTATAGGGGATGTATTTGCCTTGTTACGGGCAGGGAAATGGGGAGGGGGAAGGTTCAAGCCAGCCACCCCCCGCCTTGCTCCTGCCGTGCCAGGGAGACGGGTGAGGGCTGGAGGGGACCTGTCTGATCACATTTGACTGGGTCCCGGTGAGCCCTGCCTTCCCAGCCTTGGCTTTTCCCAAGGTTTCGGGCATCCATGGAGGAGGTGAGGTCGAAAGGGGACGCAGGCAGGGCTGGAAAGGCTCCCGCTGCCATCAGCATCCCCCCTCGGTCCCCATCTGGGGAGGAAGCACCGCTCCGGCTATGAATCCACCTCATTCCCCAAGACACAGCTCTTTTATTAAGTGACTTTTCCATGCAAAAAAAAAAAAATATATATTTTTTGTCCTATTAACATCCCATAAACCTCCAACCTGTGTTAGATAAGCCCCAGCTCAGCCCCCCGAAACACAAGCGAGCTCCGGCACGGCGGAGCAAGGCGCCAGACACAAAAAAGACCTGACAGCCTTTTGCAAGCCAGCGATAACGACGGGCATCGGTAAATAAATAGCAGAGATCTCCGCGCCCAAGATGGCAGCGGGGCTGGGTTCTGCTGACCCCGGCATCTTCGCTACCTGAAGGAAAAAAGCTCTAGACAATATTGGACAAAATAAGGAATAGGCGGGTGGAAGGTGTGATGGGAGGGAGAGCTGCGCGCTCCCCGAGTCGCCACTCGCTCCTTGCAGCTGGGGGGAGATGCTCCCAAAATGTATTTTAGCAAGATATATTAAAATCCCAATGGCTTATGGCCACGTGCAGCAGCCCTGAGCCCATGGGGAGCTGCCTTCTGCCTTTAAGAGACGGTTGTCCCCCTGTCTGTGTGTCTGTCCATCTCCTGCTGCTGCTGGAGGTTGGAAACACGTTGCATGGGTTGGATTTGGGGCTGGTGAGACGCTTTGAGGGGTTTTCCCCCTTGCACAGAGAAAGACATGGGTTTTTCCCGATTTTGCACTGAAAATTTCCCCTGTGAAAGTGTCTCTGAGCATTAAGATAAGGAGATTAATATTTTTTTTTAATGGCAGCTAAATGCCAGCTCTGCAGAACCGGGCTGGGGCTTTGCAAATTCTTGGGACCCACCATCCCTCCTCCCAATGATGTCTCCATCCCAGAGGATGCTGTGTCCATCCACTGGTCCCATCCCAGAGGATGCTGTGTCCATCCACTGGTCCCATCCCAAAGGATGCTGTGTCCATCTACTGGTCCCATCCCAAAGGATGCTGTGTCCATCCACTGCTCCCATCCCAAAGGATTCTGCATCCATCTACTGGTCCCATTTTATCCCCAACATCCCCATGCCAGTGCTTCAAGCCCTTCTCCCCAAGCAGAAATCAATCCCCCAGCCCTCACCTGGGGGCAGACTGCTCTCCAGGAGCCCTCAAGGATAAATCTGCAATTCCTCAGCCCCCAAATTATAGATATCTATGTTTAAATCCCAAATTCACCTTCCCATCAGCGCAGGAGCTTTGAGTTTCGGCTATTTGACTCTGCTTTCCTGCTGATCGCTCACCATGCCTTGTTGTGGCTGGGGAATATTATTTACTCCTTTTCCTGCTCTTTTCTGGGTTCCCCCATGCCCTGCCAAGGCTACCGTCAGACTCGAACAGGATCCGTCCCCAGGGGCTCGTAGCTCGCCGAAAAACCCCATGGGAGGCTGTAGGGAGCTCCGACCCAGTGCCGGCTCCATCCTTTACCCTCTCAATTACATGGTAATGCATGTTAAAGTTACAAATTTATTTATAGCCTCTATTTTTTCCTGCCCCCCAACTCCACGATTTTTTACAGCTCATCCGCCGTAACAAATTCGACTTCATAAAGCGGAGGCGCGGGTTATTATTGCCTTATGGAAATAAACGGGAGTAGCCGATCTTTATTCCCGGGCCTGGCATTTGTCTCCCTGAATGCTCAACACGGTCTCGGTCAACACTTCGGATTTGTTCCAGTTGCTAAAAATGGTGATAAGCTCAGCTCGGGGTGCATGTGTGGAGTTATTCCCTCCCTCTCCTCACTCTTTGTGCTGGATATTGCTGGTGAACACCCCGTTATTTGTTCACCGAGGGGATGCTCCTTTGCAACCCCCCCCCCGTTATTCGTTCGCCGAGGTGATGCTGTACTGAAAACTCCCTGTTATTTGTTCACCAAGGTGATGCTCCACTGCAAACCCCCCCGGTTATTTGTTTGCTGGGGGGATGCTCCGTTGCAAACCTTTCATTATTTGCTCAAGGAGAGATGCTCTGCTTCAGCCTCCCCGTTATTTGTTCAAGGAGAGATGCTCCGTTGCAAACCCCCCGTTATTTGTTCAAGGACAGATGCTCTGCTTCAAATTCCCTGTTATTTGTTCAAGGAGGGATGCTTCGCTGCAAACCCCCCGTTATTTGTTCACCAAGGTGATGCTCCTTTGCAAATCCCCCACTATTTGTTCAACGGAGGGATGCTCTGTTGCAACCCCCCCTCATCCCCCTGTTATTTGTTTGCTGGGGGGATGCTCTCTTGCAAACCCCCTGCTATTTGTTGGCCAGAGGGATGCTCCATTGTAACCCCCCGCCCCAATTAGTTGTCCCTGGAGGAGGCAGCAGGGATGTGTGCCAGCTCTTTTTGCAAAATTCTGAGGTTTTGGGACAGTTTTCTTGCAACCCGCTGATGGAGCAGAGGGTGCTGCTGTGGGTTTGGTCGCCAAAAGTTTGTGCTGGGAGAGGGCTTGCCCCAGATTTGCAAGGGCTGGAAGAGTGATGGGAGCCAACAGGATAGACATGTAGAATGGTTTGGGTTGGAAGGGACCTCAAAGAACATCCAGTGCCACCCCCTGCCCTGGGCAGGGACACCTCCCACCACACCAGGTTGCTCCAAGCCCCTTCCAACCTGCCCTTGAACCCCTCCAGGGATGGGGCAGCCACAGCTTCTCTGGCCAACCTGGGCCAGGCTCTCACCACCCTCACAGTGAAGAAGTTCTTCCCCACATCTCATCTCCATCTCCCCTCTTTCATTTTAAAACCGTACACCCTCATCCTATCTCACAGTGACATCTGTGCCATGTCCCATCTGTTGGCCACAGTTGTGTTGAGATGCCCCAAAAGCCAGCAGAGTTTTGGGTATCACCCCATGGCGTGGTCCCCTGGCCCCTTGTCCCAAACATGGACAATGGAGGAGGCAGTTGATGGCCACACTCTGCTCTTATTTTGCCTCTTGCTCATTTTTATGGCAATCTTATTTTTTTCCACCCATCCCATGGGGGGAAAAAGCTGAAAGGAGCCTTCGGCGTGGCTGCAAGCATCAGAAACAGATCCTACAATTGTTGCTCAATATTTTTTTAACCCATTTGCAAGGCTGAAGGAGCATTTTCAATTGAGCATTAACGGGGGTTTTTTTGGAACTGGGATTATTGCTGGGGGTGGGTAAGGAGCATTTTTGTCTGTGTCTAACATTGTTCGGTGGCAATTAGTTTGATGAAGGTGGGGATGGATGTAATCCCCAGCCGCCTAAGCCAAGAAATTCAAGCCCTGAGGCTGGTCCTGAGCAGGTTTTGAGTCCTTTTAACCCATTTATGTGCAAGCAGCATCGTTTTAGTGCAAAAATGGGGTTTGGGGAGGCTGGAGGATGGTATTTTCCATCCCCTCCGCAAGATGTGTGGGGATGGAGGTGGGAAAAACGCCGTGGAAAGGGTGTCTGCGACTTTTAATCTTATTTATATCCGCCCCGTGGCTGTCATCAGCCTATTTATACAGCTGCGAAGACGTCCTCTCCAACGTCTTATATATATATATATCGATGCATGTGAGCTTTTATATTTATATAGCTCCTAGGAGGATTCATTTAGAGATGGGAGATGTTTCTTGGAGGGCGTGTTTGCAAGGAATTTAGGATAGTGGGCTGATGGAGGTGTTTTTGGGATGAATATCCTATTTAAAAAGCGAAATATTTCCGATAGCGCTTGGTGTTAAAGCCATTTTTTTTCCCCCTTCCAACTTGGAGATGCTGCAGGAGCATTGGGTACATTGGGAGATGCACAGCCCCCAAATACTGCAAATAATCTTGGGGGGAAACTTGGGTGAGAAGGGTTATTCTGGGACGGAAAGAAACTATTAAAGTTTCTGGCAAATCAACGGTTTTGGGGGAAAAATGCGAGCAGCTGAGAAGTTTGGTCTCAAAGGCAGCTGAAATGTTTCAATTTTGGTTTGGTTTTTTTTATTATTATTTTTAAGGCAGAAGTGAAGGGATTTCTGTAACAAAATGTTCTTTCCAGCTGAAAAACTGAAACCGTCCATTTGCGGGGAGGGAGAGAAAGGCCAGGCTAATCCTTTCAAAAGACTCCTAATTTTTCTAGAAACATGACATTCAAGCCCCAAACCCCTCCCTGAGTGACTTACAGGCATGAAATACTGCAGTGTTTTTTGAAAAATGAGGGGTTCTTCACTCCCCCAGATCTTCGTTTGGATGGAAAACAGCAAATCCAGCCTTAATATTGACTCACGGGCTCGGGGGAAGGACAGGACTGAACATATGGGGACTTACATTCTGAATTTTAATCCATATAGAAGGGTTGTTTCTCCCTCTCGTGTGAGCATATATTTAGTTATAGGATCCCATTTTGGTGCAGAGATGAATGAAATAAGGACTTCTAAAACGTATTAGCCACCGGCATGGATTTATAATTATTATTATAAATAATAATGGAATAATTATGGCCCAAACACCAGCCCTGGGATTTTGTCAGGACATGGTGGAGCTGAAGCAAGAGGCTGGGTTGAATAATACCTTAATTTGGAGAGCTCTGGGGCTAAAAGCACATTTATGCACATTTAGGTTGTGGATTTGGGGGCTCTGGGGTTTGCTCCTGCCCTTCTGCCTCGACGCTGGAGCGTATTAATTATAGTTTATTAATTACGGCGCGCGGGTTGTGAAAAGCCCCTTGCGAACAGGATGATGCTCCTTTGCTCCTCGTGGTTTTCCACCACTCGGCTTGTCAAGGGAGGAGAAAAGCATTGAAAAAATCGCTTTAATTTCCTCCTGCATCGCAGGGCCCGGATGCTTCACATTACCTGGCCAGAGTGGGCTCAGCGGAGGGCATTCGGCACTTAATGATACGCTAAAAATAAATGCAGTGAGATTTATATATTATTTTTTTTTTTAACCAAGGAAAACGGCTCCTTGGCTCCAGCTGCTTTGCTAAGAAAAACTTCTGGCAGGAACGCCGGCGAAGCTGCCTCTTGGAAACACGGTTGGTTCGTTTTACGACGGCTTTTTATTGTTGAAAACGCGGACGTCGCAGGTGGGAAAAGCCAGACCTTGGGCTCCCGCGGGCAAGGAAGATGTTTGGGGTTAAATGCGGCGTATTGGGTCGTCCCATGATGATGGTTTTTTGCTTTTTGACTGCTGGTGTTTCTATTTTTGACGGAAAACGGCTTGAGAGGAGGAAAAAATGGATTATGTGACGTCAGGCACCTGTGACTTGATTTGATTTCGCCCCAGGTTTCAAGCCATTGAGGAATGCAAAGAGGGATGGACTGGCATTTGGGAATGGGATACATTTTTCCATGGGGTAATTAGCCAAGGATAACGCTTCTGGGAATGACTTCTGGCTAATTAGCACTTTGTGTTCATGGCTTATAACGGGAAAGTGGATGGGAGAAGGAGAAGTTTTGCTTTCCAGGCAACGTGTCCCACATGGACAGTGGGATCGGGGTCACCCCCAGCAATTTGTCGGTGACACCAAGCTGTGTGGCAAGGGATGCCATCCAGAGGGACCTGGACAGGCTGGAGAGGTGGGACCGTACCAGCCTCATGAAGTTCAACCAAGCCAAGTGCAAGGTCCTGCACATGGGTCAGGGCAATCCCAAGCACAAATCCAGGCTGGGTGGAGAATGGCTGGAGAGCAACCCTGAGGAGAAGGACTTGGTGGATGAGAAGCTCAATGCAACCAGGCAATATGTGCTGCCCAGAAAGCCCCCCGCATCCCCAGCAGTGTGGCCAGCAGGGCCAGGGGGGGATTCTGCCCCTCTGCTCCGCTCTGGGGTGACACCCCCCCACCCAGTGCTGCCTCCAGCTCTGGGGCCACCAACAGCAGAAGGACATGGAGCTGTTGGAGCGGGGCCAGAGGAGGCCCTGGAGATGCTTGGGAGGGCTGGAGCCCCTCTGCTGTGGGGACAGGCTGAGAGAGTTGGGGGGGTTCAGCCTGGAGAAGAGAAGGCTCCGGGGAGACCTTTCAGCCCCTTCCAGTCCCTCAAGGGGCTCCAGGAAAGCTGGGGAGGGACTCTGGATGAGGGAGGGGAGCCACAGGAGGAGGGGGAAGGGTTTGACACTGAAAGAGGGGAGATGGAGATGAGATGTGGGCAAGAACTTGTTTGGTGTGAGGGTGGTGAGAGCCTGGCCCAGGTTGCCCAGAGAAGCTGTGGCTGCCCCATCCCTGGAGGGGTTCAAGGGCAGGTTGGAGGGGGCTTGGAGGGACCTGGTGTGGTGGGAAGTGTCCCTGCCCAGGGCAGGGGGTGGCACTGGATGTTCTTTAAGGTCCCTTCCAACCCAAACCATTCTATGACCTTCTCTCCCTCCCGATGGCTTTGCTGTAGGGACCATGGGATGTGGCTGAGACCAGGCACTGGGGTGCCAATGGACGATGATGCTCTTGGGGTGAATTGATGCCACTTTAGCTCATAAACAACAGAGCTTTGCAAATGGAAGACCAGAGGTGAGCCCTCACCATATCACCCTTTACGGCATAAATTAAGTTATTTCAGCTCTGAGCCCGGCATTTTCCAGCACTAGGGATGGTGCAGGAGCTGGGCTTTAGGGACTGGCTGAGACCCTGAATGCGATACATCGAGATTTCCCACCTACAGGGAAAATTTGGGTTATTCCAGGCTTAATGGGGACTTTCTCCATCAACTCACTTTGCCGCCAAGCATCCCCCCAGTTTGGGGTTCCCACCATTTTGGGAGGTGCTCAGCTCCCTGCGAGGGGCAGGGGGGAGCCGCCTGCTGCTCTTTGCCTCTTTCCTCATTAATCTTGATTACGGAGCCCTCGCGCCCGAGTTAATTTTCTTGTAGATGCTTATCAGTCATGTAGCTGGGAATCTCTTAAAAGCTAATGAGGAATCGCATCCTCACCACGTTATCACTCGGCTAATTAGTACACTGGCTTCTTCTGGAAAGGTCAGGAGAGAGGAGCTGAGAAATTTTGCCTTTTTGGAGCTTTTTTTGTGCCAAATCGGGGTCACGGAGGAGAGACGGAGCAGATTCGCCCGCAATATTCTGCCCTGGATTTAAGCTGCTCCCAAAGGATGTCGGGCATGAGGCTTTGGACCTAGTTTTCCAGACTGGATCCATCCCTCATGAGGATGGGAAGGACAGGGCTGGAGGACGACAGCTCCGTCCCAAAGTAGCAATTTTTTTTCAGGGTGTGATGCCATGGAGGAAGAAATCCGGCTTTTTGCAGCAGGATGGGACTGTGAGGAAACCCTGATTTATTAAAAAAAAAAGGACTAACCCCCATCACGGCGCGGATGGCTGCGTTTGGCCAGGGAAGGAGCATCACACCCCATCGGCTCGGCTCATTTCATGCCTTTCCAGGGGACCGAAGCCTCCGGCGCTGTCAACCGAGTCGCTTTTACCAGCCGCTGTATTCACACAAAATTAAAACCCAGGCGAAACCCAACTGAGCCAGACACCCAATACAAACGGCAATATTTTTATCCAGCAATTTACATCACTTACTGTCTCCTCCAATGTCCTGGGATCTGGCTGATGGGCCCGCGTGTTTCTCTCCGGGTTTCCCTGCGCTCAAATATTAAATCTGGAGGCTGCCAAAGACGCTTTGCCACTGGAAAACAAGTCCTGCTCTAAACGGTTCGGGATATTTAGTTTATTTAGTTTATGTTCCTCTCCCTGTGTCATGGCTTTTGCTCGGGGAGGAGATTGTGCAGCCAAAAGGCAAAGCTGGATCTGCAAGGGGCTAAGGTTCAGGTTGAAAAAGCATGGGATGGTGGGTTTTTTGATTTTTATTTTGCAAGGAGGTATCTCGGAGTGCAGCTATTAAACATCTCCGCGTTGCTTTTATCTGGGTGACCCTTCACTTCCCAACCTAAAATCTTTCCCTCTTTAAGCACCTCGCCTACGGGTTATTCCCTCCCAGGGTGGAAAAACACTGCTCCGTGCGCCTCCTTGGGAAAAATTAAAATAGAATTATTCCTGCTTGCTTGGGACGGGAGAGAAAAAGGGGATGGCGAGGGATGGAGCTTGGAGGTTTGCGGCTCAGGAAGGCAAAGGAAGAAGAGGAGAAAAGCCCTTCTCGGGCAGAGGCATCTCGGAGGAGCAGCTCTTACAGGAGCTGACAGCACCATTTGGGTGGAGAGCGGGCTGTTAACCCGGCAGAGAGCGTTTTCGGGACGGCGGCATCGCGCTCGGCTGGGCTGAACTCGCTCTCACCTCGGGGCCGGCGACTTCGGCTGAGGCTTTTTTAGGGTCCAATGGGTTTGCCTGGATACAGCCCCGTGAGCGCCCGCCGGTTCTTCCTACCCCTGGCTCTTCTGTTCCCGGGAGGGGAAAGCAAAGTGGATGTCTCTCCCAGGGATCCGTCAAACCCGCCATCAAATAAAGCCAGATTTGGTTCCTAGACATCTCCATGCAGGAACGAGCCGTGGCTTTTCCCAGCGGATGAAAGGCAGGGGGAGAAGGGAGGGAAAATCCAGCTCGCTCGAAGGAATTTCAGCAATTAATTGATTTTATTAAATGTTTTTTAGGGCTGATCTATGCAGAACCTGCTTTCTTTCAGGGCGGTTATTTAAGAAACAAGCCGTAACCCACCAGTTTTTATTAGAGTGGTGTCACTGGTTGTGCCAAATTCTCAGCACGGGGGCTGTTCCCCATCCCAGGGAAACCTTTTGCCCTGATGCTTTTTCTGCAAATATAAGCCCCCCCAAAAACGATGCTGGGGCTGGGTTGGGTTGTGGTTTTTTTTTTACATAGGTCTGGCTTTGTGCTGCTGGAAATGAGGGGCATTTGCTGGATTTTGGGAAGCGGTAGAGTTAAACTGGGCTTGAGGACTGTAAGAAAAGGCGTTGGGGAGACAGGGTGACAGCATGGGACTGGAAAAAAAAGTCAAAAGCAACGGCAGAAAAGCTGATTTTGCAAAGAAAAGAAGTGTGTTCAGGGGAAATGTTGCTTCTAATGTGGAATAGCAAGAGAAAGAGGCCTCCAACCTCGAGGAAAAGCTTCCTCCAGCCCCCTAATCTCTTCTTCTGCCCTGGCTGTCTGCGAGCCCCAGGCCATCCCGCTCCCTACCTGGGCTCTTCATAAATAATACCCGCGTCTTCCCCCCTGTCCAAGAACTCATTAAATCTGGGGAGTTGGAGGAAAACAAGGTCATCTGCAGAGCAGAGCCATGGCCGGGTGTGCATCCCCTGCCAGAGCCTGGTTTTGGGGGGGACTGAGTGGCTCCGGGGCTGGATCCTGCTGCTGGGGGCTGCGGGGAGAGGGAACTGCTGAAAGGGGGGGGGGGGCATGGAAACTGCTGCCCCAGGGCTCCGACTGGTTACCTGTGCCTGCCCCCTGCCCTCCTGCCTGCTCCCCACATCCCTGCCTGTACCCCTACATCCCTGCCTGCATCCTGACTCCCTGCCTGCACCCCACATCCCTGCCTGTCCCCCACCCTCCTGCCTGCACCCCACATCCCTGCCTGTCCCCCTTCCACCTCTGCTCCCCACATCCCTGCATGCCCCCCACATCCCTGCCTGCACCCCTCCCACTCCTGCCCCCCACATCCCTGCCTGCATCCCCCCTGCCTGCACCCCACATCCCTGCCTGCATCCCATCCATCTGCACCCCACATCCCTGCCTGCACCCTG
>QJSC01022515.1:93599-134874 GCA_003697955.1 Calidris pygmaea
AGGAAGCTTGGGGGGAGGCTGTGGGTTATAGAGCGATGCGGGAGGAGGATCCTGGTGTCCAGCGGGGTCTCGTGGGCAGGTTGGATGGGCAGCGCTTGGGTTTGGGCATCCACGAGCCACGTTTTGACTCGTAAAACCACGCTGGGACTTTGCTGCTTTCCCATATCCTGAGGCTCAGCTGCTTTAAGTTATCTCCTAGCCCTCGGTGGAGAAACTCTGTCCCAAAAAGCCAGTTTGGCTCTCTGCTTTTTCAGCAACCATGGTTGCAAAAAGCCTGGTTTTGGGGTGGCTGCACCCATCCTGATGCCTCCTTTTGCTCCGGGCGGCCGGAGGCTGAGCGCTGCTCCCGAAATTCGGTGGGCAGATGGCTTTTCCGTGGCTGACGGCATCCTTGGCTGGAGCTGCTGGTGAGGGAGGACGTGCCTGCAGAGGTCTGTCCCCTCCCCATCCCGATGCTTCCCGTGCGATGGATGGAGCAGGATCTGGCTGCACCACCCGGGAAGATGCAGGGTTTGGGGGGGGGGCACGTGCCCAACACCCAAAACTCCCACTGCTCTTCCCTACAAGCGTGTTTGCTCTCGGCGTCTGCCATAACGCCCCCGAAGCCATTTTTTGGGGGGGGGAAATCTCACCTATTTTTATTGTCACCTTATATATTGCACGGTGCCAGCTCGGCGGGCAGCTGCCCCATTGCTCCCGCATCCAGGAGGAGCAACAAAGTCCCGCTGCCGGCACGGAGGAGAGCACTGGGGATCCACCAGAAGCGCTTCCCATCCTCCAAAGCATCTGTGCCTTCATGTGGGAGCATTTTTGGGGGTTTCCATCCATCACCTTGTAATGAAAAGCCCTTGTATTTACCCCAACGAAGCCGCTTGCTCCCTCGCTGCGCGGTAGGTCGGCTGGATCCTTCCCCATGTGTGAGTTATACATCCCTCCGGGGAGCATCACCCCTTGTAAAACAGCTTTTTTGTCCTTATAACAAGCTCCATCTCTCCTCTTGGCCAGGAAAAAAAAAAAAAAAAAAAAAAGAAAGAAGGAAAAAAAAGCTGCCTGGGGCAGGGCTAAGTGGGTTAAGGAGCCGTCAAGATGAAAAAATGAGGGCAGGCGGAGGAGGCGAGTGGCTGGACCAGGGATAATGATGGAGCCGTAGCCCCAGGGTCCCCTCTCCCTTGGTTTTGGAAAGCTGGGAAGCCCCATCTGCAGGCAGGGTGCTGGCTTCTTGGCAGCGCCGAGATCCGGGCTGGCTGATTAGCCGGCGCTTCAGCTCCTCGCCCTGAAATATGTGCCCATAAAACGTGCGTCGGGGTTTGTTTTACAGGCGCGTAAAATCAGAGCCGTGTTTTGCAAACACGAAAGGGAGGGCTAAATATGTCAAGTTTGGATCTCGGCGAGATATTTATACAGTGCTTATCGGAGCCCGTCGCTTTAGCTGCTGTGTTGCCACCCGTGGCACCTCCTGCGATGGGGGGGTGGGGGGGAAGGGGGGAATTTCATGTGTAACTCCTTATTTGAAGCTGCTTTGGGGTTTTCTGGGCTTTGCCCCCAAAGGGGCAGGTTTGCTGGGACCCGCCCTTAGGGATAACCCCATGTCGCTCCTCCCCACCAAAAACCAGCTTAGAAAAACCCCTTACAGTTATCATTTTTATCAGCAAGCTGAATTTCTCCAGTCTCAGGGACCCCCCGAGGCTTCTCCTCGCAGGGATATTCCCAGTTTGCATGAAACCCCTGGGGCGGCTCCTCCTGGCAAGCCTGGAAAAGCTCCTTTTTCCTCCTTTTGGTAGGAAAATAGCAGTGGGTGGCTTTTACTGGGGTGATGGGAGCCACCTGCCCGAGCCTCTGCTGAGCTCGTTTAAAGAAAAGAGGGTTTTGGTGGGAGTTTGTGTGCTGGAGGGGGGGAAACGAGGGGAAAGGAGGAGCATCCTCTGCGCCACGTGGGAGCGAAACCTGCTCTAATTCACCTGCAAATGCTCGGCACTGACCTGGAAAGCCATCCCACGCTCCCTCCATCCTTTTCTACTCCTGCTTTTCCCCGGCAAATTGTGCATTCAGCTCAGGGTCACCTCTTTTTTTAGCCCTTCCCTACTATTTCCATCAATTCCTCCTTTCCGTGAAGCCTGTGCTTTGCTCTCCGGGTAAATCCAGGCCACGCAGGCGGCCGAAGCCCCTTCCGAAAATCCTCCTAACGGTTGCTAATTGCCCTTCCCCAATTAGCCCAATTTTTCCTCTTCCCACCAGCTGCATTTTGTAGCGGTTTAGAGCTGCCAGTTTGAATCCAAAGCTCTTTAAAGAAGCTTTAACACAGGCAAGTATCTTCCCCTCGCCTTGTACCTTTCCCAGCTAATAAGCATCTTCAGGGTGTGGAGATACTCCAGGCTTCGTTTCTCCTCCGAAATCCTCCTGCATCAAATCCTGGCTGGTCCTTGGCTGTCCCTGAGCATTTCCACGTGTCAGAGCTCAGTTTGGGGGTCTTTACCTCCCAAATTCCTTTGCTGCAACAAGTAATCCCTTGGTCCTATTAGCATTCCCAAAAAAAAAAAGCTCCTGGGGATGCTCTAGAGTTTGGGTTGGGGATGTTGCTCCTCTGTCGTGAAATAAGGACTTGTGTAAGGGGTCCTGGCTTTGCTTCTAAGAGCTAAGCAGTCCCTGCTATATGTCGTGTGATAAATGCTATATGCAATGTGCTATATGTTAAGTGCTAGATGCAATGGGCTAAATGCAGTGGGCTGTATGTTAAATGCTATAGGCAGTGGGCTAAATGCAGCGGGCTTGGTGCTAAATGCAAGGTGCTACCTGCCCTGTGCAGCGTCCTAAATGCAAGGTGCTACATGTTACGTGCTGTGTACTAAGTTTAATGTGCTATATGCTGTAAGCTGTGTGCTAAATGCAAGGTGCTATATGCTAGGTGCTATATGCTAGGTGCTACATGCTAAATACAGTGCACTACATGCTATAAGCTACGTGCTAAATGCAATATACTACAGGCTATATGCAATATGCTAAATGCAGTGTGCTAGGTGCTAAATGCAAGGTGCTGCATGCTATAAGCTGAGTGCTAAATGCCAAGATGCTATATGCTACATGCTAAATTCAATGTGCTACATGCTCCATGCAGTGTGTTAAATGCAAGGTGCTACCTGCTAAATATAAGGTACTACATGCTATATGCAATGTGCTAAATGCAGTGTGCTAGGTGCTAAGTGCAAGGTGCTACACGCTATAAGCTACATGCTAAATGCCAAGATGCTATATGCTACATGCTAAATACAGTGTGCTACATGCTATAAGCTACACGCTAAATGCAAGGTGCTACACGCTATAAGCTACATGCTAAATGCAAAGTACAACATGCTATATGCAAGGTGCTACACCCTATATACTGCTTGCTAAATACAATGCACTACTTCTATAGGCTACGTGCCAAGTGCAAGGTGCTACATGCTCTAAACTGCATCCTCAATACAATATGCTCCGTGCTATATGCAGTGTGCTTAATGCAGTGTGCTACACGCTATAAGCTACATGCTAATGCCAAGATGCTATATGCTACATGCTAAATTCCATGCGCTACATGCTCCGTGCAGCGTGTTAAATGCAAGGTGCTGCATGCTAAATATCAGGTACTACATGCTACACGCAGTGTGCTAGGTGCTAAGTGGAAGATGCTACATGCTATAAGCTACATGCTACATGCAACATGATATATGCAAGGTGCTACATGCTATATGCTACTTGCTAAATACAATGCACTAGATCTATAAGCTACGTGTTAAATGCAAGGTGCTACATGCATAAGCTACATGCTCAATGCCAAGATGCTATATGCTACATGCTAAATTCAATGTGCTACATGCAGTGTGTAAATGCAAGGTGCTATAAGCTCCATGCTAAATGCAATGTGCTACGTGCTATATGCAAGGCACTATATGCTAGGTGCTAAATGCAAGGTGTGATATGCTACATGCTAAATACAGTGCACTACATGCTATAAGCTACGTGCTAAATGCAAGGTGCTACGTGCTATAAGCTCCATGCTATATGCAATGTACTACATGCTATATGCAAGGTGCTACATGCTATGTGCTACTTGCTAAATACAATGCACTAGATCTATAAGCTACGTGCTAAATGCAAGGTGCTACACGCTCTAAACTACATCCTCAATACAATATTCTATATGCAGTGTGCTACATGCATAAACTCAATGCCAAGATGCTATGTGCTACATGATACATGCTAAATTCAATGTGCTATATGCAGTGTGTTAAATGCAAGGTGCTGTAAGCTGCATGCTAAATGCAAGGTGCTACATGCTAGAAGCTGCATGCTATATGCAATGTACTACATGCTATATGCAAGATGCTACATCCTATATGCTACTTGCTAAATACAATGCACTGCATCTATAAGCTACGTGCTAAATGCAAGGTGCTACATGCTCTAAACTATATCCACAATACAATATGCTATATGCAGTGTGCTACATGCATAAGCTACATGCTAAATGCCAAGATGCTATGTGCTACATGCTAAATTCCACGTGCTACATGCTACATGCAGTGTGTAAATGCAAGGTGCTACAAGCTACATGCTAAATGCAAGGTGCCATGTGCTAAATGCAAGGTGCTACATGCTATATGTACTGTGCTGGTGCAAGGTGCTAGATGCTAAATGCAAGGTGCTAGATGCTATATGCAATGTGCTACATGCCCTATACATCACAGCCCTCCCGTCCGCCCTGTGGCTTCTCAGGTGCCTCCAGGCCCCTCCAGACAAGGTCTACCCCGGCGTTGCCTCCAGGTTTGAGCCTCCTGGAAATACAGCTCCGCTCCTGGGTCTTTGTGGAGCATCCAGACGTGACCCGACCCGTGTTCATCTTCCCCTGGAGATGTTTCAAGGCTTCACACACCCCCACCTGCCTTTTTTTTTTTTTCCCCTCTGGTTGTCGTTGCAGAAATGGTCTTTTCTGTCAGAAAATCCTTGTCTGGGGACGCTTGACTGGCTCTCGCCTTGCTCCTTTAACTCCTTTAAGATGCGCCGCTGGAAAGCTCTGCAGAGTGTCGGGATAACAGCAGGTTTTATTTAATCCAGATGCGCTAATGGCTTGGGAATTAGGCTGAGACAGGGGCAAGGATGCTGCTAAGGCTCCTGCAGCGCCCGCCGAGGGAAAAGCCTTCCAGGGAGCTGGGGATGGAGCCGAAACCTCACCCTGGCAAGGATGGAGATGGCCAGGACCTGCCTGGGACCGTGTACAGTGAGGACAGAGCATCACTCTGCTTGGGACCTGCCAGTGATGGGATTGTCTCAATGCTTTGGGCTTTTCCACTCATTACCTAAGAGAAAACCTTGTTTTCCAGTGATGCCAAGTCAGTCTCTTTGCTCAGATATCGTCGAAGAGGAAAATCAAGGGAAGGAGCCTCCCAAATTCCTAATTTTTTTGGGGGGGGAGGCAGGAGGTGCAGCTCTCGCCGTGCGAACTTCCCGGCTCGTAAATCCCGCTGGAAAGAGCCAAGCGAGGGAGCGGGGAGGATGCAGCTGATGTGGCTGGTTTTGTTCCCTTGCCAAGCTGCTCTCTTTGCCCTTTTGTTTGCTTTCCGCCGAGGCACTTGGAGTACTGATGGGCTTGTTTTTAACTCATCAACTGGCGCTCACATTATCTCTCCCCGGCATTATCTCCTTCCCACTTTTTCCCCCCCTGTCTCCTTCCTAAAATAAACCGTCAATCACGGGCTTGTTTTCGAGGCTTTTGGGGCTGGATTCGCCACAAGTGCCAAGGGCAGGGGGGCTCACAGCCAAGCGCAGGGGCAATAACCCACCGCTGTGGTTCCCTCTATGGGGTTACTGTATAAAATTAGGTTTTTAGGGTCCGCGGAGCCGTTTGGACTGGGGAAGGTGCGTGCCCTGCCTGTTTTCCCTCTACATTCGGTGGACAAATGGGGTTCGTCCCCCCTCAAAACACAGTGTCAAAGCCATCCCGATGAGCTTGTCTAGTGGGGTGGCCTCGAGCTCTTTCGGGGGGATCCTCCTCACTCCATCCCTGCGATCTCCCAGGGTTATCACCTGGAGCACGCGTGTGTCTGCAGCAGAAGGCAAAGCTGGAGCCGGTCCTTTGAAATGCAATTAGTGCTTCTATTAACTAGAAAGAAAACTATCATTAATAAGGTCTGGACAACCCCGAGCGAGGGAGGTTTGAAGCAGGAAAGAAGGTTTTTCTAGCGCTGGTCTGTGCCCACAGCAAAGCCCTGCCTGCTGGGGACCACCCCGGAGAGGAATTTGGCCACTGGCTTCTCAGGGGTTTAGCCCTCGACTGCAAGGAGATTTGGGGAACACGAGAAAAACCCCCATTTCCCAGCAGAGGGCCATTGCAACTCAACGGAAAGGGGCTGCGGAGGTGGAAACGTGGCATCGCCAAGCCCTTCCCAGCCTCCAGACCACACATTTTGTCTCTTCTGGTGCTGGGAGCGCATCTCCATCTGCAAAATCCTTCTTGGCTGGAAGACTCGGTGTCTCGGAGGGCCGCCGGCATTGCAAACGGAGCAGGGGAGGTAGGGATTTAGTTCCTCTCCTGCCCAAACCTCTGTATAATTTCCCATTTATATAATGCCTTCAACAATATACATCAGAGGGGAGGGTGAAGGGGATTAGCATCAGTTATTCCAGCCCCGCTCCGCCTCCCCGCCCTTGCAGATAAATCCTGATGCTGCATCCTATCTGCCCAGGACAGGGAAAACGGGAGCTGGAGACCCCTCCGTTGGGATGCGCCTGCTTTGCACATGGATTTATACCTATTTATTTCTTTGCAAAGGGATCTGCAGCGACAAGCACAGGCTGGAGCAATGAGAGATGCTCCGTGATGGGGGTTTGCTTCTCCCCAGGAGGGCAAAGTGATGGGTGGGATGCAGGATAGTAGGGGGGGACATGGTGGGTGGCACTTGGGTTCGCTCCTAGGTGGTTTTACCATCCATGGAAATGCTTTCTTTTGGGACGGGTTTCATGGACAACCCTGGATTTGCTGCTAGCAACGTTGCTTTTGATGGTGCTCGTGCTGGGGAGGATGCCTGGCTGGTCCCCAGGGTGAGTTTTGTTCTTGAGCTGGTAATGCTTGAAAAGAGTAAGGTGATGAAAGGGGTAATTTTGATTGGCAGTTGTCACTGTCATGGGCATCGAGCGATGGCTTTGGGAACTGCTGGCTCCTCACAACAGGCTGAGATGGACCATAACAGCAGGAGGGGGAGGAAAAGGCTCACCAAGAGCACCAGGATCACCTCAATTTTGAGGTGGGGGGATGTGCAGATGATGTACAGCTCCCTGTACCCCAGCGAGCCCTCTTGCAGAGGGCTTCTTCATCACAAGTTGGCTGTTGCCTGTGTCTTTCCTTCTGCAAAAAATAAAAAAAAAGGGAAAATCCATGTTTTGGTTGGAAATGGTCTGGAAGGGGATGTTAATGGCCAAGTGATTTAGGTTTCCATCCCAGCTTTGCACCTCCAGAGAGTGGGGTTAAAACCTTGGCTCTAAGTCGCACTTTGGAAGATTTCCAGCCTGAGTTCGGGCAGTCCCTCGATGTACCATGTTCTGAGATCCTTTTTCTGCTCCGTCAAGCATCTTTCTCATCTTGTAAGCCCAGAAAAGCCCCGTTCCCTGTGGATTTAGCTTCTGCACAAGCCATTAGATGATGGGAACCACGCGCATGGGCTTTGCTATCCCAACCCCATGCCCCACTTTAGCACTGAGAGCATCCCAAGAGCCAGTGGTTGAATTTGGCCAGTTTTCTTGCTTTTCTCCTAAAGATATACCTACCAAGTTGCATTGCAGAAAGATGGAGGTGACTCAGAGCAGGGTGGGAGGACTTGGGCGACTTCAGCATGCCCAGCACCCCAAAATATATACAGCAAGCTGCTGGGAACAGAGTTTTTTCCATGTGGGATGAATAACAGACTAGATCTGCTGATGCAGAAGCACCGTATAATGGGTAGATATTGCTCCAGAAAGGATGCAAAAGATGTATCACCAGCAGGAACAAGGCTGGGTGACAACACGGCTGGTTCTGCTTCCAGACAGACCATCATTCATGAAGGAAACCAGTCATCTCCACTTGGGCCACCTTCTCCTTGCAACTCGATGATGAGATATTTTCCATAAGTGCTGGCCGAGGTGGCTCTATTTAAGCCACGCTTGCGTCTTACTGCGTTATGATGGCACTTTTTCTTTACTTTTGCTTCTCCGAGGAAGTTCTTTGCAAGCGGTTGATGTATGCAAACGGGCTGGAGATAGTTGGGTTTCCTCCTGACGGAGGGAGAATTTACGCTGCTGTAATTTTAGCAGCGGCGTGGGAGCGGAGCGATGCTGGAGGAAGCGCAGGCGAGCCCGGTTTCCAAATTAAACCCTTCTGCTTCTAGAAATGTGGCTTTAATACTGTTGGTTTTTTGTTTTTTTTTTTTTTTTTTTTTAGCAGGGAAGCTACATCTGGGCGACTTCATGGTGGGAAATGATGTGGAGGGGGCAGGATTTGGGCCCTGGGATATTAAGGGAGGCTGGTGCCCCCTGGGTTTGTTTGCATGGACCACCCTCCTCCGCCTCCTGATCTGCTAAAAGCTCCCCGCCGCGAGAAAACAACCCGACTCCTTAAAATTGAAAGGGCTTATTTAAACAATGTTATCTCTCTGGTGAAGGGAGAGAGCATATTGAATGGTTATATTTAGTGCCGGGTGTAGGACAAAGCAGATGCAGAGAGATTTTTAACGCGGGAATGTTAATCACTTCTGCCACCCCGCCTCGGAGATACGTGTGTGTGTGTGTGTATATATTTTTATATATATGCAACACGCACGTGCTCAGACACCCGTGTACTTGCTGAGGATGAGGACGGGAGTCGGACATCCCTCCTTGATTTGCTTTTTGACCTTTTTTCACCCCTCGCAGGGCAAAGTGATGCGACTCTGGGCACTGGGTACCCCCCGAAACACACCGGCAGGAGGGATGCACTCTGTTATATGGGGGTCTGCACAGCCCCCCTCCTCTTTCTGCCCCCAAAATGGGTCGGGGCTGGGAAGGAGAGTGCTTACAGGCTTGCAAATGGGCTGTTTAACAACCCCAGCAGTGCTCTCCCCGCCGGCGAGCCACGAGGAAAGCCTACCGCATTACCCAGCCTCTATTACCCACCCTCGCGGGAGCACTGAATTAAAGGAAATATTTTATGATCCTACGCTTCGTTATGTTTTATTAAAAGCAGAGCATCGGCCTCCCCTGCCACATTCATCAGATCAGAGGCTCTGTTGGTGTTTTTTTTTCTTCCCTCCCTCCCAAGCTCTGGCTGCCGTCGCTGTTGTTCCCAAAGCATCCGACTGCTTGGCTTGGCTGTAGGGCCGGTCCAGGGTCTCCTGGCAGAGGAGGAAAATATGGAATGGGGTGAAAAATGTGGCTGATTTGATTTATCTAAGGATGTTACATCTCCAAACTGGCTTGGGGCTGTAGAGTCGTGCGGCAGAAATAGCTGGTGGATGCAGGAACGGGGACGGACGTGGGAAAGTGGAGTCATGGGGAGATGTCATCCCACGGAGGGATTTGAGTCATGGATGGAGATGAGCACATCCCCTTGGAAAGATGCTGAGAAAAGCCTCCCCCCATTTTTTTTTAGCTTTGGGTGATCAAGCCCAGGCTGGGACAACCTCCAGGATATCTCTATTTTGGGGGAAAAGACCCCCAAAAATGCCAACATCCCCTTTGCAGAGCTAAAGTAGCGAGCGGTTTGCTGTGTCAACCCCGGAGATCAGCAGCGAGAAGCCAGACAAATATTGATAGCCAGGCATATCTGGAAGCAATTGGGAGACAGAAAGGTATTAATTAGCAGTTATTTCTCAATGGTGCGGAGATGGATAGGGATTAAGGTAACAGCCATGTGCATCCTCTCTGTAAGAGCGGCGAAGTAACGGTAAATCAGCGTTATGAATCGGCGCTGTAAGAGGGAGATATGTTTTAATCTTATTAGCAGCGCGGCATTACTGGGAGAGCAAAGGGATTATTAATCACGGAGCATAAATCGGGGAGAAGAGGGTAGCTTCGAATTAGCAACACTGCTTTGTACAGGGGAGAGGGGTAGGGGAGATGGAGGAGAAAGGGCAGCGGATGGAGGCTGAGTGAGGGGGAAGGTACCGAGGGAAAGGGCAAAAAGCCTGTGCCGGGGGATGAGGGAGAGGATGGGAAGGGGCTGCCCCTCACCCTGGCCAAATCAGTGCCTGGGAGTGAGTGAAGGAGTGTCTCTGGGACAGTGCTGTAGGTTGTGTCTGTTATAATGTAGAACATACGGGTATCTGTCCCGTCAACCCATCCATCTGTCTGTCCCTCCATCCATCCATTCATTCCTCCATCCCTCCTTCCAGCCATTCCTGAGTTGTTCCCTCCCTCCCTTCCATCATCCATCCCTCCATCTATCCCCCCATTGCTCCATTCCTTCTGTTCTTCAATCTATCCTTCCCTCTATCCCTCCCTCTATCCACCCATCCCTCCATCGCTTCCTCTATTCCTCCATCCCTTCCTTCATCCCTGCATCTCTCCCTCTATTTCCCCATCCATCCCTTCTTTTACCCCTCCATCCCTTCCTCTATTCCTCCATCCCGTCTCTCATACCTCCATAGCTCCCTCTAGTCCTCCATTCCTCCTATTTTTCATCCCTCCCTCTATTCCTCCATCCGTTCCTTCCTTCATCCCTCCATCCCTCTATTCCTCCATCCCTCCCATTTTTCATTCCTCCCTCCCTCTATTCCTCCATCCCTTCCTCCATCCCTCTATTTTTCTATCTATCCCTTCCTTCATCCCTCCCTATGTCATTCCTTCCTCTCTCCATCCTTCTGTCCCTCCCTCCATCCTTTTCCCCCATATACAGCCAGCAGAAGACACCGGCTGCCTCGGGAGCCCTCCCCGTGGGAGCACAGAGGGTTTTGCAGTGGTGGAGGAGAGGAGCAAAGTGGCTTTGGCTGCTTTTAAGCACCCAACTCCGCTCACGGCGGTGCCAATCTGGCTGCCTCAGGCTCCCCCGAGGTTGTTTTTGGGGTAAAATTCTGCACATCTCACTCTAAATTGCAAGAAAATGTGGATTTTTTTAGCTCTTGGGACTTCTGCCCAGCACCAGGCTTTATTTTCCTCTTTCCTCTGTCTGAGGTTGTGCCTTTGGAAAAGTCGTTCAGAAGGAAAATGGAAAAAAATATTAATAATAATAATAATAATCCCTTTCCAGTTACGCGGAGCAGGGATCGATGGTGCGGGTAGAGATCGCTCCCGGCAGACACCCGGGGAGGGAGGGGGAGAATCAATGGCTGCCTCGTTTGTCACCAATCAGAAATATGGGATAATTGGATTTCCTGCAAAAAAGAGAAATAAATAAGCAAATTCATCATCTGGGGCATGGTCACCAACTTCTCCTGGGCCATTTTGGTGCGGCAAAACCCTGCCAGCACCTTGCCGGGACTCCTAACTTGGTGGGAAACTTGACGTCAGCACCTAAACCTAAATCTTCATACTTAATTTCTTCGGTGAAACTAATTATTTCCCCCCCTAGTGCCCACCCCAAGCTAAAGCTGGAAGAAGAGAAGGTTTAGGGAGGATTGTGGGGTTTCAGATGAGAAAATTCAAAACTGTGCTTGTTTTTCCGAGGAGCAGCATCTCTGAGAACCCCTCGCTGTTATTCTGGGATGGGAGTTTTGCTGGATCTCAGATGGGTTTGTGAAGGGTTTCGCTTTCCCCCTTACAAGTGGGGAAACTGAGGCACAGAAGGGGACTTGGCTCCAAAAGGCATCCTCCGAGCAGCTCCCAGCTCTGCTAATTAGCCCTGGCTGGGATTATGCTCCAGCCTAGATTAACGCCATGAGCAAGTGGTTTCAAATAATTAGCTGCCGGTGCCATAATCCTCACCCCGACGGAGGATGAAGCAAAACCATCGGCTGCTGCCGGCAGGTCCCTTCCCAGTTTGCCCAAGAAGCGGATCAGTCTTTGCTGGGGGCTCAGCATCCTTTTTTTCCCAGGTTCCAACATCTGTTTCTAATCCATCAGCTTCAGTTTGGAGCTCTAACAAACCAGGCTGGATACAAATAATTTGCTTGTTTGGGGTTTTTTTTGCCTCCTGAATTGGCATCTCCGGGACGGTTTTTTGCTCAGCAGCGCTTTTGGTGCTGGTTGGAGAAGAGACCCTTGATCCCAGGTGAGGTTTTCCATAATCCCTCGTGCCCGGGGGGCAGCATCCAGATGTTGCACCGTCCTGATGCCCACATGGAGATGCCAGAAGGGATCCGGCTGATGACGGGGGGAATCTCTTCTGTGTCGGGATGCAAAGCTGAGCCTGTTGCTGGAGAAATGGGGGGTCTGGACGTTTGCTGGTGGGGGAAAAAAAATCCCATTTCCAATCCTTTTCAGAGCAGGATTACAATACGGTGTCTCCTTCTCCTGCCACATTTAATTCTGGATTAAACCCCACATCTGCCCTGGGGTGGGGTATTGCCGGAGATAAGCAGTTGCCACCGCCCTCAGCATGATGCTGCTTGATTAAAATAATGGAAAAGCAGAGCGGGGGGTGTGAATTTTTAGGATGTACAAGCCCTACGGAGGCTGCTAAGGCAGCAGGGTCCCTGGGCATCTTGGCCTCCAACATCAACCCACATTGTGCCCGGGCGCTGGGGAGGTACCGTGCACTATTGCAAGGTATTTTTGGGGGGGATGCTGCACCGTCCCGGAGGAGTTGCATGGAATCTGGGGGGGCTCCTGCTCTGCAAAAGTGGGGTGGTAGGAAAATTCCTCGTCCTGTGAGCTGGGGAGTTGCTGGGGAAAGACAGGACCCCCCCCTCCCAAGTCTCCATGGAAATACATGCAATTACAGCCCTTGGTGGAGAAGCCGTCCACATTGCACCGTGCAGCAGGGGGGGGAGAGCTGGTAAAGCGATAATGGGGTAACATACGAAAGAATTGGGGGGGGTTTAGCAGGTCTGGAGGTTAATTAGGATCTGTAATGAGGCGCTATTAGAAAAAGGAGAAAGCAAATCTCTCCTGGGAGTTATTAGCAGAAGTGGCACACAGGAGGGAATTACTGCTCTGCGGTGGAGGTTGGGGGGGTGGCAGCAGTTTTGGGTGGAAAGCTTTAAAGGAAAATCCAGCTGCTGGGGAGGAAATCCACAGGAGAGCAAGAAATCCTACAGGATCTGGGTTTGTTTCGTTGGAGAAGGGGGGAAATTTGGGGTGGGAGGGCAGGGGTGCCCACTTAGAGCCGGTGCAAGGCAGCGTGTGTGGGGACAGGTGGCATCTCCCACCCCTTGCACCTCGTTTGGCCAACATCTGCTGGCTTTAGCCCACAGGCTGGGAGCAAAATTGGGGTGCAGTTGGTTTAGAGGACTCTGCCTTAAATAGCTGCTGGGAGGGGGTGTCAAACAGCATGAATGGCAAGCTGCACTGCAGGTGATCAGCTGCTATTTGCATATATGCATACATGCAAATGAAGAGCACGATCTCCATTTAAAAAATGGGGCATCTGAGGCCCAGGTTGACCCAGGGTGTGTTTTGGGCTTCGTTTTGGCACCGGCAGCTGTTTTCACAGCTGGGGAGAGACCAGGAGGTGCCAGCGAAGCTCTGAATCAGTCACGCCATTGGGTTTTGGGGGGAATTCCTCTCTGCCAGACTCGGTTTCCCTCCTCTCCTGGCCCAAAACATCATTTCGGACTCTGAAAACCCAAAAAAAAGCACTCGGGATGGCCAAATCCTTAAATAACCCGTAACTGTGGGGTAAAGGAAGACGACCGATGAGCAACGTCGCGATGACAAACATCCTCCCTCTTCCGAAAAAACCAAACCCAACGACCCATGGCGGGTCCACGGCCACCAATTTTAGCAGCTATAAACGGCAGCCGGGTGCTTCAGCGCCGCGCCAAAGCATTATGTTTTAATGGCAGTATCAGTAGTGTGAAGATGCGGTAGTAAAATATACTCCTCCCCCCTCCCGAAGCCCCGGCGTCGTTAGGAGACGGAGACGTGCGACGTCAGCCCTTGGCTTTACGGCCGCGCGGCGTGTGAGTGTGTGTAGGGATGGGGGGAGAAATTATAAATAAAACTTTACTGCGCCAGGCTAAGTGCTGCTAAACATACTTCACGTCTGCGCGGCGGCGGGAGATAAATATTCCATCTATAATTTATGTACGTGGCTTCCCGGCCTCCGCGGGGGGGGTGGGGGGTAGCAGCTAATAAAATACGATATATCAGGAAGACTTATCAATGCAGCAGCCCCAGCCCTTGCTGATAATCTGCCTGGGGTGGTGAGACCCGTCTTCTTCATGTTGACTGCTCTTTTTTTGGGGGTTGGTTGATGGGGTTTTGGGGTTGGGTGGGTGTTTTCCGAGCGGCTGTTGGTTTTGGTTGAGTCTCCATGTAGAGAAATGCTCGTCTAAGGGTAACCTCAGTTTTCAGGCTTGGGGGTGTTGAAATATTACCCAAATGGAAGATATTTTCCATTCATCCCTGTAAGGTGTCCCCAAAACTGCTCCCAGGCGTCCAGTGCCTGTTGCTTCCCTCCAAAACCTGTTTTCTTGCATTCACCCCCAAATTTCCACTTCAGCATCTGGAGCATCTCTTGTTTGTCGTCGTTGGTGGGTTTGGCTCCGCGGTGGCTCACATCTCTCGGGGTGGGCGTGATGTGGACCTGGGCTTCATGACTTCAGGGTTTACACCACCAACGCTGTGTCTCTGAGTTTCTCTCTGGGAAACCACCTAATTTTTAGGCTGAGGGATCCATTGAGCATCCAAATGATGCATCTAAGCTCATCCCGGGTGTTTGTAGCAGGGCACGGGCTCGCTCCGGCCGTTTTCCCTCAGAACTTCCATCTTTTGGCTGGAATGACTGATTTCCCGAGGATTTGGGGCAAACGCCTTGACGGAGATGTACTACAAGCACTAACTTGGCGCTGCCAAGTAAAAGAAGCCGAGCTGGAAATGGGCTTTCTCATCTTGTGCTCCGATGAGCTGGAACAGCCTTCCCAATGAGCCTTCGCTTAGAAAAACGCACAATGAAGACGTTAAAGTGGGTTTTGTTTCAGTCCTTGCCCAAGCTGTGGAGCTGATATGGATGGCTCTATCCGTTGGGGATTTTTTTGTCGGGAGGAACGCCTCAAAGGTGGCGACGGGCTTGTAAAAAGCTGGTGTTTACGTCTATTTTATTAGCCGGTGCTTGGTGATGGGTAGAGCTGATGCTTGAGTAGTTGATGGAAGAGTTGCAAGAGGAGGAAAGGTGGAAATGCAGGAAGGAGGAGGTGGAGATGAAGGAGCGGGAGATGGGTGTTGGAGATGGCAAAGGGGACACCGCAGCATCCCGAGGCTCCCACCACCCACATAGAATCATAGAATTGCCCCGCTTGGAAGGGATCTTTCAGATCATCGAGTCCAACCATCAACCTAACTGACAAAAACCATCACTAAACCATGTGTCTAATAGAATCATAGAATTGAAATCACCCAATCACCGCGTCGCCCATTCCTTTTGCGTGCCCAGAAGTGGCCCGAAGTGGCTCCTTTTCTGTGTCCGAGGTCGTTTACCGTGACGAGGTTGTGCCGACGTGTGTGAAAAACCCCCACTGAGCCAAAGCATTTGTAACATGTTTTTAGCCCAGCGTGATCTGTTTTGAGCCTCGCTCTTCACTTCTCCTCAGCCTGCACCATACCAGGGCTTAGCTCCAGGCGCCGGAGTATCAGAGCCAATCTCTGCCCTTAAGAATGTAAAAATGACTGTAGCGTTCATAATAAGGATGAAACCGGTCTAAAAAACTGATTTTTTTCTTAAGATATATTGACATAACTCTTTGGGAAGCCCTGACATGTTGCACAGTGTTGAAGATGTTCTCCGTGATGCTAAGACAGCTGCACACAAGTGATGGCATAGCACAAAATTAGGCTTTATTTCTTTTTCTTTTTAGCTAGGGTTTTGTGTTTTTTTTTTTCAGGAGAAACCCAGGATTTAAGGGAAAAAGGAAAGCTGTGGGTAGCTCTCAAAAGTCCCATCTCAATGGGATTTTGTCACCAGCATCCAAATCGTTGGAAGTTGGTTTTGCTTTTTTGCATTATACCCCTCAAAAGTAAGCAAAAAAAAAGCTCAGGACTGGGACGTGGTGATAAATTTTGACCAGCAAAGCTTAAAAACCCCATCATTTTGTAGAGTTGTGACAGATTTTGATCATTAAATCCTAACTGCAGCAGACCCCTCAGGGCCTGTCTGTTCCCGGCAGCCCCGATGAAGTGGTTTTCTCAGTTAATCTTGATTTAAAAGGGGTCGAGAGGCCAAACCGGCCACGCTGGATCGATGTATTGATTAAAGTTATTGATTTACATTACAAAGAGCTAACAAGACGCATCCGTAGGATCTGTCGGGTTCAACGTGCCTATTGCATCTTATTTAGGTAGGGAAAAACGTACCAAAGCATATTCTATACCCACTCCCTATATATTCTATACGTTTTCTCCCTGGCTCTGCAATACCTAAGGATGTAGGGGTTGGTCCAGAATAATTCGAGGTCCAGCTGCAAAGTGTTTCCTCCCACTTATGCAAATAGGTGAGGTAAGAGGCATCTAATTAAATGTTCGTACTTTAATGCACCGCGGTGCGAAGGAAGATGAATTTTAATTACCGGCTCTTAATTGTTTGGTCGGCCTGTTAATATCCTATTTACACAGTATTAATGCAATTTGCTCTCTGCCAGCAGGGCTCTTCCTCGCGGTGGGTAATGCCGGGCTTTGGTGGATTTATTTCACGAAAACAGCTCCCGTTTCGCCACCGCCAGCCCCATTTTTCGAGTGGGCGGCGGTGGGTGTGGGGATGCTCAGCCCCACAGCTGAGTTCAGCTTTTGGGTTCTTTCGAAGGAAAAGCTGGGAATTCCAGCCAAATTCAAGCAACTCGCGCTTTTAAAACACAAACGAGCTCCCCCCAACCCATATGTTTTTTTTGCTTTGTAAAAGGACCGGCTCCTTTGGAGGCGCGATGCTGACTCCAGCCGCCACATCCCATTCCCCTCGCTGTTGTTAAACCTGTGTTAAAACACTTATTCCTACATTTAAAAAAAAAATCAATGGAGCGGCTTTCTAGGAGGAAAACCTCAAGATTCAGCAAAATTTGGCCGCTCCCAATTGGGACAGATCACGCGAATCCTTCTCCAGTTCGTGGCCCTTGCAGCCCTCCTGGGTTAGCAGGGAGAGGCAGCACCACATTATAATTTTAAATTGTCCTGGAATATCATAAATAAAGCATCGCCGGAGCTGGGGAAGGAGGAGGAGGATGATGGGGGGGGGTGGGGGGGGACGGTATTTGCTGCGCTGGCAGGAACGGGAGCAACTGCTGGTGTTTAATCTTTAATGAACAAGATGTTGCAAAGTGCTGGAAGTCACGGCGCGTTTGCTTAATGCTCCTCAGCCCCGGCGTGCGGCCGGTGACGTCCCTGTCCCCGGGGGGCTGGCACAGGGACCTGAACCCTCACACGCCGGTGATCTCCCCGTTGCCTGTGTCCCATCATCTTCCTCTGCCGGAGAACACGGAGGGCAGGATCCCTCCCTGCTTTTTTTAGTGGGTGGGGGTGATTTGTAATCCTTCAGCATCCCAGTGGGCTCTTTTCCAAGAGATAAAACGCCTCCTCCAGCAGTAAATGCCTTAAATTCTGGAAAATGATGGTTAAGGAGGGGTCCTAATCCCTTTTTTCCCCCCTTCCCTCCTTGTATTTGCACCCCAAAATGCCATCCTGGCCCCACGCCGGAAGGCGGTGGAGGAATTGGTGTGAATTATGTATGAGCCCCACTAATCACGGGCTGATTAAAATGATGATGTGTTAATATTATCTCTCCCCCCGTCGTCGCCTCCGCCGAGGGGGACGTGTCGGCACCTGAAGGATGGGGGGGGGGGGTACACAGTGGGGGCAGATGGGTCCCCACATGGCCCCTTCTCCGGCTCCATCCCCACATGTGGCTTCGCTCTGATCCCTGGAAATGCCGCTTGAGCATCCCCAAATCCAGGGACTGGGACGGGTTGGACCTTGGGGATGTGTCCCAAAGGGGTGAAACCCATCATCAGTTTGAGGTTGGCTTTTTGGAAAGCGCTGGAAGGTGGGAAATCAAGGAATGGGAGCGTCGGTCGATATTAGTAAATCAATATTTGGTTTAGATGTAGCTTAAAGTTAATCGGGGGAGACGTGGAGGGGTTGATTTGCGGTGCTGGGACATGCCCAAACGCTTCATCACCCCGAGGTTTTCAGGAGCACCCAGGGGTGCTGTGGTGGGTTGCCCTTGGGTGGCCACCAGCCACCCTCTCACTCCTTCTCCTCAACAGGACAGGGGGGACCTCAGCCTTTTTGGGGGGCTCAGCCACATGTGCTGCATCCCGAGAGGTTTCCATGGGGCGACCGGCTGCTCTGGCGTGCAGAAATCCCCCCCCTGGGATGCTGAAATGGGGCAGAAATGGGGCTTTCTGGCAGTGCCTCGGTGGAAGCATCCGGCCACCTCCTCCTCTTGCAGGGCCGGGGTGAGACCTGCCTCCTCCCTCGCAGCTATTTTGTAATTGAAAGCGCTGAGCATGTTACAATGTGCTCCTTTTATTAATGTGTCACTCCTGATTTAAAAGGACATTTCATTTATCTCTCCATTCCCCCTCCCTTTTTTTTTTTTTTTCTCCTTTTTTTTTTCCCCCTCCTTAAACTGGATGTCGCAAGAATTCCCACCGCTCACCAGCAAAAAATACTCTTTTCTCCCCAGGGATGCGATCTAATCAGAGGGCTGAATTTCCATAGGTCAGAATCTAATCAGAGGGTGGCCCGGCACAGCTTTCACTATGAAATATGTCTTATTTAAAAAGAGCAAAGGGGAAGGAGAGGGCTTCAGGGTGCAGAGCTGCCTTTGGGATGCTGATGATGCGGAGGATGACGGAGATGCTGGGTTGGGCTCCTCCTTTGGAGGTGCAAATCTGGTGCTCAGCCCTCTTTAAAGTCCTTAAAATTCAGCCATACCTGTCACTGCTGGTTCCTTCTCCCCGGTAAATCCAAAAAAGGGACCCAACTGGGGATTTTGAGGACCGGTGACACTTCGCCGAGCTCCGCTGTCGGAAAGCAAAGGGAAGGGGGGGGACGAGGGATGAGATTCGCACGTCAGCCGCGGCGAAACAGCAGGTTTTGGATGGCTCCATCTGGATTCCTGCTTTATTTTTCGACACCTGGCTTTATTATCCCTGCTTTCCCCCCTCCCCTCTACACATCCTTAGCATTTTGGGAGCTGGCTCCTCCGGGGACTGCACATCTGTTTCTCTCCGTTCCTCTCGCTCGTGCTCTTTCCCTCCTTCTTTTCCCCGTTTTCTGGGCTGATTTTGCTCTGAATTTGGGCAGCTGATGCTCTTTGAGCGGGGGTTATTTTTTTGCCCTCCCTCCCCTTCCAGGCATCGCTGGGGCTCCAGCATCAGCCCTCTATGGGGTCCCTGTCCCCCTGTGGCACTGGTGCAATAAATCATGAAGCTCCAGAGTTTCGGCTTTGCCATGGAGGATCTCCTCTGGAGGAGAAGTGCAGGAGCATCCCATGGTTATATTTCCCATATTTTTAAGGACCTGAGGCTCTCCCAGCACAGCTGAGTCCCCGTTACTGGGTGTAGAGGTGGGAACTGGTGGGCTGTAGCCTGGCTGATATCTCAAAATGGTTTTGCAACACAGGGAAGGAGCAGAGGAAAAAAAAAATCAATCTATTTTAGTTTTTTTGAGCCACCCAGAAGATGCAGGTTGGGGATGTATCCACAGAGGGATTCATGTGGGCAAATACTTGTGCCAATGCATTGCTGGGAGCGGAGGTGGGTGGCTGAGGCCACCCCAAGCTTGGCCATTTTTGACTTTCAAGAGCCACCAACCATCAGGAGATGCTCTTAGCGCCACCAAAACCCCTGGCTGGACTGGGACGGGATGCTCCAGCTTCCCGTTGCCATGCTCAGGGTTTGAGATGCAACGCCACGGGGAAGAGGGATGGAAAACCAGGCGGAGACGCCGCCGTTCTGAGCCGGGAACTCCCGTGTCTCCGTAATTCGCCGGCGCGAGGGGAAAATGCAATCTTTGCTCCGTCTTTGTCACCCGTCGGTCCTGCCGCCGGCTTTATTTAATCGCCCCCTTGATCCGCGCCGGGGGCAGGAGGGAGATGTAATCTCCCCCGGTGGCTCCCGGCGCCGGTTGATGAAGAGGCAGAGCTTTTCCCCGCACGTTGGAGCCTTCGTCCCCGGCGCCGATCCCTCCCCGATTTCCTTTGGGCAGATGCCACCCCCCCCCCCCGCAAAACGTCGGCTCATCCCCTCCCCAACTTTGTTTTCGTGCCTGTTGCTCGTCTCGGCTTTTGGAAATGTCAAGAGCGAAGCCGGAGAAAGCGGGGCACCCGCTGCGAGACCTCGCCTGACCTTCCTCGCCTCCCTCCTCCTCCTCCTCTTCCCTCTCCCTCTCTACATCTGCAAAGCCCCGAATTCGAGGGGGCCGTGTGCTGCGTTGGCAGCCGCAAGGAATTAATCCCCGCTTTAGCCTGCTAAAATAAAACCCCGTCCAGGCCGGGGAGGGAGGCTGGAAAGACTCCAGCGCCGGAGGAGCGTGGCTGCTGGCGGGGATTTGGGGGTGCCCAGAGCAAGGTGTCGCGGACGGAGTGATTAACTTCACTAGTTAGAGTGAAGCAGAGAAATATTTATTAAGGTGAAACAGTGATTTAACAAAACCAGTAGTAAGTGCGATAAAATCAGTAGTAAATGCAATAGTGTATTACAAGATTCAATGTCATGGTACACTCTATTATTTACTGCAGAGAGGACAGGGTCAGACAAACTGTCAGGAAGACCCTCCCGTTGAGTCACGAGGTTCAGAAAGGACCCCCTTGCTTTCTTCCTCCTTCTCAGAGAGGAGTCTGGGTGCGGCTGGATCCAATCCTAGTCCCAGACTTGGTCAACGCTTTATGTCTAAAGGATCATATATGCACAATCAATCCTTTACATTACTTAGCTAAAATTTCAAAGTTTAGCATGCTATTAGTCACTTACCGAGAATCTGTTGGGGCAAGGAATCTCTCAACCTCGAGGAGTAGAACCTTCAGCGAGCGTCCTCACCAAAGGGGAGATCCTGGCGTGCAGCCCGCTGCCATACAGGAGAGCTCAAAAGGGGGCTCTTGGGCTGTCCACTATTTATACAGTAAGATAATTGACCTATAGTCATATTTTCATGGTAACAAAATTTTTAGGTCCCCACTCCAGACAGTATTTTGACTATGCTGCCAGCCATCCCCCAAAGTCCGGGTACAAGTTATCACAGCTGCTGTTGTGATGGCCGTGGTGGCCAAGGCCAGGCAGGAGCCGGGGGGGAACACACAAACCAGGGAGAGCACACCGCCACACAAGGAGAGAGAGGGCGTCGGGCTGGGATTGCGAAGGTGCAATATTAAAACCTTTATTAAACCAGCATTTCAGGGCTGAAAACGGCCTTTAATTTCACCCCCACCCCCGCTCAGCACCTCTATCTCCCGCTCACCCGCCGTGCGATGCCGCAAAGCGCTCTCCGGGACCAAAAGAAATCCACTTTTTCTTCCCAAATTTCCTTGCAGCAGCAAACCTGCTTTTGCGACACACACCCACACGCCCCCTCCCCCCCGCCGTGAAAAAAAAAAAAAAAAAAAAAAAAAAAAAGCCGTGCAAAGAGGTTTTCTTGAATTTTACAGCCCCGTGCTCAATATGCCGGGCCACGCTGCCTGGCTCTTGCAGCAGGCACGTGTGAGCGCTGCGTGCTCTCCCGCAGGTCACGGCCGAGATTTATTGCAAAAACCCCAGCAACTTGTTTTACAAGCGATGTGAGCCTCCGATCGCTGGCTGCGGGACGTATAAAATCACCTTCCCCTCTGGTTTTTTTTTTGGGGGGGCCGGGGGGAGGATCCTTCTACAAAGGAGTCTCGGTTTCTGCAGCCCCATTTCCCAACCTGCTCCGAGCTCCCCGGGGTTTTTCAGCCTTGCTTTTCCACCTNAAGAATATGGATTTTTGCAGTGGGTTAAGGGCAGTTTTGGGGGTGCCCTGGTTGGGGATGGTGTCAAACGGGTGCAGTCAGGGCAAGGATGCTAAAGAAAAGGCTCGGATCTGCCGGGCTCTCAATCCATGCACCTTCCAGCAGCCGGAGGAAATAGAGGAAAATAAAATTGAAATGCAGTCGCCTGCCCTCCTGACCCTGGCTGCTCCATGCTCTTGTGATAGTTTTGCAGCAAATCGAGGGGAAATGGGGAGAAAATGGCCCAGACGGAGCCGTCCCTGCTCTGATTTTCCTTCTGCTACAAGGACAGATCCTGCCTCCAGCTCTGGGGGAGACGGGGAAGGAGTGGGCTGTCGGCTAAGGCTGGGCTGGAAAAATTCAGGTTGGGCTTTGCACATCTTCTGATTAATCTGTTGGAGCCGTTCCTGTGAGAAACGAGTAATTTAGAGGGTTTTTCAAGCAAGAGTGCAATGGGGAGAGAACCAATGTGGGGCAGATGAGAGCCTGGCCCAGGTTGCCCAGAGAAGCTGTGGCTGCCCCATCCCTGGAGGGGTTCAAGGCCAGGTTGGAGGGGGGTTGGAGCAACCTGGTCTGGTGGGAGGTGTCCCTGCCCAGGGCAGGGGGTGGCACTGGATGGTCTTTAAGGTCCCTTCCAACCCAAACCATTCTATGATTCTATGGTGGAGACAAAGTTGAAGCCAGATTCTTTGTAAGAAGGATGGGCTTTTGTTTGGGTGGTCGGTGGGATCAGGGGTTTGCGTGTGGATGAAGACGAGCCCCAAAATCTCGGCGCCTGGGGTTTATTTGGGCAAAGGTGGGTGGTTTTGAAAAGCTGAGAAGAGGAGCAGCGAATCCATCGGTCCTTGCATTGGGGTGCCATAAGCTGGTAAATAAGGTCAGGAAGGATTTCCCCCACCTGGTGCTTTTTTGGGTGCTTTGGGAGCAGCTGAACTTCATCGCTGCAAGGGGGCAAGATGCCACGCTGATGGGCTTGCCCATGGGTTACCCCCATGTGGGATGGAGCCAGCCTTTCCTCCCCGTGGCAGAGCTGCGGATACCATAAAAGCGTTTGAAAACAGCCTTTTATCCCCTTGCCCCGTCCTTCCCCGGCAGCTCACGTCTCTTTTTCTCCTCTTCTCCACTTTTTTTGCCAGCCTACCTGACGGTCAGCATCGAGCCGCTGCCGCCCGTGGTGGTGGGAGACGCCGTCACCCTGAAATGCAACTTCAAGACGGATGGGAAGATGCGGGAAATCGTCTGGTACCGGGTAAGTGGCGCCGGTGCCTCTTCCCTGCCCTTGGGGACGGTAAGGCGGGGGGGGGGACACGAAGCCACCCGGCTGCTTTGCTCCTGGACGACGGAAGGTCAAGGCTGGATGGGGGAGAGAAAGGCAGACGGCGCTGGCGCTGATGGGAATATTGATTATTGAAGCAGGCAGGCAGGCTAGCCTTTGAAAACCTGGCGGGGGAGAGATGTAAAACGGCTTTGCAATCATCCTGCGGGCTCCGGGAGGCTTTCTCCAGGCGTTTTGTTATGTTTTTCCCATGGATTCGGGGTTGGCAGGCTCAGTTCGGTGCTGAGGGGCTTTGTTGGGGCCAGCTGGGGTCTGGGTGCTGCAAAGATTTTCATGTTGGGTGTGAAATTATACAAAAAAAAAGAGGGTGGTTTTTATGCTGTGGGGGAAATGGTGCAAAATTGAGGGTGTTCGGGGCTTGGGGAGCAGCACTGGGCTCTTCACGTTGGGCTCTTCAAGCAACCCCAAAAAAACCTTTCCCCTTCCCATCCCTGTCCCCAAAACGCTCCTGGCTGTGGGATGCTGACCTGGAGCAAAGCAAGACTTACAGCATCAAGTTTTATCTGGGGAGAGGGGGGTCTGGAGGCTGTAGCTTTCCCCCCTCCCAGCATCACTCCCATCTCCACGGAGCCTGGATCCAGCCTCAGACATAAGGGTCCAGTGCCACGCTTTTGGCTTTCTCCAGGAATTTCAGGATAAGCTGCCAAACACGAATAAAACCCCCACAGCGGTTTGAGCAGAGAAAACTGAGAAGTTTTCCAGGATGGGGAAAAAACTCTTTGCTTGAATGTTTGCTCACGGAGGAGGCAAAGAAAGAACTAATTTTGCTGGTGGCCCCAGATGAAGCGGCCGCCCTTTGCTGTGAAATATTTTTTTCTTGGTTTTACCGTCTTGCTTCTGCTCCCCGAACAAGGAGCATCTCTGCCTTAAAGCTCTTCTCCGCATCTAGGCAGGTTTATAAATAGGAAAAGGTGCTCTCTGGACTGATATATATTCAGCTGCAGGAGCGCGGTGCGTGCACAGGAGTATTTCCATCGAGTGCTGGCTGTTTGTTTCCTATAAATATGTGTATTTAGGTGTGTAGGGGATGTAAGGAGAGAAACAGCAACATATAAACCAAAAAACTGTCCCGAACCCTAAATTCTTGCAATTGGCTTCGTCTCCCTCTTTTTTTGGGGGGGGGGGAGGAGGCTTTTTGCACGGTGCTCCTTCCGCCGGCACTGCCATCTCCACCAGGTTTTTCCTTCCCGTTTCCACTCGGTAATATTGGATTAACCCACTTTCTCGTGAGCTGGGGCTGGATTTGCATAATCCCCCCCGCACTGAGGGATGCTGGTGCCCTCAGCGAGAGCATGACGCGCCGGGGCGGCCGAGCAAATTACGCTCCAAGAAGCCACAGAGAGGGAGGGAGGGGGCAAAAATAACCCAGCTTTTATTTTTATCATCACAAATCCCCCTTTCTTCCAGGTTTTTTATCCCCCTCCTCCCTTTCCCTTTCTCTCCTTTCCCAGGGAGTTTCCTGCGTTTGGCAAGTTGGGTGTTTCATAGAGCATCTCGGGTTTTCCCAAAGTCCCTCCCGATTTTAGGGTTTTATCTCCTTTTTTTTTTCCCCCCATCTTGTCTCGTTCACGGATTTTTGCACCTGCCCAAACCCTCAGTCGCAGCTCCCCTGGGCAGGAGGTGACGGATGGTCTCGGGGAGAGCCAGGGTGGAGATGCTGGGGCTGTGGAGTTATATTTATACCGTTTGTAAATCATCCTGACAGCGTCTCTGTGCGCGGCACCGGAGCAGCGGAGTGTGGTGGGGTGAGGACTCGCTGGGGCTCCCCTTTCCCGTGGTTTATTTTTCAGGGAGCAGAGTGAGCTTGTGGGGTTTAAGGATGCGGAGCTGCTCCAGGGGCACACGTAGGGTTGCCAGGGGGAAAGGCAAAAGAGGGGGAGCGCGGCAGCAAATTTGGGTGTAGGGCATAGGATGGGTGCAGAACCCATTGGGGTGGGTGCAGAACCTGTGGGGTGCATCCATAACCCATGGGGTACATCTATAATCCATGGGGTTCATCTGTAAAGCATGAAGTGCATCTATAACCCATGGGGTGCATCCATAACCCATGGGCTGCACCCATAAGCTATGGGGTTCATCCGTAACCTATGGGGTGCATCCATAACCCATGGGGTGCATCTGTAATCCATGGGGTTCATCCGTAAACCATGAGGTGCATCTATAACCTGTGGGGTGCATCCATAACCCATGGGGTGCATCTATAATCCATGGGGTTCATCCATAAACCATGGGGTGCATCTATAACCTGTGGGGTGCATCCATAACCCATGTGGTGGACCCATAACCTATGGGGTTCATCCGTAACCTATGGGGTGCACCCATAACCCTTGAGGTGTGTGCATGACTCATTGGGAGCAGGCATAACCCATTGGGGTGCAAGGTGGATGTATAACCCATGGGGGGGTGCGTGTGTAACTCGTCGGGAGTGTGCACGACCTGTCAGGAGTGTGCATAACCCCCTGACCCATGGGGTGCACGCATAGCCTGGCGGGAGCCTGCAAAACCATGGGGTAGGTGCTTAACCCACTGGGGAGTGTGTATGACCCATGGGGTGGGTGCATAACCCATCAGGAGCATGCATGACCCGTGGGGAGGATGTATAACTCACCAGGAGCATGCATGACCTGTGGGGAGGATGTATAACCCATCAGGAGCATGCATGACCCATGAAGTGGGTGCATAACCCATCAGGAACATGCATGACCCATGGGGTGGGTGCATAACCCATAGGGTGGGTGCATAGTCCATCAGGGTGCATACATAACCCATCGAGGTACATGCATAACCCAGCAAGGTGCATGTATAACCTGTCAGGAGTGTATATAACCCATTGGGGTGCATCCATAACCCATTGGGGTGCGTCCATAACCCTTGGGGGGTGTGCATGACTCATTGGGAGCATCCATATCCCATTGGGGTGCGTCCATAACCCTTGGGGGGTGTGCATGACTCATTGGGAGCATCCATATCCCATTGGGGTGCGTCCATAACCCTTGGGGGGTGTGCATGACTCATTGGGAGCATCCATATCCCATTGGGGTGCGTCCATAACCCTTGGGGGGTGTGCGTGACTCATTGGGAGCGCGCATAACTCATCAGGGCGCACGTATAACCTGTCAGGAACGTGTGTAACCCATCGGGGTGCATGGATAACCCATGGGATGCGTACATCATTCATCAGGAGCGTGTATAAGTCATCAGGAACACGCATAACTCATCAGGAATACGCGGCACCCATCGGTGTGGCTGCATGGAGCATGCATAACCCATGGGGGTGCATGCAGCACCCATCAGGAGCATGTGGCACCCCTGGGGGTACAGGGTGCATGTCTAACCCACTGGTGTGCATGCATAGCTTGTGGAGAGCCTGTGTAACCCATGGGGTGGGCGCATAACCCGTTGGGGTGGGTGCAGAACCCATGGGTGGGCACATAGCCCATTGGAGTGGGTGTAGAACCCATGAGTGAGCACATAATCCATTGGAGTGGGTGCAGAACCCATGGGTGGGTGCAGAACCTGTTGGGGTGGGTGCAGAACCCATGGGTGGGTGCATAACCCGTTGGGGTGGGTGTAGAACCCATGGGGTAGGCGCAGAACCCATGGGTGGGCACATAACCCATTGGGGTGGGTGCAGAACCCATTTGGGGTGGGTGCAGAACCCATTGGAGTGGGTGCAGAACCCATGGGTGGGTGCATAACCTATTGGGGTAGGTGTAGAACCCATGGGTGGGTGCATAACCTATTGGGGTAGGTGTAGAACCCATGGGTGGGTGCATAACCTATTGGGGTAGGTGTAGAACCCATGGGTGGGTGCATAACCTATTGGGGTAGGTGTAGAACCCATGGGTGGGTGCAGAACCCATGGGTGGGTGCAAAACCCATAGGGTGGGTGCTGGGAGGCGTAAGGGGGCTTCTTACCACGGGAAAGGCAGGTAAAATCCCACTGAGAAGCATCATGCCCCGAAGCAGCCCCCCCAGGCCCCTTCTCCAGCACCTCCCCTAGGAGCCCCATGGGAGGGCGAGCAGGGGGGGCAGGAAGGGACAACATTTTTCTGGGGTCAGAAGACCCCTCGGCGTGATCCGCCGCTTCCAGGTCGCTTGAAATGCCGAAAACTCAGGGAGGCCCGGGATGAGCAAAGGGGCTTTTTTCACGGCGTAAACAAGAACCCGCGCCGTCCGCAGAGGTGTTAATTAACATCCAGCCGCCCCAAACCCCCCCGGGTCTCCGCAGCAAATTCATCTCCAGCAGGTGTGATTTGCTGGAGAACATGTACCGACACGGGGCCGAACACCTTCCGCCGTAGGCGAGGGCCCAAAAAAGCCTTGGAGGAGAGGCGGGTGGTGGCATCTTCGCAAACGAGCTTGTAATGAGCGCGGGAAAACGAGCGCGGGAAGACGCGGGAGCTGTCGAGCTGCTCGTTCCATCGTAGGTGTCCCAGAGTGGGGGGTCACGCCGGAGACCTGATGGGTATGGTCACTGCCACGCCGCAGCGAGGGCTGGGGAGGGAGAAAATTATTTTTTGCAGCAGTGCAGAGTTTTTTGTTTTTTTTTTTTTTAAAAAAAAACCCTTTTTTTCCTTTTTTTTAAAAAAAAAAAAAAAAGGAAATAATAATAGAGAAGCGGGAGAGGGAGGGAAGAGCTGCCCGGCAGAAAAGGTCCTGGGGGTGTTGGTGGACTGTCGGCTGAACAGGAGCCAGCAGTGTGCCCAGGTGGCCAAGAAGGCCAACAGCATCCTGGCCTGTGTCAGGACCAGCGTGGGGAGTAGGACTCGGGAGGTGATGGTCCCCCTGTACTCGGCACTGGTGAGGCCCCACCTCGAGTGCTGTGTCCAGTTTTGGGCTCCCTACCATAAAAAAGACATCGAGGTGCTGGAGCGGGTCCAGAGAAGAGCAACAAAGATGGTGAGGGGTCTGGAGCACAAGTCTTATGAGGAGAGGCTGAGGGAGCTGGGGTTATTCAGCCTGGAGAAGAGGAGGCTGAGGGGAGACCTTCTCGCTCTCTCCAACTCCCTGAAAGGAGGGTGTAGAGAGGTGGGGGTCGGTCTCTTCTCCCAAGTCACAGGCGACAGGACGAAAGGAAACGGCCTCAAGTTACACCAGGGGAGGTTCAGGCTGGATATTGGGAAAAATGTTTTCACCGAAAGGGTTCTCAGCCATTGGAATGGGCTGCCCAGGGAGGTGGTTGAGGCCCCATCCCTGGAGGTGTCCAAAAGACGGGTTGATGTAGTGCTGGGAGATAGGGTTTAGTGATGGTGATACTCCTTGCTTGAGACACCCTCGCTTGTTGTGCGGGTGTCTATTTTTGTCAGTTGGGTTGACAGTTGGACAAGATGATCTTTAAGGTCCCTTCCAACCTAGAAGATTCTGTGATTCTGTGAAGGTCCTCGGAGCGTCCGCTCGGGCTCTGCACGGACGGCTGGCAGGGGGAAGGGGGCAGCCTGTACACACAGCCCGGGGGGTTCGCGTGAGATGATGGTAATTGTGGGGGGGGGGGAGGGAAAAAAAAGTGTTTTCCACATTTTTGGTGGCAGGGGAGGGGCCGGGCATCATCCCTGCTCCCACGCTCGCCCTCCCCCTGCCCAGAGGGGACCAGGGGGCTTGGGCAGGGGATGTACGGTACGAGAGCTGGGGATGGAGCCCATGGGGAGTCGCTCTGCCTCGATTAATTAGAGTTTGGTGCTCAGTCTAATTAGCAAGAGGGAGAATAGCTGGGAGCCGGGGCTGGTGTTGCTGTCTGCGGTGTCGCTGTGTGGGCATTGCTCTCTGTAGCACCCATGGTGGATGGACCATGTTCTCCACAGCACCCATGGCCATGGGCTCCATCAAAAGAAGCATGGCCAGAAGGTCCAGGGAGGTGATTCTGCCCCACTGCTCTGCTCTGGGGAGACCCCACCTGGAGCACTGTGTCCAGCTTTGGAGTCCTCAGCACAGGAAGGACGTGGACCTGTTGGAGCAGGGCCAGAGGAGGCCTCAGAGATGCCCCAAGGGCTGGAGACCCTCTGCCCTGAGGACAGGCTGAGAGAGTTGAGGGGGTTCAGCCTGGAGAAGAGAAGGCTCTGGGGAGAACTTCCAGCACCTTCCAGTCCCTCAAGGGGCTCCAGGAAAGCTGGGGAGGGACTCTGGATGAGGGAGGGGAGCCACAGGAGGAGGGGGAAGGGTTTGACACTGAAAGAGGGGAGATGGAGCTGAGATGTGGGCAAGAACTTGTTTGGTGTGAGGGTGGTGAGAGCCTGGCCCAGGTTGCCCAGAGAAGCTGTGGCTGCCCCATCCCTGGAGGGGTTCAAGGGCAGGTTGGAGGGGGCTTGGAGGGACCTGGTCTGGTGGGAGGTGTCCCTGCCCAGGGCAGGGGGTGGCACTGGGGGGGGCTTTAAGGTCCTTTCCAACCCAAACCATTCTAGGATGGACGTTGCTCTCTGTAGCACCCCCACATGAGCACTTCTCTCCATAGCACCCATTCAGGTGACCTTTGCAGGCGAGGGGATGTAGACCATGACCCTGTGGGTCCCCCTCATCCCATCTTCAGGCCGTTCTCCCCATCCTTCATGCAACACCTCTCGTTTTTAAGCTCCTGACTCGGTGTGTGGGGATTGCAAAGCGTTTTGCCCCATCGAGGGGCTCGTTGGGCCGGTCCCTGGCCAGCAAACGCCCCCGGGCTCCAAAACCCATGGCCATGGCAAGTAGGGGCCGATGCATTACAGACGTTGGCGGCGCCAACGGAGCTGCCTGATCGATGGTGACAAAGCTCAGTCCCCGCGGGGGCTTCCTCTGCCACTGCCCATTAGGAGAAATGAGACGTTACAGCCCCGGCCGGCGGCTCCCGCGGTGGCTCCGAGCGGGAAACGTTGCTGGTGACAGTGATAAAGTCACTGCTCGCAGCAGCGTCGGCTCCAGGGGAGGGGGAAGACGGGATGGAGGAGCCAAGAGAAAGGCACCCGAGGTGCTGAGGCTGATGCCAGCCCTTCCCGCGCCGTAGGATGCTGCTGGGAGAGCCCGGAGCCTTGGCCGGTTTGGGGATGCTGGTTTGGGGATGCTCGGGAGGAGCCGGGCTGGAGGCACCAGGATGCAGCTGGTGGAAAGCATCTCCCCGAAATTCAGGGCCCCCTCCAAATTTTCAAGCCAACCCAGTTGACGGCAGGTTGTGCCTCCGATTTATAAACCTGCTCCCCCCTTAGGGGAAAAAAAAAAAAAAAAACCAAAAAACCCTCAAGTTTTACGGCTGCGGAGAAATTCTCTAAAATCCGAGCAAAGCCGCTGATGGAGAGATCTCGGGCCGGTAACTGCGAGAGGTCTGACTCGTGCCATTCATCTACACGCCAGCTGGGCCGTCTCTGCGCCTGGGAGATGATAATTTAAATGTCAGTGTGGGGAACTCTCTTAATTTCTCATGCTCAGGCGGGGAGAGAAGGTCACGAGCACCAGCAGGGTTTATTGAGCTCTCTGTTACCGCCGGGCGAGGGCATCGCTCCGGCTCCGGGGAGGCAGCGGGGAGCCCCGGCTGCGCCTCCCCAAAATCGCACGACTCTCTCGGAGCATCAATTCCATCGTGCACGTGGGTTAGCGATGCCGGAGAGGGGGTAGGGGCATGGGTGCTGCACTTCGGGGGACGGAGATGGGTGGCGGTGCTCATTCTGGGGTCAAACCATCCGGGTTTGGGAAAATAAATCAACTACTCTCTATTTTTGGAAGCCAGGTTTGCCGCCGGCGGTGTTTTGGGTGTCCCCGAGCAAGGCGGGACCGAGTGGTCCAGCAAGATCAGGGTGAGAGGAGGGATTTCAGCCAGCTGAGCCTGAGTGATCTGGGGAGGGAGGCAGAAAAAAAACTAAGAAAGGGGTTTTTCCAGCGTAATGCATTTCTCCCAACGGCTGTGACATAGAATGATAGAAGCACAGAATGGTTTGGGTTGGAAAGGACCTTAAAGCCCCCCCAGTGCCACCCCCTGCCCTGGGCAGGGACACCTCCCACCACACCAGGTTGCTCCAAGCCCCCTCCAACCTGGCCTTGAACCCCTCCAGGGATGGGGCAGCCACAGCTTCTCGGGGCAACCTGGGCCAGGCTCTCACCACCCTCACACCAAAGAAGTTCTTCCCCACATCTCAGCTCCATCTCCCCTCTTTCAGTGTCAAACCCTTCCCCCTCCTCCTAGGGCTCCCCTCCCTGATCCAGAGTCCCTCCCCATCTCTCCTGGAGCCCCTTTAGAGCCCCTTCCAGTCCCTAAGGTCTCCCCGGAGCCTTCTCTTCTCCAGGCTGAACCCCCCCAACTCTCTCAGCGCCCCCTCCCAGCAGAGGGGCTCCAGCCCTCCCAGCATCTCCGTGGCCTCCTCTGGACCGGCTCCAACAGCTCCATGTCCTTCTGCTGTTGGTGGCCCCAGAGCTGGAGGCAGCACTGGGTGGGGGGGTGTCACCCCAGAGTGAAGCAGAGGGGCAGAATCCCCCCCTGGCCCTGCTGGCCACGCTGCTGGGGATGCAGCCCAGGATGTGGGGGGGCTTTCTGGGCTGCCAGAGCACGTTGCTGGAGCATGTGGAGCTTCTCCTCCACCAACACCCCCATGGGTGGTGACAGGGGATGCTGCCAACCCCGGTGCTACCCCCCGAGCACACTAAGCCACCCCTCGCAGCTCCTTTGGGGTATTTTTCCTCTTCCCGTAGCAACTGCTTGTTGCATTTGCTTGGAGAAAGGGTGTAAATTCAGCCCCAGGATGATGGTGGTTTGAAGGAGTCTGGTCTGGAGCCCAGCACCCCTCACCCTGCTGGGGTGATGCCCCACGTCCCGGGGTGCTACGGAGACCTCCTGTCCTTTCTCAACTCACTGTGTCCTCCAAAAATCCCTCGCCCCCATCCCCTCGCTCCCCACCCATCACTCCCCGATGCTTATCTGACCCACTGAGCAGCCTGGCGAGAGGCTCGGGGGATATTAATGGATTTTGGGGACAGGGAAGAGCCGGGTGGCCGGCGAGGTGAGAGCGGCGGGGGGAGAGGCAGGAGGGGGCTGCCTCCGCGCCGGCGGGAAGGAGCAGGAGGTTAATGTCTCCCCGCACAGTGGCAATCGCCGGGTTTTTGTCAGGAATAAGATTTTTACTGGGGTTTATAAATAATGCAGCAGGCAGCCTTGGGCTGCCTGAGCTCGGCTGCGGCGCCTTAAATGGTGCCTTTTCCTCTCCCCGTGTCCCTTTTCCTCCCGCTCCGCGGTGTGGACACATAATTTGGGGCAATCGTTGTCGGATGCGGCTGAATTCTCATCCTTTTTCTCCCCAGCAAAGCAGCTTCGGGCTTGGCTGCTCCTGCCGCCCCGTGGGTTCACCGACAACTTTATATGGAGCTCCTCTCCAAAAAAATTGACCCCAGGGCACAGATAAAAGACTGAAAGTAGGTCTAATCCCTGGTGAGAGACTATTTTCTCTGCGCCTTTTCATAGGAGCCTGTTAGCTGCCTGTAATCCCCCGAGGATGCGCCCGGTCTGTGGCATCTTCCCTTGCCGTGCATCCTCGGGGGGATGTGAGGGGTCCTGGGGGGGCGAGTGTCGGCAGAAGCGATGATTCCAGCTGCATTTTTCCCATTTTCATCCTCACATGTAGCTCGACGCTCTCCTGCTTTGCCCACATCTGTCCAGGTGTGCTGGGGAACCTGTGGCTGCAAACTCCTGGTCCACGGGCATCACCACATCCACCGCTCCCTATCCCACTCCCCCTGAGCATCCCCATCCTCTGTCCCATCCCCAGAATAATCCCTGGAAAACCCTCGGACCTGACACTCAAAGAGCTTCTCGGTCCAGCAGCAGCTCCAAGGTTTCTCCCCAAACCCACCCCGGGGCGTAATTAAAAGTGGGGAAAAATCAGAGGCGTCCTTGAAAACTTCCCCTCATTCCCAAGATTTATCTTGTAAATCCCAAGATTTACAACTCCGATATTTCTTCTTGCAGTTCCTGATCCCGTGTCCGTGCCAGCCTGTATTTTCTTTGCAATAAAAGCCTCAGCTTTGGCTAATAAATTTGTAGAGGTGGTTTTAGTGACAGCTTTTCTTTTTTTTTTCCCCTTCTCTTTTGCCATAAAAAAGGGGGAAAAGAGAAAATCCGGAATCAAAGTTGAGTTTTGCCCTCTGCTGGGTGGGGAGAGCGGAGTCTCCTCCCAAGAGATGTTGGGTTTGGGGGGTTAATCCCTAAAATCTCCTTCCCCTGTGCCTGGTCTTTAAAAAAAACAACTATCTTAACCCTCCAATGGATCAATCTGAGCTGTTCTAGCCCCAAAATGCCCGTTTCCCATCCGCACTGCACTCTTCTGCCTTTTCCTCCTTAATTTTGCATTAAACTTTGCTCCTCGCAAGATGGGGAGGTAAATCTGAAGGCACTGGGGGGCACGGGGAAGAAACGAGTCCTCCTCAGTCCCAAAAAGAGCCTTTCTCCACTTCAACCCTGGTGAGGAGCTGGAGATAGGAGATGGTGGTACCATAACCGGATAGAAATGCCCAGGTTTTGCTTGTAATCTCAGCAGGCTCATAAGAAAGAAATAATATGTACTGCATTTTAATAAAAATACTGAAAATATATCAAAAACAAGTATCTTAAAAACTATATCAAAAACAAGTACCTTAAAAAATCTTATAAAGAATTAAAAAGGGGGTGCAACTTCTCGTGCACTTGCAAAAGTGACCACGGGTGTCTCATATGTGGGGTTTTTGTCTCACAGGTCACCGACGGGGGCACCATCAAGCAGAAGATCTTCACCTTCGATGCCATGTTCTCCACCAATTTCTCTCACATGGAGAATTATCGGAAGAGGGAGGATCTGGTCTACCAGTCCACCGTGCGGTAAGTCACCCTGATACCACCCCCTTTGACGTGTTATCTGCTTTTTAAGGCCTATTTTTAGGGTTTTCTCCCCATTTTGGGGCAGTTGAGGGTACTCGGGCAGCGCTCGAGGTGGCCTCTTTGGCTGTGGGTGGGGATTCGTTGAGTTGCAAAGAAATTATCGTCCTTTAATGCGCCGTCATCAAATATCTGAGGTCTGTCCCCACCGTCCTGTTTGTCCCTAGGGAAAAGGTGACATCGGTGGAGATTTTCAGGGGTGAAAATGGGCAAAGAAAAACAAGGCTTGGGTAAAAAAAACCCAAACACATATATTTATATATATATAAAAGAGGCAGCGTGGAAGCTTGTCTTTGCTTTTCTTCCAAGTGCGAAATCACTTGCAGGAGTGTCAGCTTTATTACTAATTACACACTTGCTTTATTGCTGGTGTTATAAAAACAAAACTGGAGCCTGAAAAAAAAAATGTCAGGGGGAGACTTAATTCAAGGCAAAGAGGCTGGGGTGAAGTATTCATTTTTCATGTGGTTTGGTGCTTTTTTTTTATTTTTTTTCCCCCTTTGTTTCCTTTTTAAATTGGAACTTGCCGATCGGATTTCAAAGCTCGTTTTTCCCAGCGTGGGGTCATAAAAATTCGGTGTATGGTGGGGAAAACACAGTCGTTTCTTCGAGGTGATGAGATGCTTTGCACCTGCAAAGGTTGGAAAGGGCTCGGAATGGCTCGTCCCGTTGGATGTGTGCAAGCACGAAATCCTTCCTAATTCTTTGGAATCTGAATTTTTTGGGGGGTTTTGCTGGTTTTCCTGCTACGCTCAGAGCTATGTTTTATTGTAAGCAGTTGTGTTAGATGGGTGCATGGGAATAAATGTGAATATAGAGTGGAGAAAAGAAGCAGGAAAGCAGGGCTGGAGAGGAGATGATTGGGATTACTCAGGAGGATGCATGGGGCTTGCTCAGGGAAGACTCAGGAGAAATTTGGGATGCTCAGGGGTTGTGCTGGGGAATGCTCCGAGGATGCTCAGGAGGGTGAGGAGATGCTCAGGAGGATGCGCAGGGCCTGCTCAGAGGAGGCTCAGGAGATGCTCAGAGGATGCTCATGAGGGTCAGGGGATCCTCAGGATGCTCAGAGGTTGCGCAGAGGTTGCTCAGGAGGATGCTTCAGGCACGCTCAGGAGATGCTCAAAGGATGCTCAGGAAGGTCAGGAGATGCTTAGGGGAATGATCAGAGGATGCTCAGGTGATGATCAGAGATGGTCCAGGGGGATGTTCAGGAGATGCTCAGAGGATGCTCCGGAGGGTCAGGAGATGCTCAGACAGAGATCAGAGGATGCTCAGGTGGTGATCAAAGGTGGTCCAGGGGGATGTTCAGGAGATGCTCAGAGGATGCTCCGGAGGGTCAGGAGATGCTCAGACAGAGATCACAGGTTGCTTAGAGAGATGATCAGAGGTTGCTCAGGAGGATACTCAGGTGATGATCAGAAGTTGCTCTGAGAGATGTTCAGGAGATGCTCAGGGGTTGCTCAGTGGATGCTCAGGAGGGCCAGGAGATACTCAGGAGGGTGCTCAGACGATGCTCAGGATGCTCAAGGGTTGCTCAGGAGGATCCACAGGGCTTGCTGAGGGGAGGCTCAGGAGATGCTCAGAGGATGGTCAGGAGGGTCAGAAGATGCTCAGACAGTGATCACAGGTTGTTCAGAGACATGATCAGGGGTTGCTCAGGAGGATGCTCAGGCAATGATCAGAGGTTGCTCAGAGAGATGTTCAGGAGGATACTCGGAGGATGCTCAGGATGCTCAGGGTTGTTCAGGAGGATGCACAGGGCTTGCTCAGGGGAGGCTTAGGAGAAGCTCAAGATTCTCAGGGGATGCTCATGAGGGTCAGCGGATGCTCAGGGGTTGCTGAGCAACCCTGAGATCCTGGGATCATCCTGAGATGCTCAGGAAGGTCAGGAGATGCTCAGGGGTTGCTCAGGAGGGTCAGGGGATGCTCAGGATGCTCAGCAGGATGCTCAGAGGTTACTCAGGAAGATCTACAGGCTTTGCTGAGGGGAGGCTCAGGGGATGCTCAAGCAATGATCAGAGGCTGCTCAGGGGGATGTCCAGAAGATGCTTAGAGGATGCTCCAGAGGGTCAGGGGATGCTCAGAGGTTGCTCAGAGAGATGATCAGAGGTTCCTCAGGGGGATGCTCAGGAAGATGCTCAGGCGATGATCAGAGGTTGCTCAGGAGGACGTTCAGGAGATGCTCAGGGGCTGCTCCACTCCTTGAGCTTTGTTTCCCCGTGTAGCACAGGCTCCGCTCAGCCGCTCGCTCGGATGTTGTACAAATTTCTGACACGACTAATTATTGTTTAGAGGAGGTTTTGGCGGCTTCACAGGCAGATTACACGTTCCCTAACTCAACACCCTTGCTTTCCTGCCACAAACCCAGCGGTTTTGCTTGGCGCTGGATTTAGCCATCGCAGGGAGCACCAGGAAAATTGGGGAATTAAACCAGAATAAACCAGCCCCCACGCACAGAGCAGGACATCCCGACCACGAGCATCCCTTGAGGAAGGGACAAGGGTGTTACGCCGTCCCGGCGAGGCAAAGCAGATGTGCTTTTTTTTTTTTTTTTTTGGCTCAGAAACGGCCGTTTTGCTCCCTTTCACCGCGTATTGTAGAACTAATAGAATTTGTGAGCAGAAAATTTCGCCGCCCTAGGACCAAGCACTTAAAAGCATTGGCAATCGTCAGCACGGCGCCGGCAAATCGTCCGTGGAGCCGGGGATGTTCGCGGTAAAAGTGTTTTCACGCAGTTGTTTTCAGAGGAAAACAGCAACATGCCTGGGGAGAAAGGAGTTATTTCCTGGAGGGTATGAAAAGAGCTTGTTTTCTGAATCGGTGGCTTGATGCTTTCATTTCGGGAGGGATCCTGCCTTATTTGGGGCTCTGGTGAAGAAGAGGAGCGCTATCAGGAAGCGTTTGGTGATGGGTCAGTCGCTTCCCGACCGTTTCTACTCAGGTCTTTTCTCCCTTTCATTTTACCCTTCTGTATTTTCTTTTTTTTTTTTTTTTAAAAAAAAAAATCTTTTTAATGGCACGGTCACGTCGGTGCCGTCCCACGGAGCGTTATCCCGGGCGGTGCGGCTCTTATCTGCGCGACGCAGAGGGCTGCCGGGGCTGCCTCCTTTCATACCAGCTTTGAACGCCGCCCGCTCAGATGTGAAGAGCAAAGCCGGGAGATATCCGTTTTTTTTCTCCCCTCCTCTGATTAAAAACCCACCCTTGTCGAGTAAGGCACTGCTTTATGAATATCTATATAATTTTTTTTTTTCCTGATTTCCAGCGTGCTTAGAGGACGCAAAGGACACAATGGCCATCGTTTGGGCTTTGCAGGGCTGGGGGGTCTCCTCTCTCCAGTCCCTGCCGAGCGCAGAAGCATCAAACCAACCCAATTAAGGATCATTTTACACCCAAATCCCTGCACAAACCCAAAGGGGCAGCCGCTGGGATTGCGGGGGGTCCCCAGCTTGGCAGGGATGGAAACTGCCGGTGCCCCTAACGAAGGGTGTGGATGATTTCCCGCTCGGCGCGTGGGTAATTAGAAGCTGGAACAGATGGCGAAGGCTTAGTTGAAAGCGTCGCAGCCATTAAAAAGGAGCTGCCAAGCGACTGTTCGCTTTGACGGGGGCTTGTTTGTGCTGGCGGGGGGCTCGCAGGGTGAGGAGGAGGTGTGGGGAAGGCAGCCAGGGGCTTTCGGAAAGCAGCGCCGGATTCTCCCCCTCCCGAGTGGGGAAACTCCACAAGGTGCTTGCCTGGGTTTGTCCGGAAAAGTCGGGGGGAGGGGGGGTGTTAAGCTGGGGGTGGCCTGGCAGGTGCTCCATGTGGGAATTGCCCCCATCCTCGTTGCCACAGAGGGACAGTGGCAGTCAGCAAAGTGGCTCCTTTGCAGCTGGTACAAGCGTGTCCACCTCTGGCAGCGCCGATCCTTTTGCACATCTTCCTCTCCTGTTTTATATATATAAAACATCCTTTTTTTTGTGTATCTATATAAATAGGGATGGGGATGAGGACAGGGATGGGGATGGAGTCAGGGACAAAGGATGAGGATAGGGACAGGGGCAAGGATGGGGACAGAAACCAGGATGAGGATGAGGATGGGGTCGGGGATTGGGTCGAGGATGGGGATGAGGACAGGGATGAGGATGAGGATGAGGATGAGGATGAGGACGGGGACGAGGATGGGGATGAGGAACAGGGATGGGGATGGAGTCAAGGACAAGGGATGAGGAGGGGGATGAGGATGGGGATGGGGAAGGGATGAGGATGGAGTCAGGGATAAGGGATGAGGATGAGGATGGGAATGGGGATGGGGACGGGGATGAGGATGAGGACAGGGATGGGGATGGAGTCAGGGACCAGGGATGAGGATGAGGATGAGGATGAGGATGAGGATGAGGATGAGGATGGGGACAGGGATGGGGACAAGGATGGGGATGAGGATGAGGATGGGGATGGGAATGGGGACGAGGATGGGGATGAGGACAGGAATGGGGATGGAGTCAGGGACCAGGGATAAGGATAGGGACAGGGACAAGGATGAGGATGGGGACGAGGTCGAGGATGGAAATGGAATCAAGGATGGGGATGAGGATGGGAACTTGGTTGAGGATGGGGATGGAGATGGAGATGAGGATGAGGATGGGGATGAGGACAGGGACAGGGATGGAGATGAGTGGGTATGGAGGACACCGTGCTAACACCCTGGCTCTGCTCCCCGGCAGCTCCTCCTCTCTATGTGTGTATATATATATATATATATATTTCCATCTATAAAGAATCTAGATAATGTGTCGATCAAAACCTGCTCTGGATTTGCTTGGAATTTGGGCTTGTGATGCTTTTCATCCGCCGCGCTTTGCTGCAGCCGTTGCATCGCCCAAGCCGCCTGTAGCGTCCGGCGCCGAGCCTTTTACACGGGCGTTTTGCAGGCGTTTAATGTCCACGCTTCGCGGGTTTTTGCTCTCGGCGGTGCCTTTACCTCCCGTACGCTCCTCCTTTCAATAATGCAATTACTTACCCTCCCGAGGAGCTGTCAGTGCCGGTAAACTCCAGCTGCTAAAGCGCATTACACAGCTTTCTCCTGCAGCCCGGGCAGTTATTAATAGTTTATTGATCCCCGTTGCTGGTGAAAAGCAACCCCGTCCGACGCCTTGATATCCGGACGGTGACCGCCGCATCCCCCGGGAGAAGGGGGTTTGGGATGGCGTGGGGAGCAAGCAGTGAGCCCCCTCTCTCCTCCCCAGCCTCCCCGAGGTTCGCATTTCGGACAACGGTCCCTACGAGTGTCACGTGGGGATTTATGACCGAGCCACGCGGGAGAAAGTGGTCCTGGCCTCCGGGAACGTGTTCCTCAACGTGATGGGTGAGCGCAGCCCCTGGCTGGGTGGGCCCCGGGGGGGAAACAGCTGCGGGGTCTCGGGTTTGAGGAGACAGTGGGGATTTTCCCATCTTTCATTTTCCCATCCCCAGGGATAGGGTTAGGGAATGTGGGTGAGGAGGGAGTCAGGGATGAGGATGGGGTCAGGGATGGAGATGACCCCATCCCTGGCCCCAGGGATGGGGATGAGGATGGGGATGGAGTTGGGGATGGGGATGAGAACTGGGTCAAGGACAGGGAAGAGGATGAGGTTAGGGATGGGAATGAGGATTGGGACAAGGATGGGGATGAGAATGAGGATGAGGATGGGGATGGAGATGGGGATGAGGATGGGGTCAAGAACAGGGATGAGGATGGGTTTAGGGATGGGGATGAAGATTGGGACAGGGCAAGGATGGGGATGGGGATGAGAATGAGAATGGGGATGGAGATGGGGATGAGGACCAGCTCGAGGACAGGGATGAGGATGGAGTTAGGGATGGGGATGAAGATTGGGACAGGGATGGGGATGGGGACAGGGACGGGGATGGGGATGAAGGTGGGGATGGAGATGGCAATGAGGACAGGGACGGGGATGAAGAGATGAGGATGGGGGCAGGGATGGGGATGAGGGCAAGGATGGGGAGAGGGATGGGGATGAGGATGGGGATGGGGATAGGGATGGACATGAGGATGGACATGAGGATGGACATCAGGATGAGGATGGGGTCAGGTACAAGGATGGGGATGGGAATTGAGACAGGGAGGGGAATGGGGATGGAGACAGGGATGGGGACAGGGATGGAGGTGGGGGTGTGTGCTAACCCCTCAGCTCTGCTCCCCGGCAGCTCCTCCGACGTCCATCTCGGTGCTCGCTGCCGACACGCCGGCGCCCTTCAGCCGCTACCAGGCGCAGAACTTCACCCTGGTGTGTGTGGTCTCCGGCGGCAAGCCCGCCCCGCTGGTGAGCCCCCAGGGTCTTTAATCTTTCATACAGATATATGAAACAAGCATGAAAAAGAAATGTATGTATTAAAAATATATAATATGTATCTGCTGCTTTTGGAGGCAAAATAAGGCAAATAGCTGTCTGATGTTCACTCTTTCCGTGGGGACCTTGGGAAGAAGCTCCATGTGAAGCTACCCAAGTGGATGGGATGCTGGGGGTGTCCTGGGTGGTGGCTGTCCCCACCGAGCTCACCGTCCCTTTTGTCCCCACTCAGGTGTACTTCAAGCGGGACGGGGAGCCCATCGAGGCCACCCCGCTGCCGGAGCCGCCGGCCGGCCCCGGGAGCTGGGGACCCCGTAACCTCCTTCACCGCGACCTGGATGACACCAAGGTGCCCAAATCGCTGGCGGCCGAAGGGGAGGTGGGAGGCGGGCAACCCTTGGCCACGGCGGACCCTCCCCGGGGGCTGGCGGCCGAACGGGGTCCCGTCACCGAAACCATCCCCGAAACAGTGGTGAGCCGGGAGTTCCCGCGGTGGGTGCACGTGGCCGAGCCCATCTACTATTTCCGTCACACCCACGCCCCCGTCAGCGACGGGACGGTGGAGGCGCGGGCCACCCTCACCTGGACCCTCAACCCCCAAATCGACAACGAAGCCCTCTTCAGCTGCGAGGTGAAGCACCCGGCGCTCTCCATGCCCATGCAGTCCGAGGTGACGCTCGGTAAGTGCGGGTTTGGGGCGGGGGGGTGGGGGGACTTGGCTTTTT